>OY041618.1:12400000-13000000 GCA_955876795.1 Eupithecia tripunctaria
ATGGATGCAGAACAGACTGGTAAGTTTAATTATATAAAATAATGTTTCTTTATGTGTATTTCTTAAAAAAAAAAGCAACTGAATAGATACTTTATTTATGATGACAATTGTGCATCTTAACGTTTATCATTTTATTTTAACCGAACTAGTGTCTGCCTGCGGATTCGTGCGCGTTGTTTCTATGGAAACGTTTAAAGGTAATTTTTATTCCTTGGGAACTGATTTATGAGATAATAAAACTTAGCGAATGTTTCATTCCAAGTCTAGTTCTAGACTTGATCGGCTACATCAACTCAAAATTTCAGCCCTATCCGTTCAGTAGTTTTTTCATGAAGAAGCAATCAAAATTTTAGGTACACTTTTGTTCTTTGATTATTGACTTAGATTTATTACATAGTATGACATAGCCTAAACAAGTGGTGTTCCTTCTTAGTTTTTATGAAAGTATTTTTTTTTATTTAATCAGAGTTTAAATCAGACAAGAAAGCTGTTAAAGTTTAAAAAAGTTGATTTTATTTAGTTCTCTAAGAAAGAAGAAAAATTTTTTAATAAGTTTATGTTGCACAGAGTTTTTGTTGATTATTGACCAATTTTAATAAATATTATGTGTACTAGCGACGTTTTTCTTTACTTTTTCATAATAAATGAAAATTTCTCGATGTGTCGAGAATACCCGGGAAATTGAGTTCGAGAATTCTCGAGACCCGAGAAATGAAATACCTGGAGAAACCATAAACCCTAGGGCGGACACATAATAAAGGTAAAATTATAAATACCTTCTTTGACCGGACTGCCGGTCATGAATATGTGAGTTAGCGCAGCCATCAGCACCCTCCGCTGTGCCATGTCTGTAACCGCTGACGGCAGAGACTCACACTCCTCAGAGAGCACCACCATGTAGTGGGCTCCAGTTTTAAGCTTGAGTTCTTCTAGTTTGTAGCCGTAGATCTGGAAATTATTTATTTATTTATTTATTGATAAAAGAAGAGCAGCCTGTGGCTGATGTGTCCATATCACAGTATTGAATTTATTCATTGTGTCCCTTATTTTTAGTTTGTTTTTGTTGTCTTGTAATCGTAACCAGTTGTCAAGGAATGATCGGGTTATCTTATTTGAATTGCTAATTCCTGCTGTTCATACTTTGTCTGGGATAAAAAGTAGCCTAAATGTAATATAAGGTCTAGAATTACATCGTAATATGTTTAATATGTATTATAATGTTGAAAGTAACTGTCCATCTGGAAAATCATCAGCAAAGAAGCTAATATTGCATTATTAAATTCAAGACCAAAAATTCAGCATGATTTATTCAGATATTTGAAGTGGAGAGCTACAAACATTCAAACTTGTGCATTACTATTTGTGTGCTAAGATTGGCTAGGTTAAATTCCATTATCTATGAACTTATGGAAGGTGTCTAAAAGAGAAATGAGACAATATTTACAAATCAATTTCATAAAGAAGATCCAATGTTTGTAAGCAACTCAACCAACATAAAATTTGGCGGGAATAAAGACAGCTTTATTCCCGCCGATTAAAGCCGATTATAACTTTACTCGGCCTAAGATCTACTCTCAGACAAAGGAATATATTATATGTATAAAATTATTAGGTTGTTGATAAAATTTCTTACCTTTTTCAAAAGGTTTTGAGCGCCGCGCACGACACTAGTAATATGTTTACCCTGCGTTTGACACACATTGGAGAGGTGGTTCGCTATTTCGAAGCGTTTTATTGGAATCTTACTGCTTTGCCGGCAAATAATAAAACGCACGCATTCGTTGACCGCATCATCTAGCTCGGGCAGATCTTCTTCAGCTTGCGCCTGTGATCTATTGCTGCGTCTCTGGCTCATGTTACCTACTCCTGTTGATTAGCTTAGCCGTTCAAACTTGAGAAACAGCAATTTTCGTAAGAAAACTTTGTTGTGCAATAGTTTTAGAATAAAAACCATAAAAAAACATACAAATACAAATTCAATTTCAACTTCAACTTCTTATTTCATGGCTTGCTGCAAAGAGAATACAATAACTTCGTAAGAGCTTGCTGTGTCTTTGCTGCCACAAGTGTCCATGTTAAATTCATGGCTTACGAAGACTTCACCCTTAAAGAATACAATCTGACTGCAACTGGCACCGGCGGCGGCGCGGCGGGGTGCCTGACTGTGCTGCACATGTGAAAAAAATAAAGAAGGTAAAGTTGGATTTGAGAGGATTTTAAAAAGGTACAGCTTTACCGTTGCCAATAATACATATTGTTTTTTCTCTATTATAATGGTTTATTTCCACTAAATAATGAGATATAAAATAATGTTTACAGCGCACCGACGACATGACGCGACGACGAAGCTATGACGCTGCGCATTCTGAGGTAACTCGAAGCTTTAATTAAAATTATGTAAGTAACGTTGATTGTGTGCAGTGCTTTTAAAAAAAAATACAAACTTTAGGGCCACATACAATAATCTACAAATCGTAGAAGGAGAAACCTATAAATATCTATGCTACAAACCCTTATTACAAATTGGATTTGACTATCCACACAATAATAAATGTTATTAAAGCCCTCCGCAGACAGCCGCTATTCTAGTTAGCGCGTCTTGCCGCCGTCCCACCCGTCCCGCCACCCCCCGCCGCCCCCCCGCCACCCGCAAAATCGCAGGACGCAGAAACGCGCCTAAAAATTAGCGTTGATGTGAGTAGGGCCATATGGATTTATTTTCTTTTATAAAGCGCTCAAAGATTTTTCAATTTGACACTGACAACTCAAAAAAGTTGCCATTGTCAGTGACATTTAATAATTGTGTGATTAAATAGTGCTGCCAGCTATGAACTTTTCGCTAAAATTATGGGATAATGATTTTAATGAAACTCAACTAAATGAAAACAAGCAACAGTTTCAACTTTTAAATCCATCATGGTTATTAATGCTAAACATTGATTTATTAAAAACGAAGATGAGGCACTGGTTGCTCAAAAGTGGCAACCTCAAATTGTGTAAAATTGTGTACTCCCACATCAGTCACCGTCTGACCGGCGGCACGGGCGGTCGTGATTCGCGTGAAATATTTTTGTCTCAGTCTCACTTCGGTCCTAGATACGTCTTTCCGTCTTTGTTCTTCTTTGTATTGCACAGGACTGGAAATATAACTGTGAGAATATGTGTTTGCGTGTAGTTGTAACACATGCCAATTATTGAGTAAGCGCTGGGAGAACGTAACCGGATTCCCTTTTTAAATCAATGATGCTAAAGTTATTTTCAGCTCAAAATTCTAATCATGGTAAATATCCCGTTGTAAATAACTTTAGTAAGCAACAGTTTCGTTTTGACCTTTATTATTTCTGAATCAAAACTTTTCTTTTGAAAACAATAAGATATCATTCATTATATGCACACATAATTTATAAGTAGGTAGATGAAAATTCTATATACTAGGAAGATCAATATTCTTAGGTATACCGCAGTCAACAATCTAATAAAGATTGGAAGTGGTCCTTAGGTACATGAAAGGATCATGATGTCATCAAACCTTACCGTACAACGTTTCCCATAACTCTGTAATTTTCTTATATGTATTATTTTGATTAACTTTTTATCCATTTTATCGCAGAATTCACTTCCTTTATTTCGATCAACGTCGCTTTTATTCTTATTTTACTCTTATATTACGGACATTGGCAAAATTATTTCAACCCAGATTTAGACACCACTAGAAGAAAAAGAGAAAGAAGGTCAGGAGTCTATGAAACGAACAATGTTGCGTTTGTCATTTTCAGTTTTTCACAGACGTGAAAAACTCACTTCAGTGCAAAGTAGTTTTTTTTTATTTTTTATTTGGAAAATATATACAGTTCATAATACTTAAAATTAAAAAACAGGGCGCTATGGCGCTCATTAGGGGAGGCCTATGTCCAGCAGTGGACTAATATAGGCTGATGATGATGATGATGAATACATAAAATTAAAAACTTAAGGTAAACATAAACCAAAGGAATTTCCGCCATTACATCACACAATTACAGCTAAATGAACAGAAAATGAAAAATATAATACAATACAATATGAGAAAAAAAAACTATAAGACTAACATCGTAATTATGAGGTTTGGGCAACGCTTAACTGAACTTCCCTACGGTAGTTCGATAATGACATATTAAATATATCGATGTTTGTCAATTCGTCAAGTCAAAAAAGACCAGACTGTCGGAGGCAATGAAAACAAATATTTTCTAGTAAAAATGGTGAGTCAATTTCATTAAATAAAATTTTATATAAAAACACTTGATCTCTAATAATTCTGCGGCTTTGTAGGCTGGTCAAGGTCATGTCATCAATTGCGAAATGAGGGAAACGACATTTGGGTGATTCTTCGGAAACTCAGTTTTCGTCCGACTTTCGTGGCACATTTTTTTTAGTTGATATTACACATAATGACGAAATATTCTATATGTAGATTTGATTACTAATTTATTGGTAGTGGAGGGAACTTTATTGGCCTAACGGTTACGAAGTTATTTAATTTTAAAATTATGGTGTCCATGGAAATCAACATTCATACCACCGAAACCAAATATACAAAATTATTGAACTTTAATGTGTTGAAATGTACGTTTTGTTTGAACTAGCCTATTACAATCATTCTAAGAAGGAATCTCGGGTAGGTTTATAATAAAAAAGGTAGTAAGCAGATAAAAATATATTAATTTTCTTAAAACTAAGGAACAAAATTAAACATTGTTATTAAATATATAAACTAAGAGAGTATTACAAAAAATCTAACATCAATTATCACGTTTCTTCAATCACATGATCACATGAGATCAAACAATCTTATAAATAATCAGTCACGTTTCTAGATACTAACGATGGAGTTATACCTAAATTACTAGTAAAATAGGCTTATCCCTCCCATATTCATTGGTTATAAGCTATAAAGCTGGCTGAAGTTATTTTGATTGAGATAAAACAAATTATTAACAAAAATCACAATAACAATATTATCTATGTATGAAAGTTTATATGATCAGTATCAGCTGGTCGATTAAGATGTATTCGTGAATATATCACTCATACTATTCTCGCAACTAATTAGCTGCATTTTAATTACTAATGAGCGGCGAAAATAGTATTATGAGTGATACACTCAAGACAAGAAACGTAAGCCGTGTTATACAATACATTAACAAATGTTAATAAGCCTGAAAATTTGATTTTCGTGTGTTTCACTGACCTTTCGTGTACTTTTTGTCCACGAAAAACATGGAAATCAAAACCACGAAAATCAGAAAAAGTTTAAAATCCTAAATAATTTCTTAATTTGCTGGTTTATGTTACATTGATGTCTGCAGTAGAAATTAGGAACACAAAAAACATATATTATTAAAACAATAGGATTAGTATGAACGAATTTATAGTCTATATGGTAATCAGAACTTGCGGTATACCAAGCCACGGAAAGTGATTACTTGCCGTAATTTCGAAGCGACGCGGAGACATGGACACGTGCTGTTCTCACCACTGATGGATCGCGACTGACAGTTTGTCTCTGTCTAACAACTATTCACGTAGTTACTAAAGTACAGTTTTTATGAATGAATTAGTGCGCGCCATGGCTATCAGAGCTAAACGTCGGACGCAAAGTTATCTAGTTGTATCTTATTAACTAAAGCTAATTTTTGCGTAGTAATAGTGTCAGTTAAGCTAGTAACCATCTGATTTATTGTGAACCTGTGTGAAATAGTGCTATTATTTATAGGAAATGAGATAAAAATTTATTAACACTAGAACATGAGGTCCGGACGCACCACAAAAATCAGTATTTCCAAGGTTTTTATTTATTTTTACTTATTAGAATAGGAAAATTAAAAAACTAAAATAGGCCCCCCCTATTACTTTTGGCTAATCTACTACCTGAAAAAGAATCATAGGGCTAGGATACTTTTTATGTGTTTTTTCGAGTCGGACACGTATTTTTGAGCCCCCTGAGAACTACCCATTTGCAATGTTTAAGAAGTTTGTTCTGAATCCTATCAATTTTGTTGATGTGAAGTAATCAAATCAGGTTTTTTTTGTAAAATGTCTGAACTGTAAAGACATCTATTTCAAGTTTCAAGTGTTTTGTTGCTTTCATGTTGTACAACGGTTTTAAGAATAGGTTACAGCTACCAAAATGAGCCCTGGTGGGGCACTACATAATACATGATATTTTGTGCTCCTAAGAGTATACCAACACAGATATTTTTACTAAATTCTAACCTAATTATTATACAATATTAATCTGAGATTTTACTTAAGATTAAATAATAATCATTCATCGAAGACTTCCTGTAGACCATAGAAGCTTATTTCGACTAGGAATATTTTAAAACTTTTTTAAATTTTAAGATTTTCCTTCATTTTTTACTCTCTGATATGAAAATTGTCTAACGAGAGACCAGGCTAATGGCTTTAGCCTTATTTGCTAGTATTTATGTTCCTTGCTTATTTGTCCAAAGAGACAAATTAAATTAATATTTAAAAAAAAAGTAATCAAATCAGTGTTTTGTGAAATTGGGAAGGGAATCATGCTGGCATCGATCTGGCATTACTGAATTTGTAATCAGTCAGGTCAGCTGTGCAAGCTGCAAGGAAACAACAAACTTGCTTTGCTTTGCTTGAATGAAAGTTCGTTTCCGAGTTTCGTTTGCCCCACTGTGACGCCTCGTTTTTCCCATTTAGTGATAAGTTTTATAGTGTCTGTTGTAAATAAGCTGAGGTGTTGATAAAATGGCCCAAACAGTCGTGGTTGCGCCACCAGTTCCGCCAAAAGAGCGGTACATTCCAAATGGGCTGAAATTCGCTTTCGGTGGCCTTGCCGGGTAAGAAAGTTTGATTTATTTTTACAACACCTTGCCCTTTACTCCAAATCAATGTCATGATCATCTTTCCGTGCGTGCTTGTTCACAAACAATCTAGGCATGATAGAAAACTTGCAATAGGCTAAACACAGAATAAAACACTAATAAGAGTGTTTATTATTCTTATTAGAGGGTATAAAACTAGAGTAGGTTTGCCTTGCTTGCCTGAGGCATGAGAGAAGTTTTTTTTTTATAAACCTACTCCAGTTTTTGCTAAATTTTAGATCAATTATGGACCTGAGCTATACTGGTCTCGGTAAAAATAACACTGTATTTCTCATGATATGGTAGTTACATAATAAAACTGTAGATTGTTGCACACCTTAATTTTAATGAGTTTTATTGAAATGGCCTTCAGTTGAGTTTACTGTGCATTCTATTATTCAAATCCTATGACAAAAGATAATGCAATGCAAAGGTACACTGATCTCAATTAGGCTGATCAATTAACATTTATTGTAAACACAATATGCAAAATATTATTAAATTATTATTAAGTTGCATATTTAATTAGTAAATATGTAACTTAATAAAAGAACTACACCATACCTTTTAAAAATGCTCATTTAAAAGTACTATCTTGTAGACAGGACTTATACAACAATTGGGTGTTAACTGTTTTCAACCATGACAGTTTCAAAAGTTTAAACAGCTCAATTTTTTCATCACAAGTATTGTTTTTTTTAGAATGGCAGCCACATGTGTAGTCCAGCCACTAGATCTGATCAAAACCCGAATGCAGCTCAGTGGAGGCAGCAAAACCTCGTTCACAGTTGCCGGAGAGATCGTAGCAAGAGAAGGATTCTTTGCGGTATATGCGGGGCTCTCGGCCGGGCTTCTGAGACAAGCTACGTACACAACTACACGACTTGGAGTCTATAACTACCTGTTTGATGCTTATAAAGAGTGAGTATGGATTTTAAGTTAGTTTAATTTGACTGAGGCATAATTGGCAAATGAAATAAAAAGGCAGGTTCACATGGAACTGTTATTTATTTATTTAAAACTTGCACTGAAGTACAAAGGTGGATTTAATGTAGAGGCATTTTCTAGCTGCTGACCAGATGTTTTTACAGGGGGTAGGTGTGCTGATTTAAGTTTTACAGATACCTTACTCTTGGTTAATGCAAAGCTACAAAACTTCTTCACATGCATTGTTTCTATTGATATGTTAGGTTAATTATGAATATAAGTGGGTTATCTACGAACCTTGTTTGTATTGGAAGAACACCAATGTTTACATTCATAATGAATTTGTCAAACTATGAAAGTTTATATAGTAAAATATGTTAGGTTATTTCTATCCCATGCGAATTGTTGTATGGGATAAAATGTAGCCTATATTTGATTCCAGGATCCTAATTACCAAAATTTCAGTCAGACCCGTTTAGTAGTTTTGGTGTGAAGTGATAACAAACATCCATCCATTAAACTTTCAAATTTATAATACATTATGTGTGTGATGTGATGTCATTGTTTATAATTACTTAAATGAACGCGTTAAAATATCTATTGGTTGCAATAACCAAAGGTTTCCCTATCTCTAATAGTATTACTCGACCACTAATCTTTTTCCCATTATCTTCTTTGCAAAGTAATGCATGATTAGGATGAGATAATGTTTTAATTATCATCAGACAATATTGCTACTATATCGTATCCATTTTGAATGGAGCATAAACGTAAACAAACCGCCCATACTTAACCTAAAATTCACTTTGTTGGCGCGTCCTTTTATACGTAATTTACATTACTTGTCGATTTTAGATCCTCCCATCAATAAAAATTGATTACAATTATATCTGAAACTGGACGCCAAGCAAGTGAGATTTTGTTATTTGTATCGTGGTTTATTTACTAACATGCTCCATGCTGGATGGATAAACCATAGTTATCAACATACATTATAGTACCCTGTGATACTAAAAATATTTAATTTGGTTTAAAAACGTAAAACCTACTTTATAAAATCGTTTGCAGGGAAAAGTACTTACTAATTTCTCGAGAATGAGAAAACTACAATCAAATAATATATATAAATTAGAACTAGAGGTAGTCTTTACAATTGAAACAATTGAGCTAACTGGAGACTGTTGCGAACAATGTACAGGTAGCTCAACTTATAAATACCGGTCAGTACCAGTTGGAACTAGTCGGAAGTGAGTGACGCACGGACGCTGGCTGCTTTGCCTCTCTGTATGGCAATGCTGATGCGCTGCGCCAGATACTCACCAGCTCTCTTGTTACGCGTCCTATACAGCCGAACATAGAATAGTTCTTTCCTTTTTGCGGACTCGCGACTCTTCAAACGTAGTGTGGGACACCCGCCGGTTAGGTGGGATGACGATCTGCGAAAGACTGCAGGTATATGCTAGATGCGGCAAGCTGATGACAGGGCGCTATGGCTCATTAAGCCGTCCAGCCGTGGACTGATGATGAAGCAAGTGTACCCATTCAGCCTCAGCGTTGCGATGCGACCCGCAGCTAAAGGGTATGAGTCATGGGCACTGAAAGTGTTAAGTTTATATAATATTTTGTTCAATTCAACTTTAATTCTCACGTTCACCTGATACATGACGATGTTTATTGTAAACTTGATTTTATTACATTACTCATACAAATTAGAAACAATACAGTCTTCGCATAAAGGGAATTAATAATAATTATCTATTGAAGGTAAAGTACCGTACTTAACTTACCAACATTATCTATTATGTAAAAGTACACAATACTTGTTTACCTGCGTAGGTAATAATGAGGTTTTGTTGCTCTTTGAAAGCTCGATAATATCAATATCAGACTTTAAAAAAAAACAAATCCCTAGCTACCTACATCCATTCATCCATCACCCATAAACCTAAGTAAAATTCGAGAGATTGGGTAGGTACTTCAAAATAAAAATTAGGACAAGCATGGATGGTGTCGAAAAAGCGCCACAGGGCGACAAATGCACAAAATAATACAATATGGTAAAACATTTCAAATCAAAATAATGACAAAGGCGGCACAGAACAGAGGAATTTATTTAATTTTAATGAACTTATTAATTAGACTACGATAAAAGTAGCCTAGTGTTATTCCAGGATTCGAGTTAACTGTATGCAAAATTTCAGCGCGATCCGTTCAGTAGTTTTTGCGTGAAAGAGCAACAAACATACATACAGATAAATAAGTTTACAAACTATAAACTAACAAATACTATACTTATATATCTAGTTAGATTCTATTAAACAAAATTATTGAATATATTTTTCATATATCCACTTCGGGGGAACCGCCCGTAGGTAATCTATAAATACAACATTATTATCAGTAGGTGACTGCCCGCAGAATATTGGTTCAGGGCGGTTCAAGACACGTATCAAAATACACACATAGCTTGTATTGATTTGATTTGCTTGTATAGAAGACAAAATGAGCATAAGTTATAAGTAGCTAGAACTTTAGAACTTTTAAAAAGCTCACCTGAATAGGCTGTAAGCTTACAATGTAGTGCCAATTTAAAATTACAGTAATGCAAGCGTTACGTCACCACGGTCACGTGAGGCTGATCTAACATGTTAGATCATCACGTGATCCTGGTGCGAGTTTACCATTTATTACCCATGCCACAAAACGTGCACAACGCCGCTAAAGAAGTTTTCACTTCAAAAAAGTATATGAAATAATTCGAATTTAACAAATGGCCTGTGTTGTGGTGTTACGTGTAATACATACAATACAACCAAACCGGCCAAGTGTGAGTCGGACTCGCGCACGAAGTTTCCGTACTGGTACGGAAACTTCAATTTATAAAAAACGGCAAAAATCATGTTGTATAGGAGCCCCCTTAATATATATTTTATTCTATTTTTTAGTATTTGTTGTTATAGCAACGCAACAGAAACACATCCGTCTGTGGCAATTTCACCTGTTTTAGGTACTATCACGGTTCATGAGATACAAGCCTGGTATGCAAGTTACTGTACTTGCTACTAATGTATGCTTAGATCTTTAAAACCACGCAACGGAGTTTGATGCGGTTTTTTAAAATATTTATCTATTTATTTATTTAAAAACATGTACATCTATCCTTACGGGCACACCCAATGCAATAGAGTAGGTACCTTCTAATATCGTCACATTATATAATTATAAAAGTTAGCATTGTACAATAAACAAAAAGTCAAAAATAAATTTTACAATATTATGTCAATTACATGCAAATAATATGTCAAATTACAACTTATCAACTACAGTTTCAAAATAAAAATAAAAATTTATTAAAAACCATTCAATAATTTATAAAATAAAAATCATATTAAAATCTAACTGTAATAGTGATAACATAAAATAAAAAACAAAGCCTTTTGGAATTCGCTCCGGCATAGATAAAGTGAGGTTTTATATTATATATAACTACTGCGCCCCGCGGCTTCGCACGCGTTGTTCCTATGGAAATGTTTTAAGGTGATTTCTATCCCACGGGAACTGATTTATGGGGTAAAAAGTAGCCTATGTTTTATTCCAGACCTAGGACTATGTCTATTTTAAATTTCAGCCAGATCCGTTCAGTAGTTTTGGTGTGAAGAAGTAACAAACATCCATACATCCATACAAACTTTCGCATTTATGAATATTAGTGTGATAGTAACACTCACATCGTATGATTGTTTGTGCTAACAATTGTTATCAGCTCGCTAACAGGGCTTCGTCAAAGGGTAAATTGAGATGATGTACCTAATACGAACGGACTACGATACGAACGCTATAAGTAATATCCATGTATGTCGGTGGTTGCCAAGACGATGTACCTAGCGGATTCATAATGAATTTGACCGGTTTACGTACTATAAAAGTAAAGTAAAGTAAAAATTAATTGCATCGAATACAAGTAAATAAGGTACATAGGTGGTTTTTGTTTAGGTATATAAGACACAATGTATTTCTACCGTCGCGGCATGCAAAATCTGGGTACAATGTAATTTTTTAAGTTAACTAATCAAATTGAGAGGAATAGTTGATTAACACCTTCATGGCCCAAGACGCAGCCCAAGACGCAGTTGGGTGAATCAACTATTTTACCCACACTTTGGACAGTGTAGAAATATTTTTTTGAAAAATAAAAACATTAATATTCTTTTATTCTAATTTGATGAGGGCATTAGAAATTTCATCTACTTTAACAACCTAGAAGGGCACGGACGTTTATTCATATTTAAGCTATTTTTTACAAGAAACTACAACACAGACCCTCAAAATCTGTCACCTGAGTTACCGGCACTTAATCTTACATAAATGCTGAATGAAACTCGAAACCATTACTCATTTTAATTTTTTTTATCCTGCATGCATAATCAAATATTTTGGTAAAATCAGTCTCCATATAATACTTAAATTTTAGTAGAAAACTAGCTGCAATTGGTCTTTTGCGTTACCCTTATACAAAAAAGTATAGCTATTTCTACATTAAACTAAATATAAAAGTATTACAAATAAAAATGAATTATTTAAGGAAGCTCGCTAATTGTTAAAATAAGGTACTGGCAATTTAAAGATAAAATGGAAAGAAATACGCATTTTACGATCGGATATGTAATGTTTATTTTTTGGGACATCGAGTAACTCCAGAGACAAATTTTGGTAACGCTTAAGACATACTAGAAAAATATTGGTTTAATAAATAAACAGCTTGGAACATTGAATAAACTTAAATCGATAATTTATGGTACAAAATCAAAAAACAAACAATAAATCAACAACAGACAAAGAAAATTACAAATTTACAATCAATAATATAAATAAATTAAGCCAAGTATTTACAATTGAAGCAATTGAGCTTGAATCTAAAGGTAACTCAACTGATCCATATCAATACCAGTCGGAAGCGTCCGACTGGTATTGATATGGAGCCCAAGACACTGGCTGCATTGCCCCGCTGTATGGCAATGCTGAAGTGCTGCGCCAGATCACTTCGACCAGAATCTCTGAATTTTTTTTACATCCGAAGAGCCTCGGTACCCAACGGACTTAGCGTCTCATGTGTAGGCTCTGTCGCGATCTGCATAATTGCGCCTTTTGAGATCCTCGGCCAAATCTGCCTCTCACGGTTGTTCTTGATAAATGGGAAGACGGAAGTGTGTCGACGCATGTACCATACCACACAATGGGCCTCCCCAACTCCTATGGGACTAGTGTCATACCGTCGAGCCTCATACCATTATCACGCAACAGACCATTCGGGTCGAGAATAGCTGGTACCTACGTTAGCGGTGGCCAAAGCCCGCCGGTTGATATCGTTACGGCTGGCATGGCGAGATATCCGACCGGCAGGGCCGCTAGTATTCAATAACCCATGATGACCAAGCTGTTTGACAGCAGTAGGTACTAAGGTCTGCATAGAATGGAAAGAGAGTCGATCCTGCCCAGGCATCATAAACGCAGACAGACTACCCAAGGTAAGAGCAAGACTAACTCCAACACAACAAGATCTCTTGAAGTTTCTTGAACCCACCCACAACAGAAGTCATAAACAGATTAAAACTTAACTCTGAAAAAGAACACCAAAAGCTATGGGAGCGTCGGACAGACTGCAAGCATACTAAATTAATATTCCCCTCCAAAGAAAGGAAAAACACCAACACAATGCTCAAAATGAGCCCAGAGAACCTAATAACGATGGCCATCACAAGTCACGAATGAATTGAACTATTATCTTTTCAACACTGGAACCACAGACAGCAGCTTATGTCATGGCTGCTTACAAGAAGAAGAGAATGTGGTACACGTTGTGGTACACTGCACGGCCACATAGAAGTCCAGACACAAAACGGGGCTGAAGTGTCTCATTGAGGCATCAACCAAATCCACAGCCACACAAAAGCTGAAACGAAGCTGTCAGTCACCTAAAGTCCTGCTCCGATAATTGCTTAGTAGGGGGATAATTCACAATATACTTCTATGCGAGACGTCCGTGCCGATCTTAGTTTCCCCACTTAGAATTAGAATTAGCAGTTGTTACTAGGTACATGTCTTCGGTTGGGTGCAAGGTGTTGCAACACGGAAAGTTACAGGATCCAATAGAGTGGAAGGAAATACTTGCAACCAATGTCCTGACTTCCATTTAGAAAGAGCCAGGATCCGCAGAGCACGTTTGTAACATAAAAAAACAAATTCCATGTCAACGAGCAAAAGTTACGTTGGAGACCAGCATCAGGGCAAGCATTGTGCCAAGCCATTGGAACTTGCCAGATTGCTTCTTAGAAGGATTTTTTCTTTGTTCTATGATATCACTTTCAAAAAGGCTTTTGAACAATGCTTTCTCCGTTATTTAATCAAATTTGTCAATATCTTATAATTTTGGTTCTCTTTCTGATATCTTTCCATAATTTATTTTTATTTGGTCTTTTCTTGTAGGTACTTCGCAGTTTTTTTTAACCTTCTTGTTTTGGGATATTTTATGTTCTGGTTTTCTTTTAGTGTTTTAATGTTCTAGCTGTGCACTTTACTCAGTCTTTTCTTACCTTCTTTCGGCCAAGTTCTTGGGAATGCTATGGATGCCGGACATGCTAGTGGTGATCCGTTGTAGTCATTGAGTTCACTTGCCTGGGAATTTTGTGGTGTTGCATTCAAGGTCAATTGTAAATTCTTCGTCTTCATTCTGTACCTATTCTGTGTCTCAAATTCCAGAACTTGTTTCTTTTTAAATAATGTTAAATCTTTTGCAAGCCGTTTAATTTTGTGGAAGTGCTCACGGGAGTTACCATTATTTTACAATTTATATTTGCCGGTATTTATTTACTATAACTACTCGTTTTACAGAAAGCCAATTAGAGTAGAAGTAGCAAAACATGATAATAATCTAAATTCTAAACAAATTAAAAAAAACAAAATAAATCCCAAACAAATAATCATTGAATGTTTTAAAACTAAAATATATAATAAAAGTTCATTTTACTCAAAGTATTACTCATTAAGTACGTGAATGTCTTAGGAGTTACCAAGAATGTCTCTGGAGTTACCGCCAAAGTAACTCAGTATACAAGTAACTCAACAGACAAAATGGTGTATTTTCATGAAAAGAGCACATTATCATTTGACTATAGTACCAACACAAACTTTAATCGAAAACATATGTTAGGTACTCCAAAAATATCTGATAATATTAACTAAATAATAAACCTACATCGAGATATCTCGGTCACTCAGCAGACGACACAAAAAGGCACGCACTCCCTTCGAACGTTCTGCGCGGCCTGGCGGCTAGACGGCATCTTCTAGGGACACCGCCGCTCCACGCGAGCTTAAGGAAACACAAACGAAGCTACCCATGGCAAACAGTACCATCTATATGTTTCTAGGTAAAATTTACGACGGTAACTCAGCATACAAGGGTAAAATCATTTTAGCCAGGGACAAAATTTCAAGATTTTTTTTTGAAAAAGTGGTTAAGTCTATTTTTATTTTGATATGCACACGGTAAACTTTAACATACTGACTTGTTGTATAATCAGAATCAACCGAAAGCAAAAAGTTTAGGTTCATTTAAATTAAAGTTTTACATAGAGAATGCGGTCTTCGGACAGGCATATTTTGTATGGAGCGAATTTTTCGTATACTGAGTTACCATAAAATTTCATGGAAATTAAAGATTTTCGAGAACATAATTTAACTTTCTTTGGTGCCTATTAATCATAGATGCTATTGCCATATTGATTAAGTGTGTAACTATAACCAATAAACGTGCTTTATTAAAAAATGGTCGGGGACAGCAAAGTGTGGGCAGCAAAGTTGATTCACCCAGTTGTCATTCTCCACCACGTGCGGCTGCGGCGCGCCCCTGCGGGTCGCACCGTATAGAGGCTGGGCAGTGAATACGTTAATCATAATGAATAATCATATGAAGCTAGTTTGTGTTCGATCGAAGATCACCAACGTGTCATCCCTAACAAAGATAATGATATCGTGAACTTTAAATTACTAAAAGATGTCTGTAGTTACAATAATTAATTTGTTTTAAAAAACTATAAACCGGCTTTAATTTTCTTAGGTTTTTCGTGGATTTTCATAGTTTTTTCATGGATCGCATGGTCAGAACTGATCCAAATTAAAATGGGAACACAAGGGAAGCGCCAGCTTTCATATAAAAAAAGAATTATGAACATCGGACGACCCAGTGAAAAGTTATGCGGTAACAAACATAAAAAAAAATTAAGTCGGTTAAAAAGCTAAGCCATGTTGTCTCCTGCCCGCCCCACGGTGGACATCCCTTAGTCGCCTCTTACGACACCCGTGGAAAGAGTTGGGGTGGTGCAAGTTCTAAGCCAGCACCACACAGCTCAAAAGCTTAAAATAAAAACGGTTCACTTATTCAGTACGGATATGAGCACGTTATTTGTGTTGGAAGAACGCCAACGTTTCATCCCCATCAGGGTGCGTGAGGTACGGTGGTGTTCTTCCAACACAAATAAGGTTCGTAGTCAACCCGCTTACATCCGTAATGAATTCGTCAAACAACGATAGTTTTTATGGTTCACTTATTGTTTTAACTGGCCCTTATGAGCAATTCACTGTTGAATTTTCGATTTCTTCTCCCCAAAAACCAAAATAATTCGTACCTGATAAAATTTATAAGTAGTGAGACTTTCGTCTTATACACAAACATGGCTCAAATATAGTTCTAAATGGTCTATTATAGCTACTTCTTGAAGCTTAACACCCAGCTACCAATCACGTTGTATCAGGAGGCTCTTCGGCTTTTCAAACATATCAGAACGTTTGGTCGAAGCGAAGCATGCGTGGTGTGACCAGGACCCAAGAGCTACAAGGGTATTTTAATTAATTCGATTTCGTCAGATTCGAATTTGAATTCTTTGACGATGGAACTTTAGAACGCTTTTGATTTGTCAAAAGTTTCCGATATCGAATCCGACGGCCTTTCCGACGAATTAAAATACCCTGCTGATTCGTATCTGGAGCAGCGCTTCAGAACTGCCATACCTACAATGCAGCCAGCGCCATGGGTACGCTTCCGACGACGGGTATTAATATGGATCAGTTAAGCTACCTGTACATTGTTTACTACAGTATGCAGTTAGCTCAATTAATTGTCTCAATTGTAAATAATAGTTTTGATTTATTTTTATTATGTAATTGTAATTTTCTTATCAAATAAAGATTTGAGTTCTCAATATAATTTAGCCTAGAAATAATTTTAGAGTGTTTAATCAAATAAAAATATTCTCGATATTCAATAACAACGTTTTACAGTCTCTGATTGACCCCGAAACGTTATGTTATTTCGAGATACTGCTATCGACTCTATTTTTGAACGTGATAATTTTATTTTGTTCGATGTTATCTATATCTTAAAATTATAACGCGCTCTTGAAAGTATTTAAAATGAAAAGGTTAATTAAACCTACTGTGAGTTTGATATGTAGATGTATCTACTTAAGCAAATTAAGATATTTAAGGCGCTTACCCGAGCCAATCTGATAGCAATTCCTATTTTATCATATTTTTACGTTTATCATAGGAATTTTTAAAAATCCTACGTTCAGTTTGTGGTATCTATTATAAGCTATTTTTTAATACCTCTTTTATAATTTTATCTCATATAGTTTAGGAGAAGATGCAAAAATAGAGTTTGGTGGCCAAAAAGCGCAACTTCGTATCTCTTCCTAAGCTTTACAAATTGAAACTATTACAGAGGCATTAATAAATAGCTTATAATAGATACCACAAACTGAACGTAGGATTTTGAAAAATTCCTGCGTTCAACGTAATAATGAGATATAATAGTTGGGGGCGCCACTTTCGCTGGTGTATGGGCCTTAAACAGGTACCTATTTATCGCGTACCTTGTCAAAATCATGATGTACCCACTGTCAACCAAATCTACAACAAAGTCTTATAATTATTTTTGTTATTGTTTTAGCTCTCGTACGTCCCATACAAAAACATATTAGTTAGTAAACATACCTACCTCTAAGGTTTCAAATCTATTCAAGTCTCCCATACAAAAAATTATTGGTAAATAAACCGCCCATATTTAACCTAAAATTCACTTTGTTGGCGCGTCCTTTTATACGTAATTTACATAACTTGTTGATTTTAGATCCTGCCTTCTAAAAAATTGCTTACAAGTATATCTGAAACTCGACGCCAAGCAAGTGAGATTTTGTTATTTGTGTCGTATTTTGTTTACTAACATGCTCCATTCAACGTGGACAAACCATAGTGAACATACCTTAGCCTACTGTTACATAGAAAGAGATTAGAAAAATCTAACTAATATCTCATAAGTAGTACCTACTTCTAAAATAGATGTTTTGCACACATATGGCTATTAATCTCAGGAACAAACAGCACTTTTTTTTTGTTTATGTTTTGCTAGGAAACCTCGAATGATATCCTTAGTTCTGTCTTTTAATTTTTCGATTAGTTGTTTCATTAACTTGTAATTAGGTAAAAACGTTTTGGCGCATAGAAAATTCGGTGCATATCATAACCATATCTTGTCATCCCGGTCGAAATCGATCTTATAGCGGCGTTATTGCACCCTCTTAAAATATAAGCTCCGGAAAATACTAATTTATTCAGTTACATATATATCGGACGTCAGTGAAGGAGTCCGCTAGTTTTATGAACATACGTGCTATTTTAATAATATTGCGGCTTTAACAACCCCGGCCGAATTTCGCTTCAGAGGTCATGCATGTTTTGTTTATAAAAGTATTCATACAGCTACAGTTATAAAAAACAGCCTAATTGTCACGTGACCCAATAGCACCCTGGAGTATTTATGTTCCTTGCCCAAGACTTGGTGAGTATTTGGCGCATTGCATCCGCATTGCCATACAGCTGAGCAACGCAAGTTTTATTGGGACGCATACGATTTGTATTGGATCAGTTTAGCTACCTTTACATTTGTTTACAACAGTCTGCAGTTGACCCAACTGTGTCAATAATTGTAATTAACCTACTATAGTTGTAATTTTATATGTTTATAAAAGTCTTTTTAATGTACCATCGCCAATCTCAACGCCTATCCAGTTTGAAACTATTTTGATTTGCGAAACAAAAGATATGGAGCAAGCCGGGGTTGGCAACTATTCACTTCACAGAAAAATCACCCTAGTGGTGGTAAGGCGCAATTTTTGCTGACTAGTGTCTGGAACTCGTCGAGTCTCCTGGCGAGACGACGGCGACGCACGGTGGGCGAAAAATTCGATGTGCCTTACGTAGGAATTTTGAAAAAAAAAAGTTTATTTTTTTGATGTTTTGAGTATGCAGTTTGGTTAGAAACATGAAAAAAATGTATAATATAGTAGCTACCTGACTTTTTTTGGAATAAAAACCATACAAATATGGATTTATAGATTTTAAATGTATGAAAATGGGTTTTCTTTTCCTCGTAACTCCTTTCGTTTCCGCTCGGTTGGGATGAAACTCATAGATATTATAAACCAACCTTTAAGGAAGCCACACGACCTTAGACCCTGGTCCGGGACCGTCCACTCTAGAAGATATGAATTAATTAAAAATGCGTATTTAGGCCATATTACTATGTGGGGTAAGTGTATCACAAATTAATATTTTGTCCCATTTATATATTAAACATTATAACTTAACTTTAATAAAGCTAATTGACCTTTGATCTTGTTCCCGATTAGTCCCGTTTAAAAGATATGAATTTATTAAAAATACGTATTTGGGTGATATTATCATTTGCTGTATATGTGTCACAAATCCATTTATTGGTCATATTATTGGTTCCATATTATGAGGCATGTGATAAATACTAACCCCAGTGATTTTAAGACTACGCCCAGAAGTCCCACGCTCAAAATTTTACGTTAAAATATACTTAATCCAACTATTTTAAAAGAAACCCTTCATATTGTATTGACGTATTAAAATATCGCAAATTCACACATAATCTACCCTACCTAGGTACCCACATGTTTTTTTGATTTTACCGCTCAGCTTAACAACAGATACCTGCGCTACCTGCCCACAAATCTATTGTTCTTTCACAGGTGTGACCCAATTAATGTTTTGGTTTCTCTAATTAATGAATATGCGTGATAATATTGTTTTTAATTCTTATAAAGGATTATTAGGACATAAATGAAAAAAAAATACCTTTGAAATAAATAATTAAATATAATTAAAGTAATATAAAAAAAGGTGTTTTGGCACAAACCAAGAACAAACTAACAAAGCAAAATTGCTTAAAAATTATAAAAAAAATCAGTAAAATACATAAAACCTTATTTTATATCAACGATTATCTACAAAATATTTTCTTTATCTTTATTTACATAAACGAAACCTTTCAAATAAAATCATGTTTACAAAATCTTAACTAGATAATTAAAATTTATGTTTTCATATATGGTTTTAATTCCTAACTATACTTATAAGTAAAAATAAAAATAACAAATCAAAAAGCAAAAATCAATGGATAAAAAAAACGTATGTTTAAATTGATCTTACACTCAAACATCTAACGACACCTAAAAATACATTATATGAACAGATATTATGTGTAACAACTAATATACATCAGGGTCTGATAAGTTATCCACGTCCACAAACTCCACATTTTCTTTATCTGCACTAGAAGTTAGTAATAATAACAATTTAGCTTCAACTGAGATAGGTATTCCTCGAACTTGACTTATCTTAGGCCTAAAACTAGAGAGGTATGGGTCAGAGGATAACAACAAATTATGGATAATATCCTCATTTGTAGCAATTCTGCTCGTTTTTCGCGAATGAAAGACTCTAAAATTTTTTAAATCTTTGTTGCGAGCCTCGGATGCCTCTTCAGGGAGTTTGCCGATTGGGATAAAGTTATTGTGCTCAATTATGTCAGCACCATGCATGAGTAATTTATGCACACTCGAGGGCATATAATACCATGCATAGAGCTCGACATACCTATAAGCTGTTGTTTTACAATATTCTCGGAACTTTTCCACGTCAACAAACTCTCCACTTGAGATTACCTGAAGAATCACTCCAAATCTTCTAATGAGCTCTTCATCGACACCAGTGATCTGCGCAGTTACTTCGGATGAAGCAAAGAATTTTCTGGCAGTGTTTCCGTCGTTAGTGGTTCCTGAACCTTGTTTAACAATATCCACAAGAAGTCCCAGTTCAGACCGAAACTTTTCTTGAATATTCTTCTTTCTGTTGGCTAACAGTTGTTTCATGTCCTCACCTTTGGCTTGCCATTTTTTGAAATCAAGCCTGTACGCAATGTGCAAGATGCATTCCATGCATCTTATTCGTGCATGAAGGGAAGACAGGCCGAACCTAAATATTTCCACACATTGACTTTTCTGCGAAACCAAGTCGATGTTATTCATCTCTTTTGGTTTTGCTTTGCAGATATCGCATGTCGCTGTAGAGGTGTCTGAAAGATGCGAGGTTATCTTACCATCTATCATTGTCATGTGAAGTTGATGCTTGACGAGACAGGACTCTTCAGTAACAGTTGGTCTGAGACCCGCAATTTCAGAATCAATTGAGGCCATCTCTTCTTTAATATTCAAATCGTTTTCTTTTGCGAATTTGAAATATATAGGCCTACAGTAAAATGTTGATGATGCCTTAGGATTTTCCCAAACTAAATCACCAGTGTCATCTTTCACCAATTTTAACGGAACAAATGAACACATAAAGATGCTTGAATCATCACCATCCATTTTTTGCTTGTAGTTACTGTGCCCAGATGCACCGTCAAATCCCCATTTACTTATAAGGGTCAAGTTACTGCCTGTTTCAGTTTCAAGAGTTTTGAAGAGTCTATTCACAGTAATATCTAAAATAGATTGCAGTGTAAGTTTGACTTCTGAATCGGTTATAGTCATGTTTTCTTTTCCCACGTAACATTGTTCTTTCTCAGTTACTAAATTATCATATGATGGGAACAAATCACTTCCCATATCTTTTGTAGCCTTTTTTAATGTAATATATTGCCATTTTGTCAATTTTAGTGACGTAGATAGACCTAGGGCTTTATCAGCAGGACACCTTTGCTTTACGGGTTTAAGACAAGACCGCAGCATTGATGCATCTTCAGGATGCTTGATCAAATGTTTTAGTAATTCTGCAAAGTCCTATTTATCTTCATTTTCACTAGCTTTCTTAACTAAAACGTAAGCAAGTGTATCAAAATCATTTGCATCAAGTAGATCATCTGTTCTTCTGATACATTCTGTGGCACTGCAAATCCTGACGATGTACTGGGTCCAACATCTGATTCATCGTCATGTCTCACCATATCACCCAACAGTTCATCACTCCCTATCTGATCAAGTTTTTGTTGAAAGAACTCAGGCCATTTAATTTCCAAGTCTAACCAGTTACCAAACTTCTTTAAAAAAATGATCTTTTGAACTATTAGTTGCCCTCCATTTTCGAGTTATGTTACTAGTGTATGTTGCACAAAATGATTTAATATTTGTTTTCTCTTCTTCAGATAGAGGGAAACTCACAGAAGTTATCACTTTTTCAAAAAATAAGTTCACATCAAATTTATTTTGCCTCATGTAGGTAAAAACATCAAGATTTGAGACGAGTCCTTCCATACTGATCGAAAGCAATTTAAAATTCGCGCAATGAGAACGTACGAGTACAAATCACAAGCGAGAACTAAAATAAAATTTAAGTACACTCGTTATATAAACTGCTTATATTTAGGATCTAGCTCTAACTTTACCTGCAATAACAATTAATTCTCAGAAAAATAATACCTACATTCAAAAACAACCCATGACAAACATAGTAGGTAGCTACTTACCCTAATTAAGAAAGCCAAAACATTAACTGGGTCACACCTGTGAAATAACAATAGACTTTGTGGGCAGGTAGCGCAGGTATCTATTGTTAAGCTGAGCGGTAAAATCAAAAAACATGTGGGTACCTAGGTAGGGTAGGTTGTATGTAAATTTGCGATATTTTAATACATCAATACAATATGGAGGTTTTCTTTTAAAATAGTTGCCTTGAGCATATTTTAATGTAAAATTTTGAGCATGGGACTTCTGGGCGTAGTCTTAAAATCACAAGGGATAGTATTTATCACATGCCTCAAAATATGGAACTAAAAATATGACCAATAAATGGATTTGTGACACATATACAGCAAATGATAATATCACCCAAATACGTTTTTTAATAAATTCATATCTTTTAAACGGGACTAATCGGGAACAAGATCAAAGGTCAATTAGCTTTATTAAAGTTAAGTAATAATGTTTAATATATAAATGGGACAAAATATTAATTTGTGATACACTTACCCCACATAGTAATATGGCCTAAATACGCATTTTTAATTAATTCATATCTTCTAGAGTGGACGGTCCCGGACCAGGGTCTAAGGTCGTGTGGCTTCCTTAAAGGTTGGTTTATAATATCTATGAGTTTCATCCCGACCGAGCGGAAACGAAAGGAGTTACGAGGAAAAGAAAACCCATTTTCATACAATTAAAATCTATAAATCCATATTTGTATGGTTTTTATTCCAAAAAAAGTCAAGTAGCTACTATATTATACATTTTTTTCATGTTTCTAACCAAACTGCATACTCAAAACATCAAAAAAAGAAACTTTTTTTTTTCAAAATTCCTACGAAAGGCACATCGAATTTTTCGCCCACCGTGCGACGGTTCGTGACCACTTGTGTGACACCTTATTAATGGTCCTACTTAATTTTGATTTTGGTCGTATGTAATCAAACCTCCTGAGTAAATAATGAGTTATCTCTTATCAATGAGCTACTGAATAATGCTGTAAAGTTCAATAAATTTATATTATTGTCGATTGTCGGTGCTTCCAGGCGCAACAATGGCGCCGCGCCCGGTTTCGGCACAAAGACCCTGCTCGGCGTAGCAGCGGGCTCGATCGGTGCGTTCGTCGGGACGCCGGCAGAGGTCGCCCTCATCCGGATGACAGCCGACGGAAGGCTGCCGAAGGAACAGCGGAGAAACTATAAGAATGTTGGTGATGCACTTATCAGGTAAATGCAATAGGAAATCTAAGATTTTCTGTTTTTATAGTGCTTGCACGTTAGGGATTTTTCTAAGATCTAGCCTAGCCTGTAAAATTTGTTTTTAGGATATCTCTCTGACGTTTCTATTGATTTTTAGGTATTCAAGCGATATACTAGAGATAGAGAGATAGAAATGTGTGGCTTAGAATTCGCACCACCCTATCTCTTCCCGTTGGTGTCGTAAGGAATATCCACCGGAGGGCGGGCAGCAGCGCCCCCTGCAGAACAAATCTACCACCCAACTGCGATCCCTAACCCGCATGCCCAGCGTGGGAATTATGGGCATTACCGCCCATTAAATAAACGCCAATAGGGCGCTTATTCGGGCTGTTGAGGTTGAGGTTGAGAAGCGATATACGAATTTGGTCCATATATGTCATCATCATCATCATCAGCTTATATTAGTCCACTGCTGGACACATATGTCATACTATTTACGGACGTAGCTAACCGATGATTGCCCACCTCGTGATAAATGGTATAACCATGACAAAATAATACTCGCAGGGTATTTCTATTCCAGAATAATCCCTATTCTTTATTCCAGAACTCATCATAGGTACAAGTATTTTTTTCGAAACAAATAATTTTTTGCTTTAATAATGATATCTAACATAATTCGGCGCCGTCTATTTCTTTTTTCGACTGATATAAACAATTTCATTTAGTTATTTTTGTGGGAACTTATAATAGGCCGTTAGTTAGCCAGCATTATTGTTATTATTGTACTACCGTAGCTGTAAGTTTTCCTAAAATTGTAAATAGATAAATAGTATTATTGTGTTTTGATGTGGCCATGTATTTTCCAGAATAATCAGAGAAGAGGGAGTCCTGAAACTGTGGAGAGGCGCCACCCCCACGGTAGGACGCGCCATGGTCGTGAACGCTGCTCAACTCAGCACATACTCACAGGTAACAACTAGATTATATATGTATATATAAACCCTCGAAAGCCCGCGCATCCTCTGGTGGTAGGCTTCGGCCGTGGCTTGTCACCACCCTCCGGACTGGGCCAGTCCGTGAAGCAACTCTGTTGTGTTTCGGAATGTGGTCCGGAGTAGCCGTTTTCTAGACCTTCGTGATACATCGTCGGCCGCATCTTTGCTTTCCATCATGTGAGATTGCGGTCAAACGAAGGACTATTTCTGATAAAAAAAAAATGTATTTTTACCCGACTACTAACGGAGGAGGGTTATGAGATTAGATTAGATTAGTACATACATATATAAATATAAACAAACATCTTGTTTATATATTTATATATATACTAGCAACGCCGCGCGGTTTCACCCGCGTAGTTCCCGTTCCCGTGGGAATTTCGGGATAAAATATAGCCTATATCACTCCATGTAAAGTAAGCTTTTTAATGATGAAATAATATTTTAAATCGGTCCAGTGGTTTCGGAGCCTATTCCAATACAAAGAAACAAACAATCAAACCGTAAGGGTCGAAAATTTCATTGTTAAAATAAGAAGCGCAATCGGTGAACATCGTAGTTGAGTTTTAGTTTATTTTATGTTGTTTATACAGTTAAAGTTATTTTTACCAACAGTGGATAGAAAAAGGAATGGAGTACATGAAGATATCAACGTTTTAACACTCATATGACGATGAGCAACGAAATATCACGAAAACTATAACTTTGCGGCCGGACAGACGGACATGGCGAAACTAAAAGGGTTCCTTTGTTAGTTATCTTTTCCTTTGTTTACCATACGGAACCCCAAAGTGGATTGTCTAACGGTCATCTGCGACCAATTTAGCCTTACAATAACTGCTAACTGTAGTTACTCAACCCCAACACCCTGTATTGGTCCATCGCTGGATGCAGGCTTCCCTCTAATAAGCGCCTTATTGGCTCTTATCTCATGAGTGGTATTGCCTTTAATCCCCACGCTGGGCTTGCGGTTTGGGTATCGCAGTTCAGTGGTAGTAGAATGGTTTTGCTGCGGGCGCTGATGCCCGCCCCCGTTTCTTACGACCCTCGAGGGAAGAGTTGGGTGGTGCAAATTTTAAGCTGCCACCCACCACACGGCGCATACCATTTAGCCTATAGTTTGTCCACGTTGAATGGAGCATGTTAGTAAACAAAATACGGCACAAATAACAAAAACTTACTTGCTTGGCGTCGAGTTTCAGATATAATTGTAAGCAATTTTTATTGAAGGGAGGATCTAAAATCGACAAGTAATGTAAATTACGTATAAAAGGACGCGCCAACAAAGTGAATTTTAGGTTAAGTATGGGCGGTTTGTATACGTTTATGCCTCATTCAAAATGGACACGGTATAGATACTGTAGTGCGTCTGGCATGTTTGCTGATGCACATGTAAAGGATTTTTACGCTGTGATTAGAAATAAAATAACATCAATAAAACGCAGGACGCTGGGCAGCACCAACAGTCTGTTACGGGTTCTGGCTGATAGACATTGCATCTGCAAAGGCACTGGATGTCAAGCCTCATCAACCCATGTGCCAAGCAAATTTATTATATTAAGGCCCATACACCAGCGAATGTGGCGCCCCCAACTATTTTATCTTATTATTACGTTAAACGCAGCAAGTTTTAAAAATCCTACGTTCAGTTTGGGGTATCTATTATAACTTATAAGTTATTTATTAATGCCTCTGTAATAGTTTCATTTTGTAAAGCTTAGGAAGAGATACGAAGTTGCGCTTTTTGGCCACCAAACTCTATTTTTGCATCTCCTCCTAAACTATATGAGATAAAATTATAAAAGAGGTATAAATTATAAAAGAGATTTTAAAAAAATCCTATGATAAACGTAAAAATATGATAAAATAGGTATCGCTGTCATATTGTCTCGGGTATGCGCCTTAATTAAGTTTTTGCTATGACTGTGTACCTTATTTTGCCATTACTTTAATCTGTGACATTTACTACATGCTCTTTTCTATGGATCTTTGTGTCTGAATTAATAAATGAATTTAATTTTAACATTGATTTAAAAAGGGAAGATAGGTTACGTTCTCCCAGCGCTTACTCAAAAATTGGCATGTGTTACAACTACACGCAAACACATATTCTCACAGTTATATTTTCAGTCCTGTGCAATACAAAGAAGAACAAAGACGGAAAGACGTATCTAGGACCGAAGTGAAACTGAGACAACAATATTTCACGCGAATCACGACCGCCTGTGTCGCCGGTCAGACGGTGACTGATTGCCACTTTCGAGCAACCAGTGCCTCATCTTCGTTTTTAATGAATCAAGGAATTTTAATTTTAATTTAATTTAATTTCCAGGCGTCTCAGATGTTCACGGGCGTGGTCCCCGCCGGCATCACGCTGCACTTCTGCGCATCTATGGTGTCCGGTCTCGTCACCACCATCGCCTCCATGCCTGTGGATATCATCAAAACCAGGTAGTTTGAACATCATCAGATTATGTCGGTCTACTGCCCCACTGGGCACTGCTAGACATGGCCGCAGCGATCGACAAAATATCACACTATCACACTAATATTATAAAGGCGAAAGTTTGTATGGATGTTGACGCCAAAACAATACTTTTTATCCCGTAAATCTGTTCCCGTGGGATGAAAATCACCTTAAAACGTTAACAAAGCGTGTGAAGCCGCAGGCGCAGCTAGTATAATATAAAGTATCTGGATGACCACCATTTTCTGATATATTTTTTTTTAGAAAGTATAGTATTATTATTATTATTCGCGAATAAATAAAAAATAAAAAAAGCGTTTATTTCCAATTTCTACATTTTTAACATAGTTACACTTTACAATTATCACATTATATCATCTATTATAGTATTAAATTTTTTATAATAAATATTTTATCGGACACCCAGGATTGGGTATAGGCCTCCTCCATGTATTTCCACCCATTGCGATCTTTCGCCAGATTATTCGCGAATAGCTACCAATATTTTTTTTCTTTTCGTCTCTGACAACCGAGCTCTACTTGAAAACCAGCGTAGCATCGGGCATAGCTGAATGCTACTTATGCTGAGGTGGAGACTCTTTATAACCCAACGTTTATATCCTTCTACTAGCTGCGTCCGCGTTGTTCCGATGGAAACGTTTAAGGGTGATTTTTATCCCACGGGAACAGATTTACGGGATAAAAAGCCTATAATAGCCTATGTTTTATTCCAGTATTAGAATTACCTGTATGCAAAATTTCAGCCAGATCCGTTCAGTAGTTTTCGCGTGAAGAGGTAACAAACATCCATCCATACAAACTGTCGCATTTATAATATTAGTGTGATATTCTTCTTGTATAGTTGTAGGTACTTAGTCTGTAAGTCTTGGTACAATAGATGTTTTCTTTCTTTATTTTCTTTCCTTTCAATATAGGCTGTTGAGGTGAGGGCCTTTTTTAACCGACTTCAAAAAAGGAGGAGGTTCTCAATTCGACTATATTTTTTTTTATTTTTGTTACCTACCTCAGAACTTTTGACTGGGTGATCCGATTTTAAAGATTTTTTATTTTAAAGCACCAGCTTTCATTACCGTGTGGTTCCATTTAAATTTGGTCCAGTTCTGACATTTGATCCATGAAAAAAACTTGAAAAAACCTTATAATTGAAGTCGGTTTATCGTTTTTTAAAACAAAATCAATTTTCCTTTTCAGGATCCAAAACGCAGGTAAAGGCACAAGCCAACTGGCTGTGGTGACCAGTTTACTGAAGAATGAAGGTGTCCTCACACTGTGGAAGGGCTTCCTGCCGTACTACGCGCGGCTGGGACCGCATACGGTGCTCACCTTTATATTCCTTGAGCAAATGAACACGGCTTACTTGAAAAACACGGCGTAGTGTTTCGGTCTTAAGTGAATGGAATAGGTATAAGTTAACTGAACTTTATACCGAGCATCAAACACCTTTGATGGTATACCGTATCCATTTGGAATGTATCATGTTAGTAAACAAACTAATCACTTGCTTGGCATCGAGTTTTAGATATAAATGTTAGCAATTTTTATTGAAGAGAGAATCTAAAATCGACATGTTATGTCAATTACATATGCACGTATGGACGCGCCAACAAAGTGAATTTTAGGTTAAGTATGGGCGGTTTATTAACTAACATGCTACATTCAAAATGGACACGGTATAGGTATAAAGTTCAGTTAACTTTATATCCATTTATACTCCGGTTCAAAAACCTGGATATTTTTTGTATATAAAGTGGTTACAAAACCATATTGTTAGAAGAAATTTAACGACATTGGTATTATCAAAGCTAAGAACAGAAGCTCGAAACAATTTTGTATTTGAAAGCTTTAAGTCATCATTTAATTGACCTCTCTTTCGTTTTCTCATTCAAATTAAATTTTTTTTCGCTGCACATGTGAGATTATGCGTTGTGGAAGTTAATGTTTTAGTTTTTAGCGATAACCTTGCATTACCTTGTTGTTTTCTATTATTGTTTTCAGAATTTGTTTAGTTTTCATTGATCATTGTCTTTGTTCACATAAAATATCTTGGATTCTGAATGTGGGAGTATTGTAAGAGTCGACAATAATATTTAAGTTACCAAATGTTGATGTTCGCAAGTAAATATAAATCATAGAAACCAGTAAATAAGGAGCAGTGTGATTTAAAAATGTAGTTAAAAACTAAAGCACAAAGGGTGAATTTTTTTAAAAGCTTTTGAAAATTAGCTTATTTACTATTTAGTGCCAAATTATATTTTTCGTCACACTATTAGATATGCAGTGAAAATATTTTTTTAATCAAAGTTAGTATTTTGATATGCCATCAAATAAAATTAAATCTCATTAACTATGGCTTACATTTCCAGTTTAACATAGTTTTTAAGAACAAATATTTTATTTTTGTGAAATCTTTTAAATTATATTTCTGTTGATTTTTACTTTTAAGCGCTAAAAGCGTATTTAAATTATATATATTATTCTTATAATATTTCTGACCCCTTTATTATTTTTACATTTTTATTTCTTTGCTAAACATTATTTTCTATAATAATTTATGCTCCATTGTAACGGAGATTACATTCATACGAACTTAACCTGTTAATTATAATACATATTAGTATTTATAAGATAAAATATATAAACATATATTAATGTATATAAAGATTGTCTTGTTTAGATTGCATTTTAGAACGTTTTTCGCTTGCTTTAAGATTTGACTAATCACGATTTGCTGTCCTACTCTCTCTCTCTCTCTTTAATGATCCTTGGTTGCCTGGAAGAAATAGCTTTGAGTGATAAGAACGTTATTTAGTGCTGTTTTATTGAATTAAGTTAAGTGGTAAGAATCAACTGTTCCTTTAGTTAGAGTTACAAATGTACTGCATCTATTGGTTAGGTACCTATACAGGCTGTAACCACAAATAAGGACCAAACCTTCAGGGGGCTTTAGCTTTGATTACAGAACACGGGGAAACGCTTAGTTTTCGAAAAAGTAAACAAAAGAAATGATCAATAGGCTAGCATGCATCAGTCATTGCCTTGTCTAGTGGTCATTTTGTTTTTGATTATTTTTTAATATTTTCTCGGTTTTATGACCGCGTCTAAACCACTCCTGAAAGTTGGTTCCCAACTTAATGTTACACCCTGTATTTAACAGTTTTTTGACACAAAGTTACGGAAACTTTGTGACTATTTGTAAATCAGAAATCAAATTCGATATATTTAAAGTAAAAACCCTATCACGATGCTATTTTATTGTGATAACAAGCTGCTGTTTATTTTTGTGATTAACGTAATTTATATTCAATTAAATGATTTTTGTTTCAAGTCCTGTTTTTATTTTTAAGTCTAAGATTTATTAAAGCGAGACTTGAGTCAAGCAGATAGTTCAGTTTTAAAAGATTTATTTATAACATTAAATAATACTTATATATTAGGTCCTTACATATGAAATTGGCGTTTTTCGTACTGGCCGCTTTAATCACAAATTTCTCCTCTTTGGTAAGGAATTCCAAATTCAAATTTGTACAGCTATAGACTCATGTATTTGTGCTTCGATGATCGTCATTCATTTGTTTTTTTTCTTCTGTTTTTTCTGTTTGCGTCACTCATTTTACAAAATGGAAAACTTAAAATATCGCATTATTTACGAGTTCCGCCGTGGCACTAGTGCTGCGGAAACAACTCGAAGGGTGAATGATGTGTATGGCGGTCGTGTTGCAAAAGAAAACACAGTTCGTTTTTGGTTCCAACGTTTTCGTTCTGGAAATTTCGACCTGCAGAACAAGCCCCGTGGACGGCCTGAGACTCAAGTTGATAATGAAGAGTTGAAGGCTATTGTGGAAGCGGATCCATCGCAAACCACGTCCGAGTTAGCTGCAGGCTGCGATGTTAGTGATAAAACTGTTTTAATTCACTTGAAGCAAATTGGGAAGATTAAAAAGCTTGAAAGGTGGGTACCTCACGTATTGACTGAAGCAAACCGGCAAACGCGCGTCGACTGCTGCGTTACATTACTAAACCGGCACAATAATGAAGGTATTTTAAACCGAATCATTACCTGTGATGAAAAATGGGTTCTTTACGATAATCGGAAGCGCTCAGCGCAATGGTTGGATCCTGGCCAGCCAGCCAAATCCTGCCCCAAGCGAAAATTAACCCCAAAAAAGTTACTTGTAAGCGTTTGGTGGACTAGTGCCGGTATTGTTCATTACAGTTTTCTCAAATCTGGCCAGACTATTACGGCTGATGTCTATTGTCAGCAATTGCAAACCATGATGGAAAAGCTAGCGGCTAAACAACCTAGGCTGGTCAATCGCTCCACGCCACTGCTGCTTCACGACAACGCTAGACCACACACTGCGCAACAGACGGCTACTAAATTAGAAGAGCTTCAATTGGAAAGTCTAAGACATCCTCCGTACTCCCCGGACCTTGCTCCAACAGATTACCATTTTTTTCGAAATTTGGATAACTTCTTGCAAGGGAAAAAATTCAACTCCGATGGGGCAGTCCAAATCGCCTTCAAAGATTTTATTGATTCCCGTCCGACTGGTTTTTTTAGTAAAGGGATCAATGAACTACCTATAAGATGGCAAAAGTGCATAGAAAATAATGGTTCATACTTTGATTAATTAAATATATTATATTAAAAAATATTCGACTTTTTGTTCCTCCCATACAAAACGCCAATTTCATATGTAAGGACCTAATATAAAAAAAAGTAATACGAATCCAGTGAACATTTATCCTAGACAATATTAAACATAAATATAAATATTCCTTTATGTGCTTTTTCAAACTTTTTCAAAGTCAAGCCGATACACCCTTTCCGTGGTGAGACCGCGCTGTGTTGTTGCCAAGCGAAGTGAGTGAGCTCGCTCATTTAGAATTAGTGAGTTATGTGTTTTTATGTGTGCTTGTTTACAAAAGTTCGCGCAATGTGATTGCAGAATAAATGGCAATAATAACAGTTAGGTTTATTAATAAAAACACTCATTTTATCTACATACTTAGTGTGCGTGCTTCGGCATATTGTTAACGCATTTAAACAAAATGCCAGTTTTTTGTGGGCGTAAGGGCGTATCTAACGATTTAATCAAAGAGAATACAATAACTTCGGATTTAATCTTTGGGTTTCAATTCAATATACGATACCAAAGTGCGTAAATAAAAGAGATGGCAATAGGAACAGTACACGTCTCAGTTCCTTGACAAGTCTTGTTGCGAGTCGCCGTATATGTATTGTATTGTTGTCTTGCTCATAGTTCTGTCTGAGATGTAAGTAGGTATCTGTGTTGTTGAGTAAGCGCTGCTGGGAGAACGGAGGTAGGTACTATGTCTACCCTTTTCACTAAAATGTATGATAGAGTCTGTTCAAAAAGAGGAGAGTCGTGGGAATTGAGCGCGCTCGTGTTCCAATTGATAACTTTTGTTGCGTTGCATTTGCGTTGACACATTTTGTCATTGCAGTACGACTTAAAGTGTTAGTTCACTGTAACGCTACGACTTCTCTTTTTGAACAGACTCTAGTTGGTACTTCTATCACTCTATGGCACCTATGGTTTATCCATTTTGAATGGAGCATGTTAGAAGAGCATGTTTAAAATTTAGAGTTATAAAAAACACGAAGGTTTAGTTATTATTCTAGGTACCTACACCGTGTCCATTTTGAATGAGGCATAAACGTAAACAAACCGCCCATGCTTAACCTAAAATTCACTTTGTTGGCGCGTTCTTTTATACGTAATTTACAATACTTGTCGATTTTAGATCCTCCCTTCAATAAAAATAGCTTACAATTATATCTGAAACTCGACGCCAAGCAAGTGAGATTTTGTTATTTGTCTTATTATCAGTATATCAGTTAGTAAACAAAATAAGACAAATAACAAAATCTCACTTGCTTGGCGTCGAGTTTCAGATATAATTGTAAGCTATTTTTATTGAAGGGAGGATCTAAAATCGACAAGTATTGTAAATTACGTATAAAAGAACGCGCCAACAAAGTGAATTTTAGGTTAAGCATGGGCGGTTTGTTTACGTTTATGCCTCATTCAAAATGGACACGGTGTAGGTACCTAGAATAATAACTAAACCTTCGTGTTTTTTATAACTCTAAATTTTTGTCTACTGATCAGTAAAGAGACCAAAGAGAATACAATAACTTAGTAAGAAAAGAGACATTCTGACTTTCAAATCACAACACATCAAAAACACGAAGTTATTGTATTCTCTTTGATCAAAAAATCACAAAAAACAGAAAGCAAAAACAGGATATTCCATTACAACAAAAAAATCCATTTCCATTACCTACCCACATTCCCTACAAAAAATGGTCATTCGCCATTCCCATTGAAGTATCAATTTAGTAATATAAGCATTAATCTCCGACATGACAGAAAAAAATATTTAAAGACCAGGACCAATTCTTTGGCCCACTCCAGCGATAAAGTGAAATCATCAGCAGACCATATGTACCCACTGGCAGTCGTGAGTGGAGGCCTCCTCCAATTTGTGCCGTTGTTTGTACAAATCTAAAACACCTATTGTTAAGAGGTAGGTTACATTTTATTTAAGAAATCAAATAAAGTCCCAAAAATTTTCGGCATCGACGGGACAGGGGAGGACACGGGTTCGACTCGTAAGAAATTACCTACTCATAGTGTAAAACTATAATAACCAAAAATCATTAGATTTTATTTGTTTATTGCATTGGCCGTTTTTCCACTCACCGCCGGTGACAGCACGGCCGGACCAGTACGGGCATTGATTAGTTAAAAGGGTTTTTGATTTAATCCCCTTTTAATTAATCAATGAGTACGGGACTTCGTTTATCCACTGAGCCGGTGTCGTGTTGATGCCGGTTTGTCTCTCCGCTTCGTCCTCCTACCCAGGACACACTCACCCACGCACACGGCTACAATTTATTTACACATGCAGTTATGCCGGGCCGGCGAAGACGGTAAGTGGAAAAACGAGCCATACATTTTCATACATTTTTGCTTCTTCGGAAACGGAACGGCGTTGGCGGCGGTGCCGGGCCAGCCAATGGAAAAACGGCCATTCGATGCCAAGCCTCAGGGCGGCGGCGGCGGTGCAAACAGCAAGGGCGCGCCGCCGCCCGCCCTGCCGCCCGCCCTGCCGCCAGAACACGGGGATGAATACCATTTAAACCACCTATCGTTTCCACAAAATGGCGCGCGAAGGGCGCATTGCGATACATATGAAGTTTATTGGTTTTTATCGCTTATAAGTTTGTGTTTACTTTTAGCTTTCAGGAGCTCACAGACTGAAGGAACGGCACGTCACAATGCTGTAAACCGTATTATTGACTGCACTACTAGAGACCCTAGTAGTGCAGTATCAAAATGCCTTATCAAGACAGGGATCACATCAAAAAGGCCCCCAGCGTATTTAAGACAATTGTGGGATTGGCAAGCGGGTGAGTACCAAGCCTTACCTACCCGGTAGGTCCCATTTGCTCAATGGAACATCATCATCATCATCAGCCTATATTAGTCCATTGCTGGACATAGGCCTCCAATGGAATATGACGTGGTATAATAATTTGAGACAATATTGTCCCTATTTGTACGATACAACTACATACTAGCTTTTGCTCCTGTTTTTATTTGGTGTGACTGCACATAACTAAATGGGAATGGGCTTTTCCCCAAATTATTCCATGATGAGATATAAGACGTGAATGACATTAATCACTAACGTTAATACTAGTTGGGATAAAAAGTAGCCTATGTTATTCCAGGCCTAGAACTCTATGCAAAATTTCAACACGATCCGTTCAGTAGTTTTTGCGTGAAGGAGCAACAGACATGCTTACAAACTTTCGCGTTTATAATATTAGTACCTAGGATTAAAATACTTGTGCCACGATATTCTGCTCTTCCTTACAAATATATGAATTTAACCTACGAATAGGAATAGTCTTATTCGTAGAATTTAACAAATAAACTAAAAGACTGTGGAACATAATACCTACTGAAAGCTAAAAGACGTTAAACTGTGTTACTGAGATTACATGGGCTTTTATTCTTTTTAGCGTTCCGTACCCAAAGTAACTAGACTCCGCTGTCCGACTGTTCCGTCTGTCCGCGCCTGTCTGTCTATCCGTCTGTCACCAGGCTGTATCTCTGAATTGTGATAGTTAGACAGTTGGAACTTTTTAAAGGAAAAGTTTCGCATTGTAGACGCTCTCGCTTCGCACCCCGCATATTTGACGCGCAGGTTCGGTCGCACATTCCCGCTCATACTACCTTCAGCTAAAACCTCCTTGTCTGTCCAGAACGCTGGCAACCTCCGCGCTCCACCCCTTTGACCTTCTGAAGACACGCATGCAGCTCAGCACCAGGAACCTGAGCATGGTGCCTCTGGCGAAATGCCTCGTCAAAAACGAGGGGGGCTATGGAAGTTTATACAAAGGTAGGAGCATTTTTTATATGTTTTCTTCTTTCTTTTTAACCGACTTTAAAAAAAGGAGGAGGTTCTCAATTAGACTGTTTTTTTATGTAGGTACCTCAGAACTTTTGACTGGGGAGTCCGATTTGCATGATTCTTTTTTCATATGAAAGCTGGTGCTTCTCGTGTAGTCCCATTTTAATTTTGTTCAGTTCTGACAATGGGATCCATGAAAATTCATGAAAAAACTTTAAAATTTAAGTCGGTTTATAGTTTTTTAGACCTTTGCCCGGCAGTGGGACAACTTATATATAGGTTAAACAAAAAAAAAATTTTACAACAAAATTAATTAACTTCTTTTAATGCCCTGTTCGTCTGGGTGGACATATTTTTGCCAATGTCCGTAATATTAGAGTAAAATAAAAATAAAAGCAACGTTGTTCGGTAATAAAGATAGTTAGACGAAGAGAATTTTTCGATTAAATGTTAATCAAAAAGATTTAGGAAAATTACAAAGTTGTGGGCAACGTACGGTAAGGTTTTTTCTAAGTTTTTATTATATCACCAGCTCTCCACTAGAATAGTGTTAGAACGATGGTTCTTTCAGTTATTTCGGTGCTTTTGTTAATTTATTAGAATTTTGTTAGTTAAGTTATTTGCAACGGGATATTTACCATGATTTGAGTTTTAAGCTTTCCTGTAAATAACTTTAGTATTAATAACCATTATGGATTTAAAAATTTGTAACTGAAGTCTCTAAAATTCAACTAATAGGGTAAAAAATCATACCCAGGGAATTAGTTTATTTCAGACACCAATAAATTATAAAACAGAAATAATTTAAACTCAAACTCAAATCATTCATTCTGCTGTGTGATCATGAGCATACGTACAAATGAGCGAAATGAAAGGGTCCTTGATTAATACATCATTAGAGAGAGGTATTAAAATTAAACACGATGTGTGGATATGGACGTTCTATTGGTTGTTTAAAACTTCTCCGTCACACCTCCGCTTTGGTAGAGTCCGGCCCTTAGCCCTTTTTTATGGACTTTACATGTGCTGTCTCCAGTGTGGGAATTATAGGCATAACTTCCAAAGAGAAAATCCAATAAGGCGCTTACTTATTAGGGATGGCCTGCGTCCAGCCCTGAACCAATATAGACTGCTGAGGTGCGGAAGACACTGCTTTATAACCACCTCTTGGTTAATAACCTATTCCTTTTGATTGTCAGGTTTGTCTGCTGCTCTTACACGAAATGTTACCAACACGACGGTCCGCCTTGGAGCCTTCTACACGCTCAGTGAACAGTACAGGAGGTAAGCACAACGTACCTACTAAGTACCTCAACCTCAACAACCTGTATCGGTCCACTGCTGGACGAAGGCCTGATAAAAGTTTAATTGGCGTTTAACTTAACGGGTGTAATGCCCATAATCCCCACGCTGGGCATGCGAATTAGGGAGCGCAGTTTGGTGGAAGATTTGTTCTGCAGGGGGCGCTGCTGCCCGTCCCCCGATGGATATCCCTTAGTCGCCTCTTGCGACACCCACGGGAAGAATTGAGATGGTGCAAATTCTAAGCCAGCACCACACACCTACTAAGTACATTATGATACAATACAAGCGTACCTACACCTACGCCTTCATATATTACCTGCGCTACGTTACAATAGGTTTGATATTGCAACGCGAAATCAGTTTAACCCGTTCACTGGTTAAACTGATTTCGCGTTGTAATATCTCCCACACGGACGCGACGGCAAGTTTCCGACTGCAAGACTCTACTGCCAGCGAAGGTAGTCCTCGACTGCCGTTGACGGTTGTAGGCTTCAGTCTCGGCAAATATATGGACGGCAAGTGGCCGACTGCAAAACTCAACTATAGAGACTTGCAGTCGATAACTTGCAGTCCGTGTATTATGAGATTTATGAACCCGTAACAATCGGGCAACGACGCGACGACGGCTGCGACCCAAAGGCATCGTTAAAAAACAACGTTTGTTTGATTCTTGGTAAAGTGCAGATTGAATAAAAAAAACCATAGAAAAATTAAACACAGATAAATAGTATGAGTCGTTTCGAATGACGCTAAGCAGCTGCGACGACAAAAATAGCTGAACAGAGTGTTCAAAAATGTTTAACTTTGGTATGACAAACTGTTAAAATATTTTATGTTATTACTTATTTTGATTATGCTATGTGCATTTAAAAACTATCAATATTCCTTTCTCAAACTTGTCGTTGACTGTTCGCGGCATTTTTCTTTAATTTTATATACAAATCGAAAGTATATATTATAAAGTTGGATAGCTTGAATGCCCAAACCTTTATATATGAACCAATGGAGCTGCTTCCAGCCTACAGAAGTATGGAAGAGTGTAATGTGACAAGTGTAATGAATAATTATCGATTTATAGGTAAGTAAGTTTTATTTTATGTTATTATATCAACCTTCCAGCGGCACTTAGAAACTAATGATTAATTATAACTGCAAATACAGTCAACGACAAAAGTCGCCGAACAGCGTCAACCTTCCAAAAAATTTAATCGTAAGTAAGCTCGGCGTATAAGTACCAATTTTTGAGAATGGACAATGTACAGCCATTTTTGTCGTTGACCAATCGGTGGAACGCGGCCAAACGCTAGAGAAAGCACTCAATAGCCTAAGTTTGATTCCAAGATTAAAATTACCTGTATGCAAAATTTCAACCCAATCCGTTCAGTAGTTTTAGCGTAAAGAGGTAACAAACATCTATACATCTAAACATCCAAACTTTCGCATTTTTGACATAAGCGTTATTTATGTTGCGCCGCGGCTTCACACGCGTTGTTCCTTAAAAAAACTTAAAAGGGATTTATATGTAACGGGAACTAATTTATGGGATAAAAAGTAGCCTATGTTTGATTCCAGGATTAAAATTACTTGTATGCAAAATTGCAACCTAAAGTAGTAGTTTTAGCGTGAAGAGATAACAAATATCTATTGATTTATCCATACATCCGAACTTTCGTATTTATAATGTTAAGTGTGATTTATGTGGCATTTTGTGACATAGATAGATCCATATTATTTAAGATAATTAGTAAAAAAGGGATACCTTAATTCACTTATAGAGTCTGTTCAAAAAGAGAAGAGTCGTGGCGTGGCGGTAAACTAACACTTTTAGTCGTACTGCAATGACAGAGCAGTGTTGTCAACGCAACAAAAGTTGTAAATTGGTACACGAATGCCCTCACTTCCCGCGACTCCTCTCATTTTGAACAGACTTTCTCGAACGCTTGTCACATTGAATGGATAGTCAACGGCTTGTTATATACGCACTGCGGAATCTCACAGCGTGAATTTTAATCTCGCGGAATATAACCTGCGTGCTTAACGTAACTTACACGTACGACGAATAAAATTCCTTGCTATTTTAGCTACCTACAACTTTATAGTGCTCCAAACATTCATATTTTTCCGCTAGTGAACTTCCATTAAGTTACAGAATTCTGCAAAAAAAACCACGCGAGTAATAAAAGCAGTGCGTGTATAGCCTGACAGACTGTCAACAATTTGTCAAAATAATAAGCGTTCGAGAAACCGGGGGTAAATGTGTTAGTTCACCGTAGTAGTAGTAGTAAAAAGTAATGCTTGCTTGTAGCGCCTACGACAAGTGGCCATCTTTATACGACAACATAGTAATCGGCATAGCCTCCGGGGTGCTCGGAGCTATGTCTGCAACCCCTGCCGAAGTCGTCCAAGTTCGCATGATGGGCGACAAAAGAGTTAAAAAGACGGGAATATGGTGTTGCGACAGCTATTCAGGCGTTGCTAATGGGATACAAAGGTAATTATTTTATACTAGCAGCGCTTCGCGGTTTCGCCCGCGTAGTTCCCGTTCCCGTGGGAATTCCGGGATTAAATAATAGCCTATGTCACTCTCAGAAAGTAAGCTTTTTAATGATGAAATAATTTTTTAGATCGTTCCAGTAGTTTCGGAGCCTGTTCAATACAAACAAACAATCAAATCTTTCCTCCATAAAATATTAGTATAGATAATGTGTTTATTCATTATATTACTAGCTGCGCCCCGCGGCTTCGCACGCGTTGTTCCTATAGAAAAGTTTAAAATTGATTATCGTCAAATAGGAGACTTACCCCCGGTTTCTCGAACGCTTGTCACATTGAATAGATAGTCAACGGCTTGTTATATACGCACTGCGGAATCTGACAGCGTGAATTTTAATCTCGCGGAATATAACCTGCGTGATTAACGTAACTTACACGTACGACGAATAAAATTCCTTGCTATTTTAGCTACCTACAACTTTATAGTGCTCCAAACATTCATATTTTTCCGCTAGTGAACTTCCATTAAGTTACAGAATTCTGCAAAAAAACCACGCGAGTAATAAAAGCAGTGCGTGTACAGGCTGACAAATTGTCAACAATTTGTCAAAATAATAAGCGTTCGAGAAACCGGGGGTTAATTTGGTATTATTTTCAGGATAATTAAAACCGATGGCGTGCCCGGACTGTGGCGAGGCGGTTTGCTGACACTCTTCCGTTCCGTTTTGGTCAGCACTCTACACATTTACAGTTACAAAAAGGTTGGTTATCTGTACCTACTGTCAATGACAGAATAGCTAAACACGGTCTATATTTCAATAAGATCAGAGTTTAGAGTCTGTTCAAAAAGAGTTGAGTCGTGGCGTTACGGTGCACTAACGCTTTTAGTCGTACTGCAATGACAGAGCAGTGTTGTCAACGCAACAAAAGTTATGAAATTGGCACACGAACGCCCTCAATTCCCACGACTCTTCTCTTTTTGAACAGACTCTACCAACATAATAACTAATTTTAACAGCAGTTTTGACGTAGTTTATTTACATTATTTTAATAAACGTCAAAGTTAACCTAAGTTAAGAAGAAGCTAGTATGAATAACACAAGCTATGCTTAGCTTGGGACTAGATGATGTTGTGTGGATCCTACACTACGTTTGCAGTCGCAGTCTCCACTCAAGATCACGATTACCTCAGCCGTTTATATTATGTAGAAATTTTTATAAATAAAAAAAATGCTGGTTAACTACGAACCTTATTTTGTGTTGGAAGAATAAATAATCACGTTACATCATTATATAACGCGAACCGCACTCACCCTGCTAAAGTCCCTCATTAAGGGATGAAACGATGGTGGTCTTCCAACACAAATAAGATAGATAGATAGATAGATAGACTCTTTATTGGGTACACACACAAACATATACAATACAATAAGGTTTGTAGTTACGCTTAGATCCATAATGAATTCGTCAAACAGTTTTATAGTTTTTATAGCAAAATAAATATCTTGTTAATTGAATTATACAGACTCAGCAAAAGCAGAAGGAATATTACGCATCCTTGCTTGCGCCGACGCAGAGGGCGTCGGCGCTGAAGGCACCATCCAAGCCGGACCTCAAGCAGAACATAGAGACACATGTCATCACTAGTTTTGTCTCAAGTTTCTTCACCTGTGCTATTACTCTACCAGTTGACTTAGTTAAAACCAGGTAAGGAAGAACATTTGCTTTGTGCCGGCTTAGAATTTCAACTACCCCAACGCTTCTCGTGGGTGTTGTAAATTACAAGAGTTAAGGGTGGTATTGGTCCATTGCTGGACGCAGGCCTCCCCCTGATTAGCGTCTTATTAGCTTTTATCTGCTGGTAATCCCCACGTTAGGCAAGCGGGTTGGAGATCGCAGTTCGGTGGTATATTTTTCTATAACAAGCTTCCATAAATTTATACTGTACATAAAACGAAATCTTATCAAGAAAGCCTATTACTCCATAGATGTTTACATAAATGATGTTAATGCTTGACCGAATGTCGCCCATTTCCACACCGACAGTAGTATGTAAGAACATAAATTTGTTGTGTTAGACTTAGTTATTCAAAAATTGCAACTAATATTGCTAAGCGATAAACTTGCTAGTGGTTTCTTTTTCACTTCTTCCGCTAGTGGACAAATTGAAGTGAATTAGAATCAATTGCGCCTTTTTTCTTATTTGATATTAATTACTATTTATCAAGCTGCTTATATAGTAAAAAAATTAGTTAAGTACTTATTTTGTAAGTCTAAAGAAATAAATAATTTGACTCTCACACTACCCTATTGGTTTATGTCGGTTTACCAAGTACATAGTATAATATTATTTTTGCAGATACCAGTTTATCCGACGAGACTATGAAATGAATCAAATCAAAGTTTGGAAGAACATTCGTATAGTCAGAGGACTTAGGTTCTTCTGGAGAGGTTTTACCCCCTACTACATTAGAACATGCATTCACACCTTCATAACGTTTTTGATATTAGATTATGCATGTGAGTATTACGTGGATAAGTACATGCCGCCACCACCGCCGCCGAAGAGTTGGTGGTCGTGGTAAAGTCACCCTTAACTTAATTCACAGATTGTTTGTATAATGTTACCAGCACTCAGAGAAAATTCTAAACCAAACATAGCGCGGCATGCAGCGCACCATTGCCGCGCTGTGTTTGGACGGCCGCCGCCCCGCGCCGCCGCGCTCGCGTTTCTGGGATGTCTACACTAGTCGCGCGGCAGGGCTGTGTCTCGCGATTGCCGCGTGCTGCTGCCGCGCTCTTGCCGCGCTATGTTTGGACGCCTTATGAACGGCATAAGAGCCGTAGAAACTCAAAGATTTATAATTGATCAGATGGTCGACTTATTGCCGTAATTGACAACGCATGTCCGTACTAAGTGTAAGATGTTCAAGTCCCAACTATAATAATCCGTAAATTTTTAGTGTATAAAAACTATTTAGGACTATAAATCTCTAGGCTTGAATCATCGTTTCAAGGATATCAATAAAATATTGTTCGCAAGTAGTAATGTGCAGTGCAATGTTCGTGCCAGATGTAAAACTCTTACGAATAAAACATTTACACTGATCTTGTATTTTACTATAAAAAGTGTAGTAGTTTGACGAATTTATTATGAGTAAGGTTTAAAAGAACAAATTGTGTCCGTAATGGATCTTGTGTTTGTATTCAACTGGTCGTGACCACCGCGCTTGATTTGTCTTCGAGGAGACCGTTGCCGAAATTTGGGCTAAGACCATTATGATAAGGTTCGGCCCAAGTGAGACTTGGCGACTTGGCCCAAGTGAGACTCGGGGTGGCAACATCTCTGGTGGGACTCTGCACTTGTTGTTCGGCGCTCTCATTGTCAAGATCGAGTGGTGTGGTGTCCTGATGATGTCTCGTGGAGAGACGAAAGTATTTGACGACTTACTTTGATAAATGTTCTTTCATTTTGTATAAACGTATAATTTTGTATAATTTGTTAGATTTACAACCAAACTACGATCCCCAACCCGCATGCCCAGCGTGGAGATTAAGGGCATTACCCCCCATGAGATAAACGCCAATAACGCGTTTATCAGGGGGAGGCCTGCAACCAGCAGTGGACCGATACAGGCTGTTGAGGTTGAGGTTGAGGTGTGCCAATTGACAACTTTTGTTGCGTTGACAACACTGCTCTGTCATTGCAGTACGACTAAAAGTGTTAGTTCACCGTTCAACCTGGGTCTCTTCAAGACAAGGGTGAGTAGGTATCTTCTAGACCTTCGTGATACACCGTCGGCCGCATCTTCGACTTTCCATCAGGTGAGATAGCAGTCAAACGAAAGACTATTTCACATAAGAAAAAAACGTATCGCCACGATGCTTCTCTTTTTGAACAGACTCTATAACCTAACACCTCCCAAAGAGGTGTCTTGCTATCGCACCGTGAAGTTTGATGTTAAACAATCTATTTTAGCTTTTGCTAGTCCACTGTTGAGCATAGACCTTCTACCGAGCGTCATAACTCCGTCAATCCGTCGCATCCAGCATTTGCCGCAGCAGTCTTCCACATATCCATCATCAACATCCCACCTGCAGGGGTATTTTAATTCATTTGTATCGTTTCCGAAGCCAAATCGTCAGATTCGAATTTGAATTATATTCTGACGGAATAGGGTATATGCATGTGATTTCAAAATGGATAAAAAAATATGTACGTATTCTCTATTGATATAGAAACATATCTACATATTTATTTTTGCATTTTGAGATGTTTTTATTGTAGAATTTAACCATTGAAAAATTGATATTTTAAATCTCAATCGCAAAATTTCAAAACGCTACGCCATTGACTAGAGCGGACGTGACATCACTGTACACACATTTCTTTTTTTTTATTCTGCTTGATTTGACACTATTCTGCCCACTTGACATTTCGTATTGTCGATTATTTTAAGTTTTTTCGAAAAACCTCTTTCCTGAGATGATCACTACCGAGGTCGTCACCAAAGGTTTTAATCAAGTGTGTACGTCGACGTCACATAAACATGGCGCCAATATGGCAGCGTTTTTATCACCGGAAAATGATTGTAGTTTTGATTTGTTTTTTTTACCTTGTTAATGCGAAATTCAGTGGGCGTCTTATCATTCCTCGGTTAAATAATGACCTAAAGAATCGATTAAAACAATAAAAAAAATCGATGCATATACCCTATTTTAGAACGCTATTTTGATTTGTCAAAAGTTTCCGATATCGAAGCCGACGGCCTCTCCGACAAATTTAAATACCCCTGCTGAAATTTTATTCGGACCATGATTTTTGCTGATGCAGCTTTTAGACACAATAGAATAGAATAGAATAGAATAGACATTTATTCAGCACACACATAGGGACACACAACACAGAGGGAAAGTAAAATACAGAACAAATAAAACTAGTACTATGACTAAACTTAAAAATTAAACAGCTCTACGAGAAATTGGTCTTTCCCTTATGCGCGACTAAATAGGTCCAGCCTCAGCTTATAGCGAATGCTGATGCTGATTTTGGCCAAGTGCGTGTCTCACTCGCAAACCGAGTATCCGCACTTCTTATGTACCTAGATGTCCTTCCATCATCGAAACCGAGTCTCGATAAATTATGCCATCTAGAGTTCTTTTATACAAAATTCCAACATTGTTGAGTCAAATCTATTGAACTTGTAAGAGGGAGGTTGCGACTCGAATATCAGCATCCATCAATGCAAATGCTGATGTCTATCGATCGATGATCATCATCAGATACTACAATCGGTTCCAAAAAATAGCCATAAACTTAGAAACAAATATAGGTGCGCTGTGCCCACAACTCGGCTTCATAAAATAAATAAGTAAGTATCTTATAAAGGGTAATGTATACGCTTATACCACGAAACTCCTACCCCCTTATTCACAATAGTCTGCTAACTTAGCACACTGCTAAATCTCGCTCTGTCTTCTTCTATTGACATAAGTCAGACTGAGAGGTAATACTAAATCTAAATAAATCTTGCTGTGCAAAAATGCGTACTATAAAATATCAGATTATCTAGCTAGAGGATAAAAAGGGCTTGGCTTGGGACGAGTTTTGCCTCGAAATGTTACAACATACAGGCTAAAGGTTTCTTCGTCGCTTCTTTACTTTAGTCTACGTACCGAAGCGACAGAAAATAAAAATATCACTTTATTTCCTTGTCATTGTTTAATTTAATCATTTGACCTTTTCTAATACATAGTAGGTACATTTATTGTATTTATGGAACTACACTCGAGAGCAATGAATCCGGGTCACTTAAAGAATCCTAAAAATCGTAAATTGGAGTATTGAAGATTGGTCAAAAGTTATGTTCTCCGACGAATCAAAATTTATGCTCTACAAGCACGATGGAAGACACAGAGTGTATCGAAGACCAGGGGAAAGATTCAAGCAAGCATGCATCGAAGAAAAAGTAGCCTACGGTGGTGGGTCTGTACTTGTGTGGGCCGGAATTTCTTCTGAAAGTCGCACAGAGCTGGTGATCATAGAAAACGGCTCTTTAACTAGCGTAAGATATGTGGAAGAAATCCTCAATGATCACGTTGGTCCATTTATGGTCAATTTAGGTGAGGATGCTATATTTATGCATGACAATGCCCGACCTCATACAGGTAGGATTGTGAATGACTACCTTCAAGAGATGAACATTACTCGTATGGAGTGGCCAGCGCGCAGCCCGGATATCAACCCGATCAAGCATGCTTGGGACGAGCTAGGCAGATGCGTAAAACAACGAAACCCTCCCCCAATCACGCTTCGTGAGCTCAAAATTGCTCTCACAGAGGAATGGGAGAATATTCCCCAAAATCGTATAAGGAACTTGGTGTACAGCATGCCAAACCGCGTAAACGCAGTAATGGAAGCACGAGGAGGCAATACGAAGTATTAAAATACAAGAAAATCGTAATAAAGTTCAAAAATTTCATGTTTCCTATTTTTGTTTTAAGGAGAGATCAGCAGTTTTTTTCTTAATGTAATTTTGTGTTAATAAAATGTATGGTGACTCATATTTTTTTTACTTTCATTTAAGGAGTATTACATTGTCTATTAAATACAATTTATTGCATTAACCTATCATTTTTAGTTTCCGAGATTTTTAACATTCTTTAAGTGACCCGGATTCATTGCTCTCGAGTGTATATAAATTTATGATTACATTTTGACTGATGCTGATATTTGCAACAACCCCGCTAGCTACCGAGCCATCGACACGGAATGTCATAGGGTCTAATCTATCAGAAAAGTAGCTTTCGGCAATATTAGTCTGACTAAAAGCCCTACTGGCCACAGTGTGTTTAAAGACTCGTGGTCTCCACTCAAGAATATGGGTGAACCAACTGAAAAAAGTTCAGTTTGTCCGATTAGATAGATAATTTATTCATTAAAACTTTGTTACATAGGTTGGTTAGCAAAGCCTAAAAGCTTTTGTTAGGTTGATTGATCGAACCATGCGGTCGAACCACGTGGCCAGAAGCCAAATTACACATCTATGCACCAGCATCTGTTCATCCACGCCTATAGCTGTCGACCAAGCCATTTGCATACAGATGCTAAGTTATGGGATCCTTGATTAATGATAAGTTGATCCTTGATTCATGGTAAATTGTTATCTAAACTTCTATACTAATATTGTAATGAGGAACGATTTGTTTGTTTGTTTGTATTGAATAGACTCTGAAACTACACGACCGATTTAATAAATGTTTTCTTCATTAAAAAGCTTACTTTTCAGGGATTGACAAATGCTATTTTTGATCCCGGAATTCCCACGGGAACGGGAAGATCTTATTATTTTTAAACAAATTTCTAAAATTTTTTGTGTCTACCTAGGTATATAGGTAATATGCATAAGAACGGTATTGTCGCGGAATCGTTGTGTTCGTATTTTTATCACTAAACCAGGAGTCCTTACTACATGCGAATTTCACTATTGAAACCATTGAAACCATTTATTCATTGTGATTGTGGTATGTAATACATCAGGTCTTAAATATAATTATAATTTCGGTCTACGCAATCTACTTTTTTGAGCGTACAAAGATTTTATAACTAATTAGATTTGAAATCACATGCAGTCATATTGTAAAATAAACATAATAAATTGTCAGTAGCTAAAAATATTCAACATTTACTCACACCATCACTATTGTTATGTCAGTTTCCCTCTTCTCATTTTCTTAGGTACTTTGCTGAATTAGCTGTGTGGTGCTTGGAATTCGCACCAACCCATATCTTCCCGTGGGGCTCGCAAAACGCCAGTAAGGCGCTTATCAGGGGTTTGCGTCCAGCAGTAGACCAATACAGGCTGTTGAGGTTGAGGTTGCTGTATAAGGAGGGCCCAATTAATAGCTTAAACATAAAGCTGAAATTAAAGTTATAATTTGCCATGCAGCGTCGTAGAGCTTTGTAGAGCTACGAAGCTACGCCGGATTTATCTTATTGTTTAGTCTTATGTATCATGTAATGTATGTTATATCTTATCATTAGTTTTCTGCAAAGTAACGCATAAATCTGTCATACGACGACCTCAGTGGCACGGTGGGCAGGCGGACCTGCCCACTGCAGAAGAAGGTTGCGGGTTCGATTCCCGCCTCGAGACGAATGTATGTACGATCTGCAGATATTTGTTCAGGGCGTTCTGGATGTTTTCTATGTATAATAAAAAAATATTTATCTATGTAGTGTATTGTATTATGTATATCAGTATTCTAGTAGGTACCCATAACACACAGCTCTGCTTAGCTTGGGGCTAGATAATGCTGTGTGATTTGTCCCACATTATTCATAATATTTTATTTATTTTTCAGAAGCTACCATACGAGTCCACCGTTGGGTACCACCATTGGATATGGCATAACTGCTGGGGTGCTGGGCGCTTTGGCGGGTAACCCTGCGGAGTTGGCGAATGTTCGGATAATGGGCGATGGGACGCAGGGCAGGAATTGCCAGGCTGTCCGGTATGATGGACTTGCTGATGGTATCAAAATGTAAGTATTTTAGTTACTTACAGCCGCAGTCAGAGACGTTTATGATTACTTAGGGACCTACCTATCAGACAGAGCAGTCACGCGGTCAGTTTTGCGTTCTTTGTATTATATTACGTTACATAGAATATATTCGCACAGGAGGCATTCTGACCGTGGACCGTTCAACAGCGGGGTACGTCTCGAACGCAGAACGCGAACGCAAAACGCTTGACCGTCTGACCGCTCTCGTAAATATTTTAATACAAAAACATGTACTAAGCGCCTCACTCAGAGACATTAAGATCTCTTTCATTCACTAAGTAAAGGTTAACTAAGTGACAGTTTTAAGTAATCATTATAGTATAGAAATAGAAATATAAATAGAAATAGAAAATCATTATTTGTGTGACATGGATAAATTAACATAACATAATTACAACTAAAATTAAATTATGTCTAACACAAAAAGAAAATCGCTGGGGATCGCAGCTCGGTCTTAGAATTGCTCTGTAAGGTGCAGGTGAAAGTGCCCTGTGCCTTCGGATATCCATTAATCGCCTCTTACGACACCGAGGGAAAAGTTAGGGTGGATATTCTAAGCCGGCACCACACGGCAGGTCGGCTTACCAGGGCCCGCACTCTTCAAAACTAAATTGAATTTTATGTTTTCGTGAAAACCCCTATCTTATGCGAGCGACTTATGAGTTGGTTTTGCACGACAACGAAAACAACTTCGATTTTCGCTTTCCGAATAGGCCTAGCCTCAGCGGTGCGTCCTGCACCACATCTCCGCGTTACGTTATTGAATATGGACATGACATTATGTCGCATTTTTTTTCGAATGGACTATAAAGCTGTTGACGATGGCCACCGTTACCGGACTTTTGGCGTGCGCAAAGGGCGCGTAAAATTAGGTTGGGGCCGGCACGAACAATGGCCTACTCTACTACCTAAGTGCGACTGTTGGTGACAGTTTAAGTAAGCATTTATGTCACGACTCGGACCTGACACGGTCTAGGCACAGGGGCCTGCTCGATGACCGTGCTACGGCTGACACACGACTCGGACCTGACACGGTCTAGGCACAGGGGCCTGCTCGATGACCGTGCTACGGCTGACACACGACTCGGACCTGACACGGTCTAGGCACAGGGGCCTGCTCGATGACCGTGCTACGGCTGACACACGACTCGGACCTGACACGGTCTAGGCACAGGGGCCTGCTCGATGACCGTGCTACGGCTGACACACGACTCGGACCTGACACGGTCTAGGCACAGGGGCCTGCTCGATGACCGTGCTACGGCTGACACACGACTCGGACCTGACACGGTCTAGGCACGGGGGCCTGCTCAATGAGCGTGCTACGGGGCCGACACACGACTCGGACCTGACACGGTCTAGGCACGGCGGCCGGCTCGATGACCGTGCTACGGGGCCGACACACGACTCGGACCTGACACGGTCTAGGCACAGGGGCCTGCTCGATGACCGTGCTACGGCTGACACACGACTCGGACCTGACACGGTCTAGGCACGGGGGCCTGCTCAATGAGCGTGCTACGGGGCCGACACACGACTCGGACCTGACACGGTCTAGGCACGGGGGCCTGCTCAATGAGCGTGCTACGGTGCCGACACACGACTCGGACCTGACACGGTCTAGGCACAGGGGCCTGCTCGATGACCGTGCTACGGCTGACACACGACTCGGACCTGACACGGTCTAGGCACGGGGGCCGGCTCAATGAGCGTGCTACGGCTGACACTCGATGAGGACTGGCGGTGACGGGGTAGCGTGAGTCATTCTGGATTATGTTCTGCGAGAACTAAAATTGCGCCTCAAAATTTTTTCGTCATTGCGGACTATGCTTTTTTGCAAGTCAAAAGAAATAAAGCCGTTGAAATCTGAAATCTGTGTTCTGTGTCCAGGATCATGGCATGTGAAGGCAATTTTGGACTCTGGCGTGGTGCTGCTCTCACTGTACTCCGGTCCGCTATGATCAGCACGTCACAAATATACACCTACACAAAGGTAAGTGATAAGGTAGAACAAATGCGAGACAGTAAGTTCATTTATTTATTCATTTTTGATACAATCACGTACTATGGCAAAAGTCGTAAACATTGGTATGATTACATACAAAATTCATTAGCTTACTTGTTAAAAGCTTAGGATTGTTTCGAAAAAAATCTTAAATTAAGTTTTCTTACATGTAAAGGTAATTTATTTGAAACAACTTATTACAAAGCTAAAGAGAGCTCCTTTTTCACTTCGATAGTCTTTGTTTTGGAATGACAACATTTGCACAATTTCCATTAAAACGTTTAAAAACAAAACTTCTTTTGTTTTGTAAACATGTTAAACCGTGTTCAGTATTTTTTACCGCAACACAAAACTATTTTTGTGTGTCATCATCAACTGCAGGAAATAGGCCTTCCCTAATAAGCCATAGCGCCGGATCCAGCATCTGTCTGCAGACTTTCGCAGATCGCCATTCCACCTAGCCCACGATCTAACACACTTTTTTCCAGACAAATTTACGCTGTACATGATTGCAAACTCAACAGATATTCCAAGGAGACTCCAAACCCAATCCACAGCCAAAGCCTGGCGGTATAATGATGCATCTCTTGGCGGCGATGGTCACCAGTCTATTTACCTGTTTCCTAACGCTGCCGGTAGACCTGGTCAAAACCTGGTAAGAACTGGTAGCTTTCAGAATCAGAATCAATCGTTTATTTGCAGTTTACAATTATTTTGTCAAGATTTCGACCCGCAACCAGGTGTGCAAATCCTACTTCATTCTTCCTATCCTACTTTGGTAGTAATGACTAAAGTTTGTATGAATGTATGTTTGTTACTCTTTTAAGCAAAAACTACTGAATCGGGCTAAAATACAGGTAATTGTAATTCTGGAATTAAATCCTATAAATGAGTTACCGTGAGATAGGCGTGCGAAGCCGCAGGACGCAGCTAGTTAATAATAATACAGTTGGCATATCTTATTATACTAAGTTTCTAGGAATGACAATGGACGCAAAACTTCAATGGGTTAAATATGTTAAGATTTTAGCAGGAAAATTAAGTTCTGCGGCATATGCTGTATACAAGATTATAGACCTTACTGATATCAAAACAGCTCGCTTGGTAAATTACAGTTACCTTCATTCCCTCATGTCGTATGGTCTTCTCTTGTGGGGCAATCCTGCTGACTCGAATAGAATATTTGTTTTACAAAAACGAACAGTAAGGGCAATTTATAGACTCGGACCAAGAGACAGTATTTGATGATACTAACTATCTGTATGCAAAATTTTAGCCCGATCCGTTCAGTAGTTTTTGCGTGAAAAAGCAACAAATATACATACATAAATGTTTACAAACTTTCGCGCATATAGTTTATTATTAGTAGGATTTGTTTAAACTTTATCATTTGCAGGTACCAGTATTTACAACCGGACCCATGCTGCACCGCACCTTACATTTTCAAGAGCCTCGTCCAATGCCGGAGCTATTTGTTTCTATGGAAAGGTTTCTTGCCATACTACCTGAGAATGTGCACTCACACTTTCATTACTTTTTTATTGTTAGACAGATTATGTGCATATTACGTAACACCACCGCCGCCGAAGCACCCCGCGAAATGGATACCGTGGAAGGAATAATCTTGGTCCTCATTATGTTGCTGAATCATATAGAGTCTGTTCAAAAAGAGAAGAGTCGTGGCGTTACGGTGAATTAACTTTAAGTCGTACTGTAATGACAGAGCAGTGTTGTCAACGCAACAAAAGTTGTCACATCGTCACACGAGCGCCCTCGCTTTCCATAACTCTTCTCTTTTTAAACAGACTCTAGCACATACTTGGTTTACTTTTCGAGCTAAATGCAAACTCATTTATATTGTACCGTAACTGCATTACAGAAAAAAAATCATTCAAATTATGAGCTTAAGCGCACTCTTAAGATATGTCACCATTAGATAGTAAAGACCCGTAAAATTATAAACTTCCGAGTCTTTAACAAACACGAACACAAGTCGGTAATATTCCGGAAAATAATCAACAGAAATGTAGCACCTAAGCAAAGCTTTTCGCTAAGGTAAATTGCGGCACACAAACAAGTTCTATAAATACTATTTATTACTATTTACTTTTTGTTCACAAGCTTTTGTTGCATCAAAACTATTTTCTATGTATTATGTTGTACTTTAATTATTGTGAACTATGTATCATGTCCTGCAGTGTCGAATAAATCTTTTATCTATATTTCTATCACCTAGAATTTAACTCATTCAAACACGTAAATTCATAATTTTATTTGCCGATGTTTATCAGTAAGGAGAAGCAAACAAACCTGTGAACCAATCACCACCCTGTTTTACTATTTTACATGTACTCTCATTTCTCTCTATTAATAATCATCGAAAGCCCCTAGCTAGACTATTTAAGATTTGATAAAAAATTTACTGGATGGACATAGGCTAATAATATATCAAACAACTATCTACATAGGCTATCATCAGTTTTCATGAGTTAGAAATCACCTTTATACGTTTCAATGGAAACAACGCGTGCGATGCCGCGGGCAGAAGTTAGTTCAGCTATACATATATAATAGTTGGCAGAAACTGGTTTTATATATCACGTTGTATATTTATTTTTTCATATTATTTAGTACAAATAAAGTTGTAACTGTATTAGTGTAAGTGTAAGTAGCCTGGATTAAATCGATCGAAGCGCTACGATTGATTATTTCCCGAAAAATTATAAAATGACTAAGATTTTTATAATTTTACGGGGTCTTGCTATCCTAGGGTGACATACACACTACAGGGACATCATAAAATAAGAATAAAAAACATGCTGGATGGTGTGTTAATTATGTAAACGTGTGACCGTGAAGTGGTAGTGGTGTTAGCTTTAAGCTCATAATTGAATGAAATTGTTCTGTGTAAATGAGCTGGAACTTTTAGGCTGGCCACACATTACCCACTATCGTAAGTAAGCTACCCTTACAGCTGAAGCTACCGAGCTTTTCGCCGCTCTAACATCCATGAGTTGGAGCTCCAGGTGGTAGTATTTGCGTTTTTCCTGTATGTCTGACACATTCTGTTGCTTAATCGATGGGTGATCTTTGTCGACGTTGTAGACGTCCACGTCACGTCCATAGTAGTACCGAACACAATAGTTTTTGTATGAGTAGGTACTCAAGGTGTCCCCCGAATTACTGCAATCCGAAAAAATTAGTGAAACTAGCTAGAACTATAGTGTCAAATCAAAGTTGAAGAAAAAAAGAACAAAAATCTTCTTTTTCAGCTTTTGGAAATTTATTTATCGATTATCAAGAAAAAAATATTAAGTAATTAAGAAGTAAAAATAAACTCGTAACAATAACAAAAGAGCTAAAAAGGGATGGATTTTTTTCTACATAGTATTTTAGTAAAGATACAAAAATTTCCAAAAGTGAATATAATTAGTATCATTAAGGCTAATAAATAACTGTATACAATAGAACATAGATATGACAATTCAGTACGAAAATACTTACTAGTAAAAGCAAATGTCAAAAGGGCAGCTATTTGAATTAATTGACAAAGGAGTATTTGGTCATTTTATTAAACATTCTTGACATTTTGATATTTTTCACAGATTTTTGGAAAGCAGTTATTCGGGGGACACCCTACTGTGTTGTAACTATTACCATTTAAGTGGTACCTTTGTTAATCTGTAAAAAATATATTTAGTAGTCACTGCATAGAAGTAACAGATGCTGTTAATATTAATTGCAAATTCAAACATCATCGTCATCATTCATAAAATAAAAGTGTTACAGTTGAATTCTGTTCATGGAGATATTTCGATGTTTTTTTTAAGGGCATCTTATCTAGTAGGTACCTGGATGACCGAGTTTCACTCGGTTTTTTTTGGTAAAATTAGTTTTTTTAGAAAGGATAGTATTATTATTCGGCAATAGATGTCAGGCAGAGTAATATTTTGCAGTTTAGTGTTTAAGTTGATGAACATAAAGTTCATTATTGAAAACACGAATAAAATAATATTCATCAGCCTACATTAGTCCACAGCTGGCCATAGGCCTAATGAGCGCCATAGCGCCCTGTCTTCAACTTGACGCATCCAGCATCTGCAGTCTTTCGCAGATCGTCATCCCACCTGACCGTAGGTCGCCCTACACTACGTTTGCCGTGTCGCGGTCTCCACTCTAGAACTCGTTTACCCCATCGGTTGTCGGTTCTTCGCGAGATATGGTCGGCCCATTGCCACTTCAACTTGCTAATTCTTTGAGCTATGTCGATAACTTTGGTTCTCTGTCGGATGTGTTCGTTACGAATCCTATCCTTAAGAGAGACTCCAAGCATCGCTCTTTCCATAGCTCGCTGAGCTACTTTGAACTGGTGGACCAGCCCTATCGTGAGTGTCCACGTCTCAGCTCCGTAGGTCATGATGGGTAGGACGCAATGATTGAAAACTTTGGTTTTCAAGCATTGCGGTATGGATGACGAGAAGACTCGACGTAAAGAAATAAAAAAAAATAGTATTACTATTCGCCAATAGATGTCAGGAAGAGTCATATTTTTCAGGAAAGGACATTTAGAGTCAAATAGTTTATTTCTTTAGGCTTACAAAAAAGCACTTGCACAAGTCCAATTTTTACACCTTTTACTAGGTACTAAATACTAGATGCCGCCGAACTAGTTACTAGATGAATTCAAATTAAATTTGCCATTATTTTAATGCACTACGAAGCTGGTTAAACGATACTTTTTATGCCGAATTCAGTACGTTTCACTTGGGATAGGGGATGAAAGACAAAATGTGTTCTCAGTAATCGTTCATTATCGCGTCTGATTTCATTCATTCTGGAACAGGAACTGTTTTGCAAGATCGAAATTGACTAACTAAAAAAGAGTCTAGTAAAAAATCAGAAGATTAATTCAATAAAGGTGATCATATCATCCCGGTTAGGTATCCCAATACGAATTTCAGGTAAAGTTAAATGTAGGTCCTATTCTGCACATTGTTTTTCGAGTAGTTTCGTCTCGCCCATTATTTCCGCCCATTAAGGGTCCAAACGACACCACCAAAAATCACTAGCGTCGTTTCGCCCATAGAGGAACATTTCACAATACATTGCTGGTTTTGAAAAATAAATAATTATATTTTGCACAGCGTTTCTTAATATGAGAGGAACTGTGGTCAAATAAGAATAATTAAATTAGTCTGCAATTGCGAACGAATACACGGGTGCCGCCAGTTTAAAATAAAATTGTTGCGATAATGTAATTGCAAAATTTATTCGTGTCGTGCAGTTTTGTATTGGATTAAGCGCATAAAACCATACGCACTAAGGCTAAGTGCACACGAACAATAGCAGTGGCGACGTTGTACAATGAATAGGCACTAATTTGTAGATCAGTCCACTCGCTTAGCCTAGCAGCCCTGTGAATTGTGGGCGGCCATTTTGCTAAAATGGCGGATCTGTCGGGTCGAGATATCGGCCAGAGCCGAGAAACTTATTGGCAAGTGACACAGAAAACAACAGTTTTGACAATGTACCTACCTAATTGAAAGTATGCAAAAGAGAATGCAATCATTATTAACAACTAATAAAGGAACTGTGATTCACACACTTTGTGTCTTTCAGGAATTGGTATCTACTATAGTTTCTAACTTGGATGGTTATTGTCGATACAAATAGAATCAGAATATCTTACAAAGTCAAATGTTAAATAAAAAAAAAAAAAACGAGTGTCAATTGTTTCTCTCTTCACTTATTTTTTTTTCAACTAGCGAATGAAAAAGATTTTAATATGATTATATACTCGTATTTTGATTTATAATAGGTTTTATATACTTATAGGCAATTTTATGGTTTTCTCATGGATGACATTGTCAAAACTGGACCAAATGAAATGGTACCACACGGAAAGCCCCAACTTTCAAATGAAAAAAGAATCAACGAAATCGGATCACGCAGTCAATAGTTATGATGTAACAAACAAAAAAATATATACATTCGAATTGCGAATCTAGTCCTTCGAAATCGGTTAAAAACTTTTGTAATTTGACTAATTCATGATGGATGTAAGCGCGTAAACTACGAACCTTATTTATGTTGGAAAAACGACGCGAACCGCACTCACCCTGAAGATGTCCCTCGTTAAAGGATGAAACGTTGGTATTCTTCCACAAAATGATGTTCGTAGTTAACCTCCATCCGTTATGATTTCTTTATCACTAAGAAATTAAATAATAATTCCTTATTACTGCCGAATACCGATACCTACTTATTACTTTCTTGTCTTCTTCTACTTAGATAGTATAATCTAAGCAGTGTGCTCATGCCTCAATAGTCGGATGCCCACGTATATAGATATGTGTTACGCTAATGCCTCACTTGTATGACTTCAATTAGTCACTGTTGACATACTCTACTTCGAGTCTTATGGAAATTGTGGCCGCTTCCACTCTTATTTCGTATCACTGGATATAAACTAAGCTATAATTGTTCGCGGAATAGTGATCAACACGCTTATAACCATCCGGAAACTATGAAAAATATATAATTAGATAACTACATGAAACTTTATGAGAGGATTCGATCGGTTCTTAAATCCGCCATGTTCAACTTGTACCAACATATGAAAGCTGCGGGCGGGGAGGGGGGGGAGCCGCCTAAAGAGCCGGAGACGACAGGACACGATAGATTCTGTCAGGTCCACCCGAGGTCCAGCTATCGGAAGAAGAAGCGTCGTGGAGCATGCAGGAGGGCGCAGTCAGCAGCGGAGCTGAACCCTGAGTCCATTGCGGCGGCGAACAAGAGGAATGCATTCAGGATGCGGAGTGTCTCTACAGATAGAGAGGAGAGCGAAGGTATGGTATTTCCTAGACACTTTATTTCCTAAATATATGGATGAAAATATTTAGTAACAATTCCCCGAAAAAAACCCGCAGAATCCCACCAGAGATCTAAGCGGAGCTCGGAGTGGCAAAATCTCTGGTGGGATTCTGCGGGTTTTTTTTCGAATTGTTACTAAATATTTTCATCTACTCTGGGACTCTGCCGTTATTTTTTGGCGCTTTCAGTGTCATGATCTAGTGGTGTGGTGTCCTGATGATGTCTCGTGGAGAGACGAAACTAGTTAACGACTTACTTTAATAAATGTTATTTTATTTTTTATAAGAAGATACTATTTTGAATAATTTGTTAGATTTTACCTCATACGTTTTTTCAAGGAATTGTAACTAAATTTTTACAATGGATTTCCGCAAAGTAATGCCTGAATCTATTAGGTAATTTATTTCTTGCAATGCCTGATCAGAGTGATCAGGCTCGTTTCCGTCGCCATTTTCCGCGCTAGGTACAAACCGTTACCCGAGGCAATATTTTTTTCAGCGCCACCTATTTGATTATATACCTATTTTATTATAACAATAGGAAATTGTATGCATTAATAAATAACTTATAATAGATACCACAAACTGTACGATGGAATTTTAAAACTTCCTGTGTTTAACGAAATAATAAGATAAAATAGGTGTTGCCGCCACATTCACTGGCGTAGGTATGCGCCATAAGGTATCCCCTGCCGTGATATACATATATTATTACAAATATGAAACTAAAACGTTACCTAATCTGTGGTTAAAAAAAACATACAAGTTTAGATAATGTGATCGCCCACCACCAATTACCCAAGTGCAGTAAATGCTACATACCTAATATTGTTGGCAGCACCGTAGCTACACAACAATGCTGCCAATTCCCAAGGCAGGGAACATCTTACGGTGAACGGTGTACCTGCAATAGAGAGGAATTTCTGTGTGGGAGTCTTCTCCTGTTAGAGGAGTTAACTACTGGAGGCGGAGCACGAGGATTGTTCTCTCGGGTAGAATAGACAATAATGTCATCGCATCGTCGTGCATTCCATGCATTATTATTGCAGTCTAATGACTGAATTACAAATAATTTACGCATCGGCCGTATTTCCAGTAGCCGGCCCGGCCCGGGCGACGGCGACGTCGCCGGACCGGTGCAATCATTGTGCAGGTACATTTGGAGGTAGTATCTATAATGTATCAGAGACACAATAGTACGCAAGTAGGAAAATGTAGTGTATGAAAATGTATGGATAGTTTTTCCAATTACCGGCGGTCTGGTGATGACTCCCTCCGGCGCCGTCGCCGGCCCGGCAAAACTTGTGTATTGTATATGAATTGTATACGTGAGTGGAAAAACCCAGCCCGGCGTAGGCAAAGCTCAGGGCTTAGTTTTTCCACTGAGTCTATGGCGGTTTTTCTATTCTACCTTAGACATCAATCGACGTGCTTGCCGTACAGGTTGTGCAATACGAGGATATGACATTGCAGGACGCCGTAAGGTTTGCACGCTATCGTGTACCAGGTTTATGTTTAGGATGGTACGGTACCGGACATACAAAAACCTGAAAATTAATTAATACATAATACTGATACTTTCAATTATTCATCATCATTCTCTGGCATTTAAGTGACTTGGGTAGGGTCGGCACAACGGGTTTAATCCGCATCTATCAGATGTTCAAACGGTTAAACAATTTACAATACATTTTATAAAACATTTACAAAAACAATAAAACCACGACCGTTATTATTGATGTTACGGACAGCAATACAGAAATGTTTTTATTGTAATGTTCTTGTATTAATGTACATTGAATTTTTCTGTGTTTAGAAAGCTATATAGTTTTGTGTTTCTTGTCTTTGCTTGCACATCAAGGCGGGAAGCAGGACGATGGTGAAGGGATATCGTCGAACATCGCTTGTAGTTCAAGTATCTCAGTTTTATTTCTTTTTTTTGAGAACAGTTTTGAAGATGATACTCTAGCCTTACTCAAGTTTTTAAATAACACTAGCTGTGCCCCGCGGCTTCGCACGCGTTGTTCCTATGGAAACGTTTAAAGGTAATTTTTATCCCACAGGAACAGATTTACGGGATAAAAAGTAGCCTATGTTTCATTCCAGTATTAGAATTACCTGTATGCAAAATTTCAGCTAGATCCGTTCAGTAGTTTTGGCGTGAAGAGGTAACAAACATCCATCCATACAAACTTTCGCATTTATAATAATTAGTGTTATTTCCCCAAAATTAACCTAGAAATCACTTTTTTTTCTTGATGTTTTGAGATAATGTGCACTACCTCCTTGTCAATTTCCATACCTACTGTTGACAATCATTTTTCTAACTCGTCGCGAGTAAACACTACTATCCAAACCCGCCGAAATGCATATGGATTCAATTTCCGGATATACCTCGTATTGGAAACGGTATACCGTTTCCAAAAAATATTCAATATAAGCGTCGACTTGAGAAACCCCTCCAGAAAAGAAAATTTAAAATTGTTGTTATGCGGTGTTGCAAGTGGGTAGGTAAACAACCTACAAGCGATTTGTGTAAATAGCAATATTTTTTAGTTAAAATGTATAATGTATAATCTTTATTTTGTAACTCTACATTTTCTTGCATGTTAGTATTTTGTATAAGTTTTAAAGATGTAAGAACCTGCTATAAAACTATTGGTAAACCTTATAAAGAAAATAAAATAAATAAAAATGTACATTGAGAATGGTTGGAGTATTTGCTGCTTATACTCATGAAGATGTATAGTTCTACCTTATCTTAAATGCTTTGCTAGCTCACGGCACGATTCATGGGTAGAGTTTTAACTGAAGCTTTTCATGAGTAAACCGTGTGAGCATACCTAACCTATCATAAAAAGTTGAACCATTCATTAAATAAACTCGCTCCTGTGCTATTTTACACGTTTTAAAAGTGTAGTCTATTTTTCCTTTCCATTTTCATTAGCATTTACATAACGCCTGCGTAATTTACTACCATGATATTCTTACGAAGCATCTTCTGTATTTTTATATTTAAACTTGTTTTCCTTCTAGAAGATTCAGAGAAGGCTCCTCTCGTTGCCCAGAAGATCGACTCCCTTGCAAAGTTGCTGTTCAACAAATCTATAATCGGGACGAGATCTGGTAACAGCAGCCCCTCAGACCCTCCAGCATCTCCGAGGTAACGTAAAGGTTTACATTTGACAAAGATAGTTCACACTATACACACTTCATTATCATCATCATAACCCACGGCCAGATTTTACCCATTGCTGTGTATAGGCCCTGTGGTGCCGGCTTAGGATTTGCACCCCAACTCTTCCTGGGGTTGTTATAAGAAGCAAGAGGAATATTTACCGGGTTGCGGATAGCAGCGCCTCCTGCAGAACAATTCTACCAACAACCTGCAATTTGGAGATTGCAGTTTGGTGGTAGAATTGTTCCGTATGCTCAGCGTGGGGATTATGGGCAATACCCTCCATGACCTAGAAGCCAATAAAGCGCTTATCAGGCGGCTGCATCCAACAGTGGATAGAAGATGAGACAGAAGATATCCCTCGTTAAGGGATGAAACGCTGGTGTTCTTTTTTTAATAAATTCACCAATGCGTTCAATTCAATATTCACACCCAAATCGAGGATGGTCTCAGAAAAACTTAACTTTAGTGAGTGGGCAACAGTGGGTATACATAAAAGTAGAGTAACTTTGTATGAACTATATAGTGAAAAACAATATAATTTTAACAAGGACTTCAAAGAAAAAGTAAAAAATTACTCAAAAATGTTTAGAAAAGTTTGTCAAATAGCAAAATCAAATTATATTAGCTCCAAAATTAGAAACAGTGAAAATGTAATAAAATCAACATGGAAAATAATAAATAGTGAGACTGGAAAGGTCAGTACCTACGAAATCAAAAATGACATTGAAGTAGCCCAAGCTTTTGAAAACTTTTTCACTGACATTCCATTCTCTACCACAAAGTCCCTAAACACTTCTCAAGCAATTACCGAGTCTTTACTGATAGAAAATGTACCTAAATGCGAAAAGAAATTTAATTTCAACCACGTTAATGAAAAAGATATTATAAAAGTATTTAAACTTTTAAATATAAAGAAAACAGCAGATCTCTGGGGCATTTCCGTTAGAATTATTAAACCTTTGATTGATACCATTGCACCAGATCTAGCTTTTATATTTAATGAGTCTATTGATTGTGGTGTATTTCCTGATCTAATGAAATGTAGTAAAATAATCCCACTGTTTAAATCAGGTAGTAGGTCTGACCCCACTAACTTTAGACCAATATCAGTACTGCCAACATTCAGCAAAGTTTTTGAAAAACTTATTTTACATCAATTGCTCAGTTATTTCAAACACAATGACCTGCTTCATGGTAAGCAATTCGGGTTTACTCGCGGCTAACTACTGATGCCGGTATAGAGTTAGTATCGCATATTTTTGATGCTTGGGAGAAGTCGCAAGATGCCTTAGGCATTTTTTGCGACTTGTCTAAAGCATTCGATTGCGTACACCATGAAACATTAATCAGGAAACTACATCACTATGGAATAAGGAACACCTCCTTGGATCTTCTCACATCTTATTTGAGTGATAGGATACAAAAAGTTGACATAAATGGGAAACGGTCTTTGGGGTCTGTAATTACAATGGGTGTACCGCAGGGATCTATCCTCGGTCCTTTCCTATTTTTAGTTTATATTAACGACCTGCCTCATCTTGTCAAGAATAATCACGAGATTGTATTGTTTGCTGATGATACTTCATTAATTTTTAAAATGAAACGACAAAACACTAATTACGACGATGTAAACAATGCAATCTCAAAGGTAGTTCATTGGTTTAGTGTCAACAATCTTTTGCTTAACGGAACCAAAACTAAATGTATTAGATTTACTCTACCTAATGTTAAACAAGTTAAGGCTGATGTAAACGTAAATGGAGAAACGTTAGAAATTATAGAAAGTACCGTATTCTTAGGAATCACCTTAGATAATAAACTTCAATGGGGCCCACACATAGATAAGCTATCGAAAAGACTTAGTTCTGCAGCATATGCAGTCAAAAAAATCCGTGATCTCACAGACGTGGATACATCTAGACTAGTTTATTTCAGCTACTTCCATAGTATTATGTCTTATGGTATACTGCTTTGGGGGAACGCTGCAGATATTAACACCATATTTGTGCTGCAGAAGCGGGCTGTTCGTGCCATCATATAAAATGGGTCCCAAAGAATCCCTACGTGATAAATTCAAAGAAATAAATATAATGACAGTACCAAGTCAATATATTTATGAAAACTTGTTGTATACTCATAAAAATATCAATAGTTTCCCAAAAAATAGCGATATACATAATGTAAATACTAGAAATAAACATAAACTCGCTGTACCCACAACTAGGCTGCATAAAATTAATGTATCTTTTAAAGGGCAATGTATACGCTTCTACAACAAAACCCCTACTGATATGCAAAAATTATCAGTAATAAAGAAGTAGAAAGTAATAAATAAATTCAAACAAACTGTCAAAACTTTATTATGCAAAAAGGCTTACTATAAAATATCAGATTATCTAGAGGATAAAAACTTGGGACGGATTTTGCTCCAACTCGAAAAATAACAACTAACAGGCTAAAGGTTTCGTCGTCGTTTCTTTACTTTATTCTACATACCGAAGCGATCGAAATCAAAAATACCAGTTTATTTCCGTGTCAGTGTATTTTTTAATATGATTTGACCTTTTCTAAGTGTACATTTATTGTATTTATGGAAATAAAGCATTTTTGAGTTTGAGTTTGAGTCTTATATAAATAAAAATATTGTAATCCGGTTACATTATAAATGTTTCACACCAAACATGGCGTCAGGATGATGAATAGCGATGGCGGTAAAAATTTACAATAAAATTCCGGAAAACTTAAAATGTCTTGAAAAAATTACACTTTCAAAACCAAACTGAAAGAGAGACTGGGCAGTGACTGCGTTAAGGTAGGTTTAATTTTTTTTAATTTCTTCCAATAATAGATGTTGTTTTTTTTATACAGGGTCGAACGAAGTATGGAAAGCTCAGCGGCTTTGGCAATCTGCACAGAATATTTGTCGCATTCCTCAAGGTAATACGTTAAATCATAAACCAGCTGTTACTCGCCACTTTTACATTTAATTTCTTACTTACTGTGGAAATAATAGTAATATTTATTCACACACAAGACATCGTACAAAAAACATTGATGGAGTAATACAGAAGAGCTGCATAACTCACCGTCAATATAGAGTAAATACTTAGCTATACCGTGTCCATTTTGAATGAGGCATAAACTAACGTATACAAACCGCCCATACTTAATATAAATTCACTTTGTTGGTGCGTCCTTTTATACGTAATTTACATTACTTGTCGATTTTAGATCCTCCCTTCAATAAAAATTGCTTACAATTATATCTGAAACTCGACGCCAAGCAAGTGAGTTTTTGTTATTTGTATCGTGGTTTATTTACTAACATGCTCCATGCTGGATGGATAAACCATAGTTATAGAAATTATAACAATTACAATTAGATGTCATTCGAATAATTGAATTAGATAAACGAATTGAAATTAGGGTAATCTTCAACAGAATAAAAATAATGCACAATAAATAATTACCACAAATTTTAATACATACATACGTACCTTATATAGATGGTTAGGGATTTAGATTTTTCTATATTTTATCAATAATATACGTCAAATTGCAATTTCATTTATTTCTTATTTGATAGTAATTACTATTTATCAAGCTGTTTATATAGTTATAATTTGACTTCTCTGAGTGCTTTGATTTTGCAAGTCTAAAGAAATAAACGATTTGACTCCGACTCTGACTCAAAGTCAGCGTGAGTTGCCATAACAGTGTCGAATGACTGAAATATTTAAAGAGTGTAAAATAAATCATGTGAAATATTTATTTTATCAAACTAAGAACTCTATCTCATCAGCATGTTGTAATGTAATGCCTTTACAGGCTCTTGTAGATTCTAGCTTAAAATTATACCACCTTTGTAATAATATCAGGCGCGAATACCAATTTCGCGAAAGTCACTTGCGCGAAGGATATTCGCGCAAAACTCTTAATACGTCGCAGAGATTTGCAGATTTCACCAAGGTAAGGAATTTTGCTCTCATTCTTATCATGTATCTCGATTTTCCATACCCATACCCCACTTCTTTCTCAATAAAAGAAATATACTTTTATATACGTAGACCTTTGTAGCACGTACATCAATGCTACGCGGGAAAATCATAAAACTCTATTTCTTGAAATAGACATAGATATATATTTAACACACATTTAAATCTTACTTTTCCCTACTTCTCCCACTGTCTTCCCCAGAACAAGAAACATACTTTAAGGTGGTACCCCGAAGCACGCTAGCGACGCCGCCTCTTTTATCTTATAATTATTATTACGTTGAATAAGCGAATTTTCAAAAATATCATTTTACAAAATTCGCTTGTTCAACGTAAAAAGATAAGAGGCGGCTAGTTTGTGATACCTATCATAAATTTTTTTTAATACCTCTGTAATAGTTTTTTTTATAGTTTAGAAGGAGATGCGAAGTTGCACTTGGTGGCCACCAAAATCTGTTATTCGCATCTCCTTCTAAACTATAAAAAAAAACTATCACAGATGTATTAAAAGAAATTGTATGATATATAATCATAAACTGGCCAATCATTTTTTGAAAATTCGCCTGTTTAACGTAATTATCCGCTTTTACCGAGTCTCAGTCGTATAGGCCCTACAAGTCATCTACGTTAGTGCCGAAAATCGTACACTAGCATATTCGTGGATGTAAAGGCCATTGACGATGACCGCCTTAACATAGACCTTTGTAGGACGTTCTATGATGCTACGAGGTATCGGCGTAGCATACAAAAGATATCAACGCGCACGCAACTCCTTACTATGCAAAAATGTTATTTCGTAGATCATAGCAAGTGCTACGATGCTACGCGGGATCAGCGTAGCGTACAAAAGACTTCAACGCGCACGTACCTACTAAGCAAAAATGTTATTTCGTAGACCAAGTGCTACGATAGATAAAGGTGGACTGGCGGCGGGGCGGCGTGGCCACATTCAGAGCTGTCAAGAAAATATATTCAGTACATTGGTGACTGAGGTCTTTCACTCAATACAGTAAACTGTTATTTGGATTTAGAGTACGTCCGTTTTATTTAGATTCCTCTATCGTCAGAAGCAGTTTTTTGTATAATTTCAGTTCAGTTTCGTCATGAATGACGGTTATTTAAACAGGTTAATTTTTAATTTTTATTTTACTAAGCGCATACTCTACGAAACAAGTTATGTACGCAAAAAATATGTCATATGTATTTGAATAATTACCATTATGATTGTGTTAGATATAGACATAATATAAATGATGTTGGTGTTCATTAAATAAATAAACAGATGGCTTAAACAGGTTGTACAGAAATATTGGTGGAGGGAGACCATCAAATAAAGAACAATTTGTGCTGAAATGTAACCACTGCAAACGGTTTCAGGTACGACATGATATCTCAGCTGGGCCCGATCGGCTCCAGGACCAACAAGCATTGGTTCGCGATACACGATAACTCCATCAAAACTGACAGACTTCTTACTTTGGTAAGATACTCACCTGCTTAATATTTATAAATAAATATAGCCGTGCCCTGTCCGGGTGCATGTTTGATACCCTTTATTTATATTATATAAGATCCTATACACAAAATATTGCAATAAATATATTGAGTACTAGCTTGGCTTCAAACGCCTCCCGCAGGAACTGATGTATAGATATGGGATGAAAAGTAGCCTATGTGTTATTCCAACCTATATGCAAAATTTCAGCCTGATCCGTAGTTTTTGCATGAAAGAGCAACAAACATACATGTTTACAAACTTTCGCGTTTATAATATTAGTAGGAAGTAGGATTAGTAGGATTGAGTACCTACTTAGTAAGCTTCACACCTACCAACAAACCTAAATACCTCTAGATAAACCTATATACGAGTAGATAGGGAAACCAGGTTTGTAGTGTTGGCTTAGAATTTGCACCACCCCAACTCTTCCCGCGGGTGTCGTAAGAGGCGACTAAAGGATATCCATCGGGGGGGTGGACAGCAGCTTCCCCCTGCAGAATAATTCTAATACCGACTGCAATCCCCAACCAGATTGTGGACATTACCCCCCATGAAATAAACGCAAATAAGGCGCTTATCAGGGGGAGGCCTGCGTTCAGCAGTGGACTCATACATGCTGTTGAGCTTGATGGAACACCAAAATATTTTTATATTCCTGTCTGAAATTCCTGATTCCTGCATTCACTGCCTAGGCCCGCTGAGGGCCACACAATAATATAGGATATATAATAGAGAATAGATAAATAAAGGATGTCTTAGAACAAAAAGCTGATAACACTATTTATAGTTTTTTTTATGTATTTTGCATATGTGATTTGCATTGCCATTTAGTGAAATAAATATCCTTAAATATAAATCTACAATAATAATAAACAAAATTATATTTAAAGATTTTGTCACTTATAAAAACCCACTTAGTTACATTTTAGCGAAACATCGATTAGATCAATCTATAGAGAAAAAAAAAGTTTATTTGGAACTGGTAACTAGGTCACATGAAAACAGCAAAAAGAAGACATAGTGACTTTTTGATTTATGGCTCATATACACACTTTACATAAAAAGTCGTTAAATCCACTGTAGAGGTAGGCAAGGTACATAAAATGAACACAGTTTTCTTCACAGATGCCTCTCACCAACAAATGCCCTATCGAGCAGGGGGACCGATCTAAAGCCCTTATACTCGAGTTGTTCCGCGCCCTCCATCACCCCTACATCTACCCCGTATTGGATCTAGAACTGTGCAACGGACATGCCCTGACGGTTCTGCCTTTCAACTCCAGGGGGAGCTTAAAGGATCTTATTTATAAGGTCAGTTGTGGCCTGTTCTTGCATACCATTATAAAGAAATAGTGTAATCTACCATAAAAGATATCTTCTTTCTTTTTCGCTTTCAGATTTTATGGAAATTCTGACCAAAAAATCGAATCTGTTTGATGTTTGAAACGATGTGGTTGTGACGTCTCTTATTACTGTACAATTTGGTACATCGCCTTTATTATGAACTATGGGATTTGCGCTCATACTAAAAGGAGACGATCACGTCTCGTTACTAATGTCAAATAGACTCGCCCCCCTCATTTAAGCTGCCACGACGATGAATGTGATGATTTTTAAGCTATTGCATAGCTTCTATCGCGGGCCTTGAGCGTGGAGACCGAATCCAGAAATTCCGTAACGAAAATAACCTAACACCCCCCACTCCGACCCGACCGGCACAGCGGTGATACTTTTTAGTTTTGCCACCTATCGATCAATAGCAGAACTTTTAATAACTTTTTGAAATATCACGCTTGTCTCTTTAGTTCAGCAACTCTCCTCTAGGTGGCATTGGGATAAAAAATTCTATGCAATAGCTTTACCGCGGCAGTCCCCGAGTGCCACACGTATTTTTGATAAACAGCGCTAAAAGATGATGGATCACCAAGGTCTAGTCTTGAAGAGACTAAGGTTGTAATGGTCTGATAGATCGAACCGTCAGAAAGATCGTTTTCACCTCGGTGGCACGGCGGGCGAAGGTCAGTCTGCGACGCAGGTGGTTGCGGATTCGATTCCCGTCTCAGGACAAATGTGTATCCGATCTGCAGATATTTGTTCAGGGTGTTCTGGATGTTTTCTATGTATAATAAAAATATCTATGAAGTGTATTGTATTAAGTAGGTATATCAGTTATCTAGTAGGTACCCATAACACAAGTTCTGCTTAGCTTGGGGCTAGATAATGCTGTGTGAATTGTCCAACATTATTATTTCAGAGTACGTGGAATGAAGAGTTTGGACGCAAGTACGGCTCTTCAGGGACAGGCCTGCCAGCGTCCCAAGTCGCCAGATTTGGCCGCCAGATGCTGGAAGGACTGATGTTCTTGAAGGAGAAAGGATTCCCGCCCTTCCGCCATTTGCATTCCGGGAATGTTGTTGTACAAAATGGCGTCGCAAGGTTAGTTTGTTTTATTTGTTTGTTTTAATCTTTGACCCGTAAAATCATTGTATATCCAGTTACCCTTATCACAATACTGAGCATGTTTTTTTCTCTTCAATTATTTTGTAGGCACCTAGGTAATTAGACTATGGCCCCGTAATCGCTTGACTGATATTATTGACCTAACCTACCACATTTTAATCACGTTTTATCAAAATCATTCATTCATGTAAACATCGGGTTTTATGCGTGATTGATGTCAAATCAAAATGGCGGAAATGGCGTGATGCCGTACATGGTTCATCGCGTGCTAAGAAATCTCTTGGATTTTTTTATTATTTATCATTTTATTATGATACCAAAAAAGTAGTAAGTTAAAGTTAAAGTTGTAATGTTCAATGAAAGACGGGCTATCGTAAACTGTTTATTCCAACGAGCTTCACATTACAGGCGGGGCCTAGTGTAGCTACCCTCATTTTGTGCGGTAGACACCACATTTTCTCCCCCTTCGATTAGGATTAAACTAAGTAAATCTAAATATATACAGTGAGTGTAAGTACACACATAATAATGTAAGAATATGATAAGGTTTGATCACCAACTTATCTAAAGTACATACACAACTAACTACAGTAGGTAATATTTAATTCTAATATAACATTTACACAATGAAATTATGAAACTTAGTTACATCTTAAGCTTGCTTATTTTATCAATGGGTACCTATTTTTTAACACGAGATCTTAATTCCATCGCGTGAGAAGTAACAGTCCGCTGCCGGCCACTAACGCTTGGCTTAACAGGGGTTGATGGCGTCAGTTCACCATGTTCCAGTTCGACCGTATCCTCGTCCTTGCAGATGTCTTGTGCCGGACTACCATAGCTTGAGCATGGAGATAGCGTAAGCGGTGCTGACAACCCGCCACTGTCATCATCGCATAACGTATCGTCCCTAACCTCGGTTGTGTCCATCGCCTCTTGTATCTCTGGACTAACAATCGAGTATCGCGACTTCCTTAATGGTGCTTTTGTGAGAAGCTGATCAACGTGACGTTTACTCATTCGACTATCCTGGGTTTTCACATTAAACGAGACCGGCCCGAGCTTATCAACGACTACCCCTTCCTTTCATTTAACATCCTTCGTGAGATAATCGCGCACGAGTACTTTATCTCCCGGGCGAATGTCCCTCAGCGGTGGCGCCGCGTGGCGCTGCTCGGCCGTCACCTGCGACGCGCGCACCAGCTCGCGCGTGCTGGGCCGCAACAGGTCCAGCCTGCCTCGCAGCCGACGTCCAAACATCGCCACTGCGGGCTCCTTTTGAGTTGTACTATGTTCCGTGGTCCTATATGTAAATAAAAATCTACAAATGGCCGCATCGAAATCCTCCTTATCTACTGCCGCTTTCTTAAGTACCTGTTTTATTAAACGAACAGCGTTTTCGGCCGCCCCGTTGCTAGAAGGATGATAAGGAGCTACAAGCATTCGCTTTATTCCGTTAATTCCGAGATAATTCAGGTACTCTTTTGAAGAAAAGGGTGGACCATTATCACTAACAATTGATTTTGGTATACCAAACCGTGCAAAAATTTTACGCAGACAACTGATGACAACCGACGCAGAGGTACTAGATACGCAGGCTACTTCCAACCATTTAGTGTGCGCGTCAATCAAGATGAAATAGTATTTATTTCTAAAGGGCCCTAGGAAATCAACATTGAGACGCGACCAAGGCTCCAGCGGCCAGGGCCACGAGTGCAGGGGCGCGGGCGGGGGCTGGTCGCGCTGTGACGCGCACGCACTACATTCACGGCATATTCTTTCGATGTCTGCGTCTAACCCCTCCCACCAAAGATAATTCCTAGCCGTTTGCTTCATTTTTACTATGCCGACATGCCCACTATGCAATTCTTGCAGAATCGCGTTTCTTAAACTCACGGGGATTACTATGCGATAACCCCAGATCAAACAACCGTGTTCAATGAATAGACTATCCCTTTTTAGATGAAACGCCCTGTCTTTATCGCATTCTAAACGTTCTGGCCAACCAAACTTGACATATCCCAGAATTTTATTTAATTGAACATCTTTCTTAGTTTCAGCTTTAACTTCAGTGAAAGTTACTGGCAGACCATCTTGAACAAAGTTTAAATAACTTCCTTCTACAAGATTATCATCGTAATTATACCTAACCGTGCGCTCCAACGGTAAACGAGATAAGGCGTCAGCAAAACAATTCCTTGCAGACGGCACAAAATCAATGTCATAGTTATAAGCTGCCAAACGGACTGCATATCTCTGCAAACGGCTTGCAGCCTTGTTTTTACCAAATATATAGCTAAGTGCTCGATGATCACTTCGTAGCAAAAAATGTCTTCCGTATAAATATTGATGATGTTTGGTTATTCCAAATATAATCGCTAGAGCTTCCTTATCAAGCTGCGAATAATTTTGCTCATGTTTATTAAGGGTCCGCGAAGCGCACGAGACCACGCGCTCTGAGCCGTCTGGATAACGGTGAACTAGCACGGCGCCTAACCCGTAAGAACTACTGTCCACTGACAAGATGAGCGGCAAGGAAGCATCGTAGTGGGCCAGCACTGGACTACTACTCAACACGCGCTTTATTTTTTTGAAAGCTATTTCACATTGTGCGCTCCAACACCAGTCAATATCTTTTTTAAGGAGCTCATACATTGGTTTTAAAATATCGCTGATATTGTGGCAAAACTTTGAGTAAAAGTTAACAAGCCCTAAAAAACTTTTCAACTGTGTTACATCTACAGGAGTGGGAGCTGAAACAATAGCTTCAATTTTCTTTTCATCTGCATGAAGGCCATTCCTATCGATTTTATAGCCTAAGTAAGTGACACTTTCTTTGAAAAATTCGCATTTAGACCAATTGACTCGCAGGCCAGCATCCTTCAATCTTTGTAAGACCGCCCGTACATTTTTCAAGTTGTCTTTAGCATTTACACCGCTTATACAAATGTCACAAAAAACTACGGTGAATGGTAAACCAGCAAGAATTTCCTCTATCTCCTTTTGAAAATTCTCTGGAATGCACTTAATGCCAAAAGGAACTCTTTTATAGACCCAAGTACCTACATGAGTCGTTATGGCAGTCATCGGTTGCGAATCCTCCGTTAGTAAAAATTGCTGATAAGCATGGGATAAGTCTAATTTTGAAAATACCACACCTCCGGCAAGAGTTGCAAAGATCTCCTCAATGCGAGGAAGTGGATAGTGGAAATCTTTGAGGCGAGGATTAATAGTTGTCTTATAATCACCACAAATGCGTAAGTCTCCATTCTTTTTGACTACCGGTACTATAGGAGTGCCGTAGTCTGAACGGTCCACTTTATAAATGACGTCATCGCGCTGCAGCCGCTCCAGCTCGCGCTCGACCGGCGCGCGGAGGGCGAGAGGCAGCGGGCGCGCCTTCACGTACACGGGACTATTATCTGCTAAATGCAATTGCATGCGATTTTTACAAGTGCCTAACCCGTCAGCAAAAACTTCTGGAAAATCATTACGCAGAGAATCCACGGTTGGGTTGTATTTAACATCGGATAAATTGTAACAATTATTTACATTTAACCTCAAAACTCTTATCCACTTCCGTCCCATTAGAGGAGGCCCCCCGTTCTCAATGACAAACAGCTGTAATTTATGCGATTCTGAACCGTAACTGACATCTACATCTATATAGCCTAAGGGTTTTATAATGTTACCGGTGTAGGATTTCAAAGTTAACGATTTCTTATTCAATTCATAATCAGCAAAGCGTTCATCATAACACGGTTTTTGAGATGGCTGAATATTTACTTCCTGTGTCCACCTCGAACTGTAAACAGTGTCCCCCGACCTTTAAATCTACATAATAAGGATCGTCCGATTCACCACAGGCATGTAAATTGTAGAAGTTCACCTCCTCTGAATCTGAGTCTAAGAAAAACTGACCTTTGGACTTCTTTGAATCGGCTTCGCGACACATCACTTTCATGTGACCTTTTACACCACACTTGTCACAGCTGAAATTTTTATACCGACACTTAGCTGCTGCGTGTCCCTGCCGGCCGCAGCGCGGGCACGGGCGCGGCTCCACCGCAGCTGCTGCCGCCGGTGGCGAGGGCCCGCTGGCCGCCGCCGCCGCCGGTCGATGCTGGCGGCGCGAGGTGCGCGCCGCAGCCACACGGTGCAGGCCGTCGGGCGCGCCCTCAGCGCCGCCCTCACCGCCACCGTCCGCCGCCGATGTTGCCGCATGCCTATCCGCCGCTTCCAACGCCAATGCGAGTTCGATAGCCCGCTTATAATTCAACTCGCTTTCAGCAAAAAGCCTGGATCTCATATCCTCAGATCGAAGGCCTGATACAAATTGATCTCGAATATTCTCTTCTAGCATATTCTTGAAGTTGCAAGTCTTCGCAAGATGTTTTAAGTTCTGCAAGTATTCATTCACCGACTCCCCCGATGCTTGCTTACGTTGCCGAAAAATATGTCGTTCTGCGATTTCTGATCGCTGAGGCTCAAGGTGATCCTTTACAATTTTCTCGAGCTCATCGAATTTCTTCGTTTCTGGTAGGTCCGGTGCACAGATGTCACACATCAACTCGTAACACGCAACACCAACATGAGTAACTAACACCGCCACGTGCAAATTTTCCGCTATGCTATTCAACGCGATGAACTGTTTTACTCGTCGGCAATACGCGTCCCATTTATGTGATCCTATTTCAAACGTCTCAATTTTACCGATAGGCATTGTAACAAACGAAATGACCGACCGTAGGAAAAAAAAATACCGACTGCGCCACATGTAATGTTCAATGAAAGACGGGCTATCGTAAACTGTTTATTCCAACGAGCTTCACATTACAGGCGGGGCCTAGTGTAGCTACCCTCATTTTGTGCGGTAGACACCACAAAAGTAAAGATAAAACTACCTGGTTGACTCTACACACGTTCCTAATCCAATCTTGAATATAAGAATGTTCCTTTCGTTTGCCTTCCTGTCTTGGCACGTCTCATGCCGTGACGTGAAAGCAGCTATAATGACGCACAATTTGACGCTCAATGACGCACATTCGATATAAGTTTTATATAAAAAAGAGCAAACAGTGGTCCTATATAATTTGACCTTTTGCTAAATGTACATTTATTGTATTTACGGAAATATGCTGTATGGTGCTGGCTAGAATTGTTCTGCAGCGGGCAGCAGCGCCCCTGCAGAACTATTCTACCACCAAACTGCGATCCTCAATCCGCATGCCCAGCGTGGGGATTATGGGCTACCCCCCACGAGATATACGCCAACAAGGCGCTTATCAGAGGGAGGCCTGCGTCCAGCAGTGGACCAATACAGGTTGTTGAGGTTGAGGTTGAGGAAGTGTATTGTATTTATGGAAATAAAGCATTTTTGAGTTTCGAGTAGAGATGCAGTGTTGCACTGAGAAAAATGACTCACGTCCTTCATTAAATTTAAACATAAAGAATTATAACTAATCAAGACAACTGTATTATGATCATGTGCATTTTAAAATGTTATATTCAGCCGGGTTCGATTTAAGTTGCATCACAATTAGTTTTAATGATAAACTTGGTTGGTTGTCATAATTGTACGTCATTAGAACGTAAAGTTACTTAATAATGAATTATCAGCATTAGCATGACGTTTTATCGAGAAAGAAATCTAAGCACCCGGTCGCTTAGATCGGGTGCATCTAAATTAATCTTGTGTGCAGGTTCCTTTTTTTTGCTGCATTTGAAGAGAAAAAGTCTTGGGTTGAACAGGTGATTTCTTTCTCAGGATATGCGGTCTAGAGAACACGCTGATCGGCGCCGCCCCGCGCTGCGCCGTCGCGCTGGCCGCGCCGCTGGAGCACGCCGAGGTGCTGGCGCTGGGCGGCGTGCTGTTCGAGATGTGCGCCGCCGCGGCCATCGACCTCTCCCTGCTACCGGATCTGCAGCCGACCTATCCGCATGTACGTTCTAAGCAAGCCCCTATAAAGATAAAGATAAAGATAAAGATCATTTATTTGCTTCATCAAAGATCATTTATTCATTTAACTCTTGCTCTGTCATTGCAGTACGACTAAAAGTGTTAGTTCACCGTAACGCCACGGCGCTTCTCTTTTTAAACAGACCTTCGCTATAAAAACGTCGTGGGAATTGATGGCGTGCGTGTGCCAATTGACAAGTTTTGTTGCGTTGACAACACTGCTCTGTCATTGCAGTACGACTAAAAGTGTTAGTTCACCGTAACGCCACGGCGCCGGCGCTTCTCTTTTTGAACAGACTCTACCTTCGCTATAAATACGTCGTGGGAATTGATGGCGCGCGTGTGCCAATTGACAAGTTTTGTTGCGTTGACAACACTGCTCTGTCATTGCTGTACGACTAAAAGTGTTCGTTCACCGTAACGCCACGACTCTTCTCTTTTTGAACAGACTCTATCTTGCTTGCAGGTGGCAGAGATAATAGACCTGATCTTCAGCCAGCGTACGCCGAGCCTGCAGGAGCTGCTGCTCTGTGAGCTGTTCCGCAAGATAGACCTGAGGGAGATGAAGGGATCCTGTCTCCCGGTCAGTACTCCTCATCATCATCCTATATAAGTCCACAGCTGGACATAGGCCTCCCCAACTGACCGCCATAGCGCCTTTTCTTCAGCTTGACGCACCCATCATCTGCCTGTAGTCTTTCGCAGATCGTCATCCCACCTGTTCGGAGAGCATCCTACACTACATTTGGCGAGTCGCGGTTGCCACTTAAGAACATGTTCGAACCCAAACCGACAACTGTTGTCGGCTCTTCGCGAGATATGGCCGGCCCACTGTCACTTCACCTTGCTTACTTTATCTGTCGGATGTATTCGTTAAGAATCATATCCTTCAGAGAGACTCCGAGCATAGCTCTTTCCATAGCTCGCTGAGCGATTTTGATAGGTGGACCAAACTTATCGTGAGTTTCCACGTCTCAGCGCCATAGATCGGTAGGACGCACTGATTGAAAACTTTAGTTCTGAAGCATTGCGGTATGGATGACGAGAAGTCTCGACGTATAGTTACCCAAACGCTGCCCAGCCTAGCTGGATCATTCTCTTGGCCTCTTTCTCCTTCTTAATAGGCTATTAGTGTCCTAAAAAGTTTTAATTAGTCCGTTAGTGTGCCGTGAGCCGTCGCTTAGAATTTGCACAGCCCCAACTCTTCCCGCGGGTGTCGTAAGAGACGACTATGGGATATCCGCCGAGGGCGGGCAGCAGCGCCTTTTGCGGAACAATTCTGGATGTTTACGGTGTATAATAAAAAATATCTATCTATGTAGTGTATTGTATTATGTATATCAGTTATCTAGTACCCATAACACAAGCTCTGCTTATCTTGGGGCTAGATAATGCTGTGTGAAATGTCCAATAAATAATAATAATAATAATAATTCAACCACTGCACCGGTGGGGATTATGGGCCATGAGATAAATGCCAATGAGGGGCAGGAGAGGCCTGCGTCCAGCTGTGGACTTATATAAGCCTATTGTTCACGTTGAGGAGTTCGTCATTTAAATTATCAGAAGACATATATTTTTTATTTTCTCAATACAAAAAAAAATTAGTGACGTTACATTTTGCAACACTTTTTAGCAAGGCGTGACGTCACTCCTGTAGTGCCTGTGCGCTATGGACTCCCAAACTCTGATGCGCTTTATTTTTGTAATACTCTGTTTGATCGACAAAAGAAAAAGAATGACTCCAATATTATCTTCTGACCACCTAAATGACTATATCTAATTTTATTTTATTATCCAAGACACTTCTTAGTGTTGTGAGTCAAATCACGCTGGAAAGGGAAACGATCAGCAGCAGATTTAAATCTTTGCGTAGCAGCATATTTTTATATGTTGGCAGTGCCTCACCCGGGCTCATGTTGGTAGCTGCAATCTATTCCCGAGACCTGTGTACAACATGAGAGCAATAAAACATGTAAATTTGAAATGTTTTGACCCTAAAACACTGACTCCTCCCATAAGATTGACCAGAACCAACTCCTGGAGTGGCGGACTTTTTAACATGACATAATGCTTGAGCATCTGTCTGCCCTAATATCCTTCTTAGCATCATCAGCATACTTTTGTATTGACAGAACTTCAGCCAGCGTCTGTCCCGCTCCTGCCTGTCTCTGCTGGGCGAGGTGGCTCGCCGACAGCCGGCGGCGCGCCGCGACGGACCCGCGTCCCCCGCCACTCCTCCTGCAAGGAGGTACGTATATGTACAGTACATGTAGTTACTGTATGTAAAGTACTTCAGCTAGCGTCTGGTCTCTGCTGGGCGAGCAACAAAACCACTAATTTGATTAAATATCCTTAAAAATGTTCTAAGACCAAGGCCAGTAGATATATCGCTTTATGCGGAGACCAGAGAGGTATTATTTTTTGATGCAGGAAAATGGTACTTATCTAAGTGCTTATTTTGCAGGTGACAAGAAATAAACGATTCTACGCTGACTCTGACATAATTTTATTGTATCCCTGGGGGATTTAAGCATGACGTTTTTATATGCATAGGATTTGGGTACTTCCGTCTCTGCACTCTACAAAATTCCATAGAAAAATGAGACGTGAGACTTGATGACTTCTCATAACTATTGTCAAACTGAACTTAGAACTTTCATAAAATACTCTATGCGACAGAATTCATTGAATATGTACATAGAAAATTATATATAATCTCTTAAAAAATATTAAAACTAACTATCTTCTTTTCAGGAGACAATACCCTATGGAACAAGATTTTACTGAAGTGTGGCAGCAGTGGTGATTTAATTTTTTTTTAATGTTTAATGTTAAACTTATTGCTATTACACAATTGGATAAATCAAGTGTTTCTTCTTCTCCTGACATTAGAAACTATGCACTCAGCACCAAACTAAACAGAGTTTACGTTATGGGTATGGGTAAATTACGATTATTCCGTTTATCCACCCTAAAACAGTCAACCTAAGGTGGATACTCGGAAACGCGTCCACCCTGAACGGAGGGATAACCGGAATTCACATCGAATTGTTCTGCAGACTTTTTATCCCAAGCACAGATATTATAATAAATGCGTCGCACGGCGTTTAACGCCACTGTTCACGCCCCGCCTACCCATAAACATCACCGTACATTGCGATATGTTTGTGTTTACGCGTGCGATGACGGGGACGCCGCACGCGCCGCGTCCCCATAAACATGGCCTTACGTTGCGCTAGAGTCTGTTCAAAAAGAGAAGAGTCGTGGGAAGTGAGGGCGCTCGTGTGAAGAGATCGCTTTTAGCGATACGGTCGCCCATTGTGCAACTCTGTTATTTCTCTTTTCCTGTATGTTATTTTTTGAATTTTTTTGGTGTGCTATTTTATTGTATTGAATTGTATTGTATGCCAATTTGACAACTTTTGTTGCGTCGACAACCACTGCTCTGTCATTGCAGTACGACTAAAAGTGTTAGTTCACCGTAACGCCACGACGACTCTTCTCTTTTTGAACAGACCCTATCTGATTGAATAGGTTACCTCTTTGTGTAGGTTTATGGTGTTACACTATGGTTACCCTATTAACTTACAGTTGAAGGGGAGTACTCTGCATTTTGAAAAATAAATACTAGAGTTTGATTGCTTAATTTCGATCGCGCGACCATGTTCCAAGACATAATCCATATTTTGTTAGTAGATTGTTTCTTAAATTAAATGTTAGTCACTAAGGTACATACTTATCGCTAATATTAAAATTATCTTAGACTACCTACTACATTTACTTAAATTTTGTCAAATTAACAAATTAAATCACATGTCAATCACAATAAAATTTTATAAAATTAGTCTGGTTAAAAATGTTTAAAGTGGGAGTGGCGCATCTTTTTGGATAGGTATTAAGTAAAATATCTGAACACTGAATTACGTGGTTGGATAGGTAAATACACCTACTTACAATAACTGATATCGTAGGTTTATGTTTTTATAACTTATTACATAAGCCTATGATATCAGCACCAATCAAAGTTCCTCGGCAGGTACTGAGAGTTGAACTTTGCTATCAGTAAAATTAACCTAAGTACCTATGATACGGTGCATTGCTATCGCTAATGTTACGTTATCTTAATGTCGGTACACTCAACACCAAAGGCTTCGAGACACAGATTAACAAAAGCTGTGAAATTAGTTAAAATTAGGATTTACGAATGTCAATTATATGATAGCTTTTCAAATTGAATAGTTATCTTATATTTTACATCAAAACTAGCTAAAATATGGATTTAGGAATCGTTGGGAATCTATTAAGGAATCAAAATGTATCGTTTGGCATTCCTAAATCCTGCTAATTTTAGCAAATTCTAAAACAACAGTATCGACACCATTATTAGCCTATATTAGTCCATTGCTGGACAAAGGCGTCCCCTAATGAGCGCCATGGCGCCCTGTCGTCAGTTTAACGCATCTAGCATCTGTCTTCAGTCTCTCACAGATCGTCATGCCACCTTGACGGAGGCCATCCTACACTACGTTTACCGAGTCGCGGTCTCCACTCAAGAACACGTTTACTCCAGCAGTAGTTGGTTCTTCTTCGGGATATGGCTGGCCCACTGCCACTTCAGCTGCTGCTTCAGGATTTTTTTGGACTACGTCGATAATGTCGTTACTATTACTTTAACCATAACTTTAACTGTAACTTTAACTGAACTTTAACTAACTTTTAATGTAACTTTTACTATAATTTAACTGTAATTTTAACTTACCTTTGACTGTAACTTTAGCCATAACTTTAACTGTTACCTTTAATGTAACTTCAATTTTGACATTAACCATAACTTTAACTGTAAAATTTTACCGCAATGCTCTTTTGTCAGTTTCCCTCGTTTTCTAACTAGCCAGTAAAGCTTATGCTGTTCACATCGATCAAAAATTTCGCCGGCCCCGAAATTTTTGATAAATGGCTGCTCATTATGCATAGAACCTTAGTTTATGCACCTAACTATTTTCAAAACAAAATAGAATTCGAAATACGAAATACATTGCGGGCCATAAAAACACGTAATGAAAGTTTGCTCTCGAGTAGGCCGGAAAGGCAGACTTCGCTCGAAGAAGGTTGTCAGAATCATGTGAAGATTACGTCTGATGTTTGAGTAAATAACCTTACTATACCCTTACATCCCCTTTATGTCTGTGTAGAAAACCGAACGAGATTTTGGGGCGCGCGCCGCCGCGCCGCCGTACGCCCTGCCGGCCGCGCCGCCGCCGTACATTGGGGACTCCAGTACGCCTAGCACGGGGATTGTTGTCTAGGGTAGAATAGAAAAAAATTACGTCACTTTGTCATCAAATGCGTAAAATTTTTGAAATTAATTCCTTCAACTTCAATAATTTACGCAATGATGCGATGTAATTTTTCTCTATTCTACCGTAGACAACAATCCCCGTGCTAAGCCGGCAGCACGGTCAGCCAGCAGTGGCTAGTACTTTAAAATCTCTATGGTCAGCAGTCCATGTTTCCGACCCCGGCATTAATTGTTCAGGTCATAGATTACGAGTACTCGTATATATGTTTCTATTATGATATAACACAAGTACAACATCAGCCTTACCGCTTATAAGCGATTTCTTCCGGGCTATTATTTATTTTTTCTGTGTATTAGGTAATTATTTTATTGCCATGCCATGTTTTATTTTATTTCACATATTTTTATTCATTTTAATTAATGTAATTGGTTTAAAATAACTGTTAATTAAAAAAACAATAAAAATAAGCAATAAAAACCCGACAAATCATCTTTAATATCTCTAATAAACAAACTGGATAAAGATTTATCCAATCTTGGGCAACCATGTCGTTGTTATACCGTTGTTGTTGAAACGACTTTCTTAACCGTGCAACTGTACTTAAACAATTTCAAAGATTTAAAACAACAATAAGTTGAATTACCAATCTGTTGAAATAGCCAAATTTTGTGATTGTTTGTTGTTATAATTAATAAATATGTAATAAATTTAATATACAATAAATAAATAAATAAATAAATAAATAAATAAATAAAATAAAGCTAGTTGGAGAGTGAACGTGAGTGATCTTAGAATAGCTTCAAGTCTCTGCGAATGGATGGAGTAGAAGGGGTTCCAGGAAATGCATGCAAACTCAAGGATACCTACTCCTGACAAGGGCATTGAACAGTATAATTTTAGAGGCACATTTTTAAATTCCTATAAGTTTCGTTTAAGAGTGCGCCATCTTGCATGCATGCGTGCCATATTGTGAAAAGAATAGACATAGGATCTTGCGTTCATAGGAACGGGATGGACAAAACGTTTCACATGAAACTACACAACTTATGAAGAAACTGGTATAAGGAATCAAATAATTAGTACCTAATGATAATAAATAACCTACGAATCAAAACATAAGTCATTTCAATTGACCGCACGTTTCCTGAGACCACGACCAAATAACTGACTAGAAAAATCGTATTTTTTTTCTTATCTGAGTTTTCACTTTCAAGGAACCAACTATTTTTTTTACAAGTTTTTTTTTTCATGTTTTTTTTTTACTTCACGAATGTATGGCAGGTGAAAACGCTAAGAGCAGAAAAATTCGTGTCCCATTCGTATTCACCATATTAGTAATTACTACAGTTGAGCTACCTGTAGATTGTTTGCAACTGTCTGCGGTTAGCTTAATTGTTTCAATTTTAAATACTAACTCAAATTTATTAATTTGTTTTCTTTTTCAATAAATTATTTTCCTACTTACCTCATTAGCTGACTGTACTATAACAGTAACTATAAAATCGTTTTACTCACTCACTACAGTTTTTGCACTTGTATGTATAGCTTGGAAACAAAACCTGACTGCTTTGAATACAGCCAATTTTCCATTAAAGTGCATTCGTTCAGTTAAATCAGTCGCTTTGATCAGAATTCATTTATTTTAATAGGTAGGCATTGAATAATCAATCAGTCTTTGAACTTTACTCCATGATAAATCACGGCCAAAGTAAATTAGGAATACGTTTCTGTTGTATTTGTTGATAAGTAAAAACATTTTTTTTTTACAAAATGTGCATAAAACGTGTAAATAATCTTCAGTTGTATTAAGCATTACTAAGTAGGTTTTTAAAAATAATTAAAGTTCTGTGGTTGGAGATACGGAAGTGCGGTATTTTGCTGACTGGTAAGTTAAAAATGCTTGCCCTGTGGCTTAGAGTTTGCACCGCCCCAACTCTTCAACGCGACGTTAGAGGTGGCTAAAGGATATCTACGGGGGCGGGCAGCAGCAGCGCCCCCCTTCTTCCGGTCCTTTTCCCACGCTAGGTGGGGTCGGCACAACATGTGAGTTTCCTCCATTCTGCTCTATCAGCCGTCATTTCTGTACATACACCTTTCTTAGCTATGTCCTATTTCACACGATCCATCCATCTTTTCCTCGGTCTTCCTCTCCCCTTATATCCCTCCACATTCGAACCTAAGACTCTTTTCGTCACATGATACTATTCCCTCCGCCCATGCTAAACAATTCTACCACCAAACTGATAAACCTACTCAAGTCGCATGCCAGGATTATAGACCCCATGAGATAACAGCCAATAAAGCGCATAAATTATGCACAAAATAGCGATAAGTGCCTATTTAGATGTCGCCAAAACTAAACTAAACTTGACACCTGCAATGGATAGGGATGGGCAATTATGCGCGCTTCTATGCGTAAAATAAATCGTCGATAAAAATGTAATTCTTGTCGATAAAAATTTAATTCTTGTCAAATTGAGTACGTACATGGTAGCCATGGTAGCAAGTCTTAAAAAACTATGATTGGTCTCAATAGTTTATACACTAACTATCTAATCATAAAAAAACTAAGCAAAAGCTAGATCAAAGGAAAATCTAAATTATAGTCAAGATAAGGGTAAAATATCTTTATTTCTATGAATAGGTAAACATAAGAAAATAAAATTAAATTCTTTAAAATAAAATACACACAGAAATAATGTTTTATTTCTTACTTCTGTAGCTTCAAGACTAATCAATGTTGGACGAAAAATCGTTTAGCCTGTTAGTTTTTGTTATTTAATAAAATATTAACCTTCCTTGGGAAACATCCCAAAATTATCGACAAAAATGCCCACAACATCCCATAACTAGTCAGGTAGGTTGCGGTGAAGTGCGAAGGGTTCATGTGGTCCCGCATCCCACCCCTATTTCACTCCCGTGTGAAACGAATTTTAATTATTTTAGGGTAAAACATTGCTAACCGGTGGTATGTGATGCGATACGTTAATTTAGTCCTCATCCCGCTATCATTTTTACATAGATTTATGGCGCATTTAAGCATTTTTCAGCCACGAAAAATAAATTTGTAATAACGACTGTTCACACAGCTGGTGCTCACATGAATAATTGGCATTCATTTGTCAAATCGATGATGTTAACACTTTGTTCACAATTGTGTCCATTCGATCAAAGGGTAAACTAACGCTCTAGTACATACAAGCTGGTTGTTTGACAAGTCTTTGATGTTCACACTTGTGTCTCCTCGGTCAAAGGGGGAACCAGTGCTCTATGTACTATAAAATAGAGTCCATAGAGTCTATCTATGGCTAGCACTATATCAACTCTATGATAATAACTTATGCCAAAAATATGAACTCGACACTGGCAGAAAAGTGTCAAACCAGACACAATTGCCACTTCTAAGAAGTCAATATGCCAAAAATCTCCGGAACAAATGTAGATTGTATAAAAACATAAGTTTAGCTGTGATAATAAGTAACTTCGTAAGGATACAAAACTACATAAAATTGAAATCTTTCACTAATAGAGATAACTATGAGTGAGTAAGTTGCCTTGCCATGCCTTGATGACTTTGACTAAATTTTACAGGATCAAACAGTTTATATTTAACTAGCTGCGCCCCTTGGCTTCGCACGCCTATCCCACGGGAACTGATTGATGGAATAAATAGCATATGTGTTATTCCAGGCCTAGAACTACCTGTATGCAAAATTTCAGCCCGATCCGTTCAGTAGTTTTTGAGTGAAAGAGCAACTAACATACATGTTTACAAACTTTCGCGTTTGTAATATTAGTACGATTATCATTGGGATCAAAACCGCAACGTGACTCAAAACTTTTGATTTCGGTATTTATTACCTATCTTGAAACCATTGATTTAAAAAGGGAAGATAGGTTACGTTCTCCCAGCGCTTACTCAAAAATTGGCATGTGTTACAACTACAAGCAAACACATACGGTCACAGTTATATTTCCAGTCCTGTGCAATACAAAGAAGAACAAAGACGGAAAGACGTATCTAGGACCGAAGTGAGACTCAGACAACAATATTTCACGCAAATCATGACCGCCCGTGCCGCCGGTCAGACGGTGACTGATGTGGGAGAACACAATTTTACACAATTTGAGGTTGCCACTTTCGAGCAACCAGTACCTCATCTTCGTTTGTAATAAATCAATGCTTGAAACCGAAACTTTTTTATCATGTTTTATTTGAGTGCAATATTTTTTGTAAACAGATTTAAGGCTTTTTAAACGGGCAATATTATTCTGCAATATGTGGTTGCAACACAGTGGCCGGCCAATTTATTGCAGGTATGGCTGAGCATTATACGGCTAGGCCATGTGTTGCGATGTTAATGATTCAGATTCATTTATTCCATCTTCTTTTTCACTTCTTCCGCTAGTGGACAAAAATTAAGTGAATTAGTCTCATTCATTCATTCATTCATTCATTCATTCATTCATTCATTCATTCATTCATTCATTCATTCATTCATTCATTCATTCATTCATTCATTCATTCAATCATTCATTCATTCATTCATTCATTCATTCATTCATTCATTCATTCATTCATTCATTCATTCATTCATTCATTCATTCATTCATTGAGTCAAATAGTTTATTTCTTCACTGATCAAGTTACTTACAGTAGGTATAGTAAATTATATCGTGGGTACATTTTAAATGTAGGCATTAAAATTATCAGCAAGGGCATCGTCAAGTTTGTAATTCAGTTCAGTTTCAGTTTCAGTTCAGAATCTTAAACTGTCTGTACAATGGATGATGAAATCACACATGATAAATAATAAATTAATAATGCTGGACTATTCACAAAGCATTATCTAGCCCCAAGCTAAGCAGAGCTTGTGTTATGGGTACTAGATAACTGATATACATAATACAATATACTACATAGATAGATATTTTTTTATTATATATATAAAACATCCACAACGCCCTGAACCTGAACCTGCAGATCGTACAAATATTTGTCCCGAGGCGGGAATCGAACCCGCAACCTCCTGCGCCGCAGGCGGACCTTCGCCCACCGCGCCACAGAGGTCGTCAAAATAGATAACTGACAATACACATTAATGTAGCAATTAATCACGGAGTAACCCACAGGCACATAACACGACAGCAAACTTCATGTCGTGTAGAAAGGGATACACTATACCATAACAATAGAAAGGGACTGAAACAACAATAGAGCTTGATGTGCAATATTGCAAAAATATCGATCATTGAGCGATCGTCGGCAACATATTAAAACAACATTGGCCATACTGGAAATGCTTCAGTACGTTCCAACGGCTTCAGTACCTCACCATAAGACGCGGAAAGTTAATAAATGACAGTACGTAGGCTTTTGTTTTCCCCTCAAGGCACATCGGTGGTCACTCAACATTAACTTACTCCTAGTGAAGCCCGCCCTACCCCCGCGAAGCAGGGGGGGGGGCGGAATCGTGGCGACTCTGTGACTGAAAGGGATGTGTATATTTATAAATGCACCCAGAGCCCAAAAAAGGTCAGTGAGTGTGTCTTGGCGATGAAGTACTGAAGCCGGCGGAGACGTACTTTATTGCAATATTGCGAGTCTGGTTGGTATTGCTTGAAATGTTGCCGACCTCTGTCGTGCAGCCACATATTATTGCAGAATAATATTGCCTGTTTAAAGCCCTCTAGGTTTATTGGCTTTATCAATCGGTCTTATAAAAATACACCATGTATTTTTTTCTATTTTACTGTGTTCATTTGATTTTTTACCGACTTCAAAAAAAGGAAGAGGTTCTCAATTTGACAGTTTTTTTATGTTTGTTAACTCAGAACTTTTGACTGGGCGCTCCGATTTTCATGATTCATTTTTTAAAGCTGGTGCTGGAAGTCGGTTTATAGTTTTTTTTATAACAAAATCAATTATCTTTAATTTATTTTAAACACCTTTACTGCGATTACCAATCCGAGTGTGTCACGAACACCATATTTAATCACGACGATGATTTTATGATATACTTTTCACAGACCAATGGCTGTCCAACAGGTGCCCGTAATAATAGCTATACCAGGATGGATGAACTTTGTTATTGGCGGTTGCAGCGGGTAAGCAAAGCACGCGTTTTTGACTTATCGATATCAGGGACATTAAGGATATCAGTAACCGTAACCGAAATTATCGGATATCCGAAATAAAAAACTATCAGTAACTGAATCCGAAATAAATGTATCGGTGATTTTCGTATAGGGTATCGTATAGTTTAAATGAGACATTCAACAAAATAATTTAATATCCGTAACCGTAACCGAAACCGTATTCGAAATAGGATATCCATCCATGAAACCCCTGATCGAAACAATGTAGATATTAGTAAGTACTCATAAGTGGTAAGGTGGTAGGTTTACTAACGAATTGTTTCAAAACAGATGAAACGAAAGGCTTAGTTGTGTATGATAGCTGAATCTAAAATAAATCTTATAATAAGACGTCGTCGTGAAGAAACTCCTATTTGAAATACAGATCACCAGCTTCTGCTTTGGTTCCGCACGTCCTAAGCCGGGATAAAGTAGCCTCAATCCCTCCCTGGAATACCGTCTACTTCTTGTACATAATTAAAATCCGATTTCAGTAGTGGACTAGGTACATTTTATCAAGAAATAACGTGCGCGAAGCCGTGGGTAGAAGATATGTAGTGCTACGCCACGCGTAGCGCTGCTACGGCGTAGCAGCGCTACTGGTGGCGTAGCAATCGTTATTCATTAAATTTCTTCAATATTGTAGTGATCTTAGCTGTTGTACGTACGGGATTCTTAGCGATGCTACGCCGTAGCAGCGCTACAGTTCGCGCATGGCGTAGCAAGCTTTATTCAAACACGATACTACTGTGTTTTTGTTTTGTATGTGTGTGTCGGAAGACACATATTTAAACATTATATTACATATCAATCTAAAAAATTACAATCAATTAAGATATCGGGTTATTCAACATTACGCTTCCGATTGGTATTGTTAAGGATCAGTTGAGCAACCGTCTGCACGTTGCAAGCAATCTACAGGTTGCTCAATTGAGCAACGGCTGTTAGCTCGATTTTTTTTTTGTAAATACAAGTTTTAATTAGTTTCTGTTATTTGATTCTAATTTTCTTTATCAAATAAGTAATACAAATAAATAAAAATATTTACAATTAAGCAACTATAGACTGTTGCAAACAATCGACAGGTAGCTCCACTGATCCATATCAATCCAGTCGGAAGCATCTCCAAGATGCTGGCTGCATTTTCCCGCTTCATAATGCAATTTTCTTTGTCAATAAAGAACTTTTATTTTCTATACAATAATAATAATTATAAGGAGACAGATTTGATTGTTTGTTTGTATGTTTGTTGGTATTGAATAGGCTCTGAAAATATTGGACCGATTTAAAAAAAAATACATCATTAAAAGGCTTACTTTTCAGGGAGTGACATAGGCTATACTTTATCCCGGAATAGGGTATATGCATCGATTTTTTTTATTGTTTTAATCGATTCTTCAGGTCATTATTTAACCGAGGAATAATAAGACGCTCACTGAATTTCGCATTAACAAGGTAAAAAAACAAATGAAAACTACAATCATTTTCGGGTGATAAAAACGCTGCCATATTGGCGCCATGTTTATGTGACGTCGACGTACACACTCGATTTAAAACCTTTGGTGACGACCTCGGTGAAAATAATCGACAATACGAAATGTCAAGTGGGCAGAATAGTGTCAAATCAAGGTGCAGCAAGCAGAATAAAAAAAGAAGAAATGTGTACAGTGATGTCACGTCCGCTCTAGTCAATGGCGTAGCGTTTTGAAATTTTGCGATTGAGATTTAAAATATCAATTTTTCAATGGTTAAATTCTACAATAAAAACATCTCGAAATGCAAAAATAAATATGTAGATATGTTTCTATATCAATAGAGAATACGTATATATTTTTTTAGGCATTTTGAAATCACATGCATATACCCTATTCCCACGGGAACGGGAACTACGCGGGTGAAACCGGAGGCGCTGCTAGTCACACTAATATTATAAATGCGAAAGGTTGGATGGATGGATGTTTGTTACCTCTTCACACAAAAACTACCAAATGGATCGGGCTGTAATTTATCAAATATAGGTAATTCATATCCTGGAATCAACTTAGGCTACTTTTTAACCCATATATCAGTTCCCGTGGAAAAGAAATCACCTTTAAATGTTTCCATATGAACAATGCGTGTGAAGTATAAAAATATTATTATTATTATTATTGTTATTAAGAGCCTGCATAATCCCACTGCAGGAAAAGGCCTCCCTTTCCACCTAAAAATAATAGTCTATAAAAATATATGTTTCAGTATGATGTCCACCTGCATAGTCCAGCCTTTGGATATGATCAAGACCCGCATGCAGCTGATGGGTCCCGCTGGGATGAACGCCACGGCCGGAACAGTTGCCACCGACCTCGTGAGAAGAGAAGGTGTCTTAGGGCTGTATAAAGGCCTCTCAGCAGGGCTGTTCCGCCAGGCTACCTACGGGACAGGACGACTGGGGTGCTATAATGCAGCCTCCGATTTGTATAAGAAGTAAGTTACATCATTAGCGGCCTGTACATGTAACAACGGTTTATCCCTACCGGGTGAGCCCTATCGTGGGTTTGTAATGAACAAAACGATAGGGTCGTTAACATAAAAATGTATATTAAAAAACTCTGCTTTGCTGTTTTGCTGTTTCACGCGTGGTAGTTAAGTTATCGACATAGCTCAGAGAATTAGCAAGCTTAAGTGGCAGTGGGCTGGCCATATTTCGCGAAGAACTGACAACCGATGGGGTAAACGAGTTCTTGAGTGGAGACCGCGACTCGGCAAACGTAGTGTAGGGCGCCCTACGGCCAGGTGGGATGACGATCTGCGAAAGACTGCAGGCAGATACTGGATGCGTCAAGCTGAACCCTGTCTTTAGCTTGACGCATCCAGTATCTGCCTGCGCTATGGCGCTCATTAGGGGAGGCCTATGTCCAGCTGTGGACTAATATAGGCTGATGATGATGATGATGACGCTTGGTAGAGGAACTACGCGGGTGAAACCGCGAGGCATTGCTAGTATACAATAAATGTACACTTAGGTCATATTAAAAAAAAATAATGATACTTCCCTCACTTCCACGTCTCCGGGCCGACCATGGCTTCTGAATGTGACGGCTTAGGGACCCTAGGCATCCAGGCACGCAGCCAGGCTGCGGCAGCCAGTGAAACACATGCCGTTGTACAGGAGCCCGCGCACTGGGCAACCACGAATTCCCGGCAGTCCTTATAATAACAACGCGCCTCTTTGCACGGCAGCCGGCTGCAGAACGTGTGTAGGCGAATGTATGTGGATGCGGTCAGCCGGTCAGTCTCCGCGCACTAGTTGTAGCAGCCAGACGTATCATGCGTTCCGAACATTTTCAAAAGATAACTTTCGATACAGAGAAACGACGGAAGGATCTAGACCTCGTTGATTGGCTGCTATAACTGGCTGCGCAAATATTCGAAATCGAACATATGAGGGTATGGGAGTCCGCTCACCAGCAGCCATTATAGCATCCACTCGCACTAAGCGGTTTTCCTCCACCTTCATTATTCGCAGCGCTAAGGAATGGAACTCGCTCCCTGCCTCTGTTTAGCCGGCCCAATTACAACCTGGGTCTCTTCAAGACAAGGGTGAATAGGTATCTTCTAGAACTTCGTGATACTGTTAATTGGCTCTCTGGTGTTATTAAGTAAATTGTGTTATGTTAGTGTAAGCCGTTGATTTTCCAATTAATTAAATAAATAAATAAATAAATACACCGTCGACCGCATCTTTGTTTTTCATCAGGTGAGATTGCGGTCAAACGAAGTTCTATTTACAGTAAAAAAAAAAAAAAACCATGAACCCCCGTCTGTGTCAGCCATAAAAGCACGCCATTTGCACGGTAACAGCTAGTAAAATCAACCATTTGCTTTTTAAATTTTTCGACTTTGTATATCGTTCCAGTTCGGCGGGCACCGCACCGAATTTCGGTGTGAAGATGCTTCTGGGCATATCGGCCGGAGCTGTCGGCGCGTTCGTAGGGACGCCGGCGGAGGTGGCGCTGATCAGGATCATGGCGGACGGCAGGGTCCCGGAGGCACAGCGGAGGAACTATACGCACGTCTTCAATGCACTGGGAAGGTTGGTTGTCTCTGATCTTAAAAATCGTTTATGGCTACAATACAATACAATTTACTGCTCGCCAATAAAGTTAGGATAAGAGAGATAACAGAGTTGCATAATGGGTGGCCTCATCGCTAGAAGCGATCTTTTCCAGACAACCTTGGGAATACGAACTACTCACTGTAGACTGTTGCAAACAATCGAAGCAACACGTGAACTGAGAGCTGGTGAGTATCTGGCGCAGCGCATCAGCATTGCAATACAGTGGGGCAATGCGGCCGTCTTTTGTGCGCTTCCGACTGGTCTTGATATGGATCAGTTGAGCTACCTATAGATTGTTTGCTTTATTCTGCAGTTAGCTGATTTATCATAATTGTAAATAAAAAAACAATCGGTGTCAATCTGTACATTTTTCGCGGGCGAGAAGCACAGAGCAGAGACGTGCACCGAATTTTCTATGCGCCAAAACAGTTTTTATTTGATTACAAGTTAATGAAACAACCAATCGAAAAATGAATCCTAGAAGTTTCTTTAGTTATCTCATTTTACATAACTAAAGAAACTTCTAGTATTCTTACCAAGTCAAATACCGAAAAAAGAGGAGGAAAAAATGTGTGCGATTTACAAAAAAAAAAACTATTGAGAAAACTTTCACCAATCATATTTTTAAAACACGTAATTCAAGATAAATCGAAATAACTTTTCTGAGATAAATACCGATTTTGAAGAACAATTTTGAAGTAAACTGCTCATGGCACTCTTAAGAGTATCCTAGGACCTCACAATCGTTCTTCACTGTTGCTAACAACCTTATATTATTTGCAGAATAGTAAAAGAGGAAGGAGTGAAGACATTGTGGCGAGGGGCTGTTCCTACGATGACTAGAGCCATGGTGGTGAACGGAGCGCAGCTGGCCACCTACGCACAGGTACTCGTCGATTTATTTTTATTGTGACATGTCAATATTTTAGATTTTACAGTTGACCTTATTAGAAAAATCTGTCTATGACTAAGTCATTATTTAATTTATTTTTATTGTGACATGTCCATGTTTTAGATTTTACAGTTAACTAATAGAAACTGAATAGAAAAATCTGTCTATGACTAAGTATTTATTTAATTTATTTTTATTGTGACATGTCCATGTTTTAGATATTACAGTTAACTAATAGAAACTGAATAGAAAAATCTGTCTATGACTAAGTATTTATTTAATTTATTTTTAGTGTGACATGTCCATGTTTTAGATTTTACAGTTAACTAATAGAAACTGAATAGAAAAATCTGTCTATGACTAAGTATTTATTTAATTTATTTTTATTGTGACATGTCCATGTTTTAGATTTTACAGTTAACTAATAGAAACTGAATAGAAAAATCTGTCTATGACTAAGTATTTATTTAATTTATTTTTATTGTGACATGTCCATGTTTTAGATTTTACAGTTAACTAATAGAAACTGAATAGAAAAATTTGTCTATGACTAAGTATTTATAATTAATTTTTATTGTGACATGTCCATGTTTTAGATTTTACAGTTAACCTTATTATAAAAATCTGTTTTTATGACTAAGTATTTATATAACAAATACTCGTAATTTAATTTTAATTAGCAACTGATCTTAAGATATCATTATAATGTTTGACGTTTTGGATGTAATTCTGTTAGTCAAGTTTGAATAAATGAATAGATAAAAAATTGGATTAAAGTGGCGTATATAGCTATCGTAGGGCGCAGAGCTCAGAAGCTTTCTGAGCTTTTCAAAGCTTACCTCTAATCTAAGCTTTGATAAAAAAGGAGCAGGCTGTTCACAAGATATTTTGTTTAAAATTGATCAGGATTTTCAATTAACATCAACATTTAGTAGTATTTGATATTGTTATGTGCGTCGTTGTTTTTTTTATTATGCACCTGAGTGTAATGTTATCTCTATAGATTCTACCCCTCATGGAGACAAAATCCATAATTTATCCTACTCCTATAATTATATAAAATTGAAGGCCATTATAAGTTCAAGTTACGTGGAAAGAGGGGATGAGGAACCAATTTTTTTGCATACAATGCACCGGATCCCCTGTCCACCTAGCTATTAAACTACGCCACTGGATTTAGGTTACAATCCGTCACTGCATGTTTGTTCTAAGCACCATATCACTCGGGACTACTCGGGAGAAAGTGCGATTCCTACCTCGTGTGTCTCAGATGACACTCGATAAAAATGGGCACTTTCTCGCCTAATTGTACAATGTACTATTTTACCAGAACACTACCCTAATAACACTACCCGCTGTGTGGTGCTGGGTAGCTGTGTGCTGCTGTGTTAGAATTTGCACCACCCCAACTCTTCCCGTGTGGGTGTCGTAAGAGGACTAAAGGATATCCACCGTAAGGCGGGCAGCAGCGCCCTCTGCAGAACTATTTTACCACCGAACTGCGATCCCCAACCCGCATGCCCAGCGTAGGAATTATGGGCATTATTTACTATTACCCATTATAAGATAACCGCCAATAAGGCGCTTATCAGGGGGAGGCCTGCGTCCAGCAGTGGACCAATACAGGCTGTTGAGGTTGAGAGGTTGAGGTACCTAATGTTGTCGATGATGTAATTCTGTTTGTAACTAGGCTCGGGAGATGCTGCTGCCTGCGATGGGCAACGGCATGCCCCTACACATCACTGCATCCATGTTCGCTGGATTCGTCACATCCGTGGCTTCTCTCCCCGTCGACATTGTCAAGACCAGGTTCGGCTTTCCAACGCTATTCAACTTAATAACATTAATGCTGGATAATCCACAACGTTAGGGTGTTCGATTCCCGCCTCAGGACAAATGTTTGTACGATCTGCAGATATTTGTTCAGGGCGTTCTGGATCTTTTCTATGTATAATAAAAAATATCTATCTATGTAGTGTATTGTATTATGTATGTCAGTTATCTAGTACCCATAACACAAGCTCTGCTTAGCTTGGGGCTAGATAATGCTGTGTGAATTGTCCAGCATTATTTATTATTTATTTATTTTATTTATATATTGATGAGGCGCGCAGCACCTGTATCCAACCGAAGACATGTTGCGATATGGAAAGTTTATTAACACTTTCGTGACCCACGCCCAGGTGCCACTCCACCCCCGTGTCGCCCCATGGCGCCTGCGGTTCGCACCGCCGCAACGAGTCTGGGCAGTTAATGTGTTAAGGCCCATACACCAGTGAAAGTGGGCGCCACTTTCACTGGTGTATGGGCCAACTATTTCATCTTATTATTACGTTAAACGCAGCAAGTTTTAAGTTATCTATTAATGCCTCTGTAATAGTTTCATTTTGCAGAGATACGAAGTTGCGGTTTTTGGATACCAAACTCTATTTTCGCATCTCCTCCTAAACTATATGAGATAAAATTATTAAAGAGGTATTAAAAAATAGCTTATAATAGATACCACAAAATGAACGTAGGATTTTTAAAAATTCCTATGATAAACGTAAAAATATGATTAAATAGGTATCGCTGTCATATTGACTCGGGCCTTAATGGACGCCCCCTAATAATGAATTTTCATTGCAGAGTACAAAATGCAGCAAAAGGCTCGTCACAAGGGCAAGTTTTCATGAACATCATCAAGAAGGAAGGCGTTCTCGCACTATGGAGCGGTTTCCTACCCACATTATCTAAAATTGGACCTCACACCGTCCTAACATTTATTTTCATGGAACAGTTGAACAATATTTACCTTAAAAGTAAATCGCTAAAAATATAGCACTAGCATAAAATATTCGTAAAATTTAATATACTATCTGAGGAATCAGATCGGTAATTTCGTACACTCAAGTTTATGAGGAAGGAAACGAGATCCATACGTCTGCCGCTCGTAAGCTTATTCGTTTTGTGTAATTTTGCTTCCTTGTTACGAGTACGTCAGTAGGCAGTCTAGCCGGAATAATTGGTCACAAAGTGATTTCTCGCTGTGTTACAGATTTACGACGATGGAACAATAATCCGTAAACATCGGTTAAAGTTTGCGCCGGCTCCCATAGATTCACAATGCGTACCCTGAAACTGTCTGTATCAAAAGTCCAAGCGCCATTTTAGCGCATGAACTGAAAACTGCCCTAGCATAATAGCAAAAATTACACGCCAAAGACACAAAAAAGGACGGGATTTCCTATTTTCAGTAAAGTTTTAATGTATTTTTTACCACTATACCTATTGTGCTTATGCACTAACCTCAAGCAATCGGAGTTAATAATATTTTTTTGTTTGTTTATTATGTTACTATTTTGTCTATGTTCTAAATTCGTGAATAGAGAGGCTATTGTTTTTTATATTTATTTTTATTTTATGTGTTCTTGCCTTTACTAATTGTTCCTATAAAAACAGCGATTTTATTTTTAGGGAACTACTTACAAAATAAATAAAATTCAACTCCACTAATCTCTTGTTCCGTCTGCACAAAACAGGCTCTGCGCTAACTGTCTGCGTCAAAACAAGTCCTCGATAATTTTAAGTGTCATTTTTGTAAGGATAGGTATCTCGTATCTAGGTATCTACGGGGGAGGCCGCGAAATACCTTTTCGACGGCCATAAGAGATATTTTAATAACATTTCGTAGTCAATACTTAGGTACCGAGATATTTTTTTTGAAGATAAACTTGCCGCGGGTGATCATGCCGAGTTTATCACCTTATCGCGTATTAGTGTAGTGATATAAAGGATGGTTAACGATCAAAATTATATTTCGGGCCACTTCGTCTACCGAAATAAGTTTCGGGCAAATTACCTACGCTAAAAATGTAATATTTACCGAAAATTTAAATTAAGTGCGTTTTGTGTTGTTTTAATAAATTGTTACATAATTTATTATGATTAGATCTTATTTTTACTCTAACCACGGACAATGAAAACAAGATAGGTGCTTACGAGTATTTTTTTTTTAATTTTAATAGGTACCTATTGTCCTCTAGGCTAGATGATGTTACAGGGATGTCGGAAGATTTTATATTGGATTATATTGATTACCATAATATTTTGTACTGTAATCTTTTCCAAAAACTGTTTGATGCTGTACATTGTTCTGTCAAGTAAAAGATTTCCTATTTCTAGATTAAACCCATTTTTATTTTTCACTAGCTGCGCCCCGCGGCTTCGCACGCCTATCCCACGGGAACTGATTTATGGGATAAAAAATAGCTTATGTGTTATTCCAGCCCTAGAACTACCTGTATGTAAAATTTGTTACCTCTTCACTCCAAAACTACTGAACAGAGGCTACTTTTGATGCCATACCATCGAAAACCTACCTAGCCTACAATATGTTCTTATTCTAATTCTGGAATCAAACATACATAGGCTACTTTGGATGCTATAACATTAAAAGTACCTAGCCTACAGTATGTTATTATTCTTATTCTAATTCTGGAATCAAACATACATAGCCTATGTATGGCTACTTTTGATGCAAACATCAAAAGTACCTAGCCTACAGTATGTTATTATTCTAATTCTAATTCTGGAATGAAACATACGCTACTTTTGATGTCATCAAAAGTAGCTTATGCCTATAATTGAAATAATAGAAGTTAAATTTATTATAATAAAAAAAATATTTTTAAATTAATTTTATATCATTTTAATTAAAAATAATTTATTATTTAGCATATGTATGTTTGATTCCACCTAAACGAGTTGAATATGGTATTGAAAAAAAATTTGATAATTACGAAAACATGCTAAAAAAAATTAAGTAGATAATAATGAAAACAGTGTAGTATTTTATTCATTTTAGACATCAGGGGTAACATTTACTGCATAAGACATACACAATCGATATCTAAACATAATTAAAGTTCGTTTTATTTTTCAAAAGTTCGGGTTGATTCCCGAGCTAAGTACAAGTTTTTTTAAATGTATGAATGCAGTTCTTCTTGTTACTAAAATCGATGACATGGTTCCTAAGAAGAGAGCTTTGTATCAATGTTATAGTTTCAGAATTTTACTACGTCCATGGTTTCAGACTTTCCCATACAAAGTGTCTACCACGAGTTGTCACAGTTTAATCGCCTGACGTTACTACAGTAGTTACGTAAATATGCATATTATTATCCACAGCGCATTTAATACCCAACCATCCGCTAGAAGCGCTTTAGAAGTTTCCATACATTTTTTAACTACAGTCGCTAGCGAGTATGGATTGTCAAAACTCATGGCAGACACACTGACTGATCTGAATGTGCCACCCTGTATATAGGTAGTTGTACTACAATAAAATTAATTTTGGATTTTATTGCAAGGGTGACCATGAACCCAGATTGTTGGACAGGTTGGGGGACTGACTACGGAGATACCTTTGTAAATTTCTGTTTTCCTGAATTGAATTGAATAGAATCATCCTCTTTATTAGTTGCTTTGCTGCACTGATGGACATAGGCCTCCCCTAATGAGTGCCATTAGGCCCCTGTCTTCGCCCTGTCTTCAGCGTGACGCATCCAGCATCTGCCTGCAGTCTTTCGCAGATCGTCAACCCACCTGGCCAGAGGGCGTCCTACACTACGTTTGCCGAGTCGTGGTCTCAATTCAAGAACACGTTTACCCCAGCGGTAGTCGTTTCAGTCAACAGCACCCTGCAGAACAATTATATCACCAAACTGCGATCCCCAACGCTCATGCCCAGCGTGAGGATTATCGGCACCCTCCATGAGATAGACGCGAATAAGGCGCTTATCAGGGGAAGGCCTGCGTCCAGCAGTGGACCAATACAGGCTGTAGAGGTAGAGATTGAGGCTCATTCTTGTTGTACTGCCCTGGGTCGTGCCTACAAGCGCTCATGCGCGTTAAGCATAGGGTTTATTTATTTATTTATTCAGGGCAACCAACTAGAGATAACTCAAGGAATACAAATTATAAAACAAAATACTTAAAACTAGTGCTCTCTAAATTACAGGTTAGCAATTATTAGTTAATATAGTTATTATAATCAAACTTTTCATATATTTAATTAAATTAAAACCTTTTTCAATCGTTTTCACAAAAGCAGTAAAAAAAAATCTGTCGGAGCGTTCCTTTGACAAAACGCAGCAAATTATACAAATTATGTCAAAAAATGAATGAGCCGTAATTCGGACACAAATATATATTTTTTTATCCATTTACCTCCACCAGTATCTGTAAGAACATTTAATGAGTGAAATTTAAAACTAAGACCATGGAAATAAACAATTAAAAAAATCAACCTCATGCAATAAAAATCAAAAAAACTTGCATATTGCCCAAAATACTGTAGTTCGGCATTCTTTCCACATTATAATGGGAGACAAAAACAAAAAACCAGTAAAGAAAACTATCCCAGGATGGATGAACTTTGTTATAGGCGGTGCCAGCGGGTAAGAGTATTTTAGTAGGTATCTATACCGTGTCCATTTTGAATGAGGCATAAACGTATACAAAATTTACTTTGTTGGCGCGTCCTTTTATACGTAATTTACATTACTTGTCGATTTTAGATCCAATTCAATAAAAATTGCTTACAATTATATCTGAAACTCGACGCCAAGCAAGTGAGTTTTTGTTATTTGTATCGTGGTTTATTTACTAACATGCTCCATGCTGGATGGATAAACCATAGGATCTAGTATTTAGGAAGTCATACAGACTTAAGAGGCAGGTTAAACAAGGAGATGAGACTACGATACGGGAGTAAGGTCAGAAGTTAAAGAAACCAAACAATGGATTCTGCTGGCACAAGACCGCCAGAGGTAGCGTGATGAGGAATATACTCACATACAGAGACCAATAATATGGTTCCTACGTTCTGTGTGGAACTTGAGGTATTATAAGCTAATCACCAATAATAATCGCTTCTATATCCAATGAGTTTAAAACTTTTTAAGGCTTTATGTGCTAATGCAAATTATTGAGGATGAAAACCAAACATTTTTAGATGAGTTAACTAACTAACTATTAACTAGTATCAGATTAACTGTGTCATCTTTAGTTGTAATTTCCTTGTCAACTCTATTTAAATAATGTTTTTCCATGTAACCGCCTATAATTAGTTGAGCACAAGCGCTCTAAACCAATCTTACTCTATTCCATTGTGTAACTTTGCTGTGTATTAACTGTTGGTGGTTCAAATAAAAAAATAAATAAATGAGAGAGATCAGATCAACGACCCAAGATCAGTCATATTCAGCGATAAAGATGGGGAAGAAGACTACAGAGGATGTAGTAATGTCTACATTGAGCACATAGTAGCTACGACAAATTAACAGTGCTCATTAATTTGCTGATTGCTAATTCTCTATGTTATTGCTGACTTATTGCAATTTTGAGAACTAAAACCTTATCCTTCGAGCTTGTAGAATGTTAATATAAGTAGATATGTAATTAATTTTTATCAGACTAACATTATAAATGCGAAAGTCTGTATGGATATTTGTTACCTCTCCACGCCAAAACTACTGAACGGATCGGGCTGAAATTACATACAGCGAATCCTAATACTGAAATCAAACATAGGCTTCTTTTTATCCCATAAATCAGTTCCCGTGGAATAGAAACCACGTTTCCATAGGATCATCTCGAAGCCGCGGGGCACAGCTAGTTGTACATAATGAAATATACCATTTTTCAGTATGATGGGCATATGCATAGTTCAACCTATGGATCTGATGAAAACCCGCATGCAACTTCTGGGCCCTGCCGCGAAGACTACCAGCACACTGGCGGTTGCCAGGGGCATCATTAAAAATGAGGGATTCAGTGGTTTCTACACCGGCATCTCTGCAGCGTTGTTCAGACAGGCTACCTACACCACGGGACGACTAGGGTGTTTTAACGTTGCCACGGACCTATACAAGAAGTAAGCATGAGCTTCGCATCTCATTATAATGCCCTATCTCACTTTTTTAGGGTTTCGAGATCGGTTTTGGAAAACTTATGGTCTCGCCTTGTCTGTACTTTTTACTTTATTTAATACTAGCTTTTGCCCGCGGTTTCGCACGCTCTATTCATGTAGCTATGTCCGTCACCGGGATACCGTTTACCTCCCTGCCAAATTTCATCAAGATTCGTTCAGCCAGGAACGAAATAAAAACTATCCTATGTCCGTCTCCTGGTTCTAAGCTACCTCCCCACCAATTTTCAGCCAAATCGGTTCAGCCGTTCCTGAGTTATAAATAGTGTAACTAACACGACTTTCTTTTATAAATATAGGTTTCAGCAGCGCAGCTCAGCTAGCTTAAAAAAAATATATTCCATGCCTGTACCACCAGATTTAAAGAAAAATAAATGAATAGGATATCAGTCAAAGTTACCCCCGCTTGTGAAAGTTTGTTCATAATGAATACCTGTATTTTTTGAATAACCGATCAATCACAACAATGGAACTGACACTTAGGAATCTTGAAAACATTTTAGTAAAATATTTTACATGATTCTTCAATAAAATCTTCAGTGCCACAGATAAAGGCTGGTTTACATAGGGTCAGTAACTGACTCCGAATTCGAGACAGATCAACACTGACCCGAAAAAAACTTTTGTAGATGGTAAGTAACTTTTGTGGATGATAGGTATTTTATACAAAAACATCGAGAAGTCTGTGAATAGAACACTTTTTAAAAAATGGGGGCTAAGTCACCTATTGGGTTACCTATCAAATGCAGGTATAGGAATTACGCCTATTTATTCTAAACAAAGTGCATGTGATGAATAAAGACTGAAAAGATCATTCAAATTATAACTCAATTCAAGAACTGCTTAGCTTGAGGGGGTTGAAACAAACTCTGCTCAGCTTGGGGCTAAATAATGCTGTGTTAATTATCTAGCATTTTTTTAATTAAAATACTAACACTTACATTATATTATGAAACTACCTACACGTGTATTTCCCTTATGGACATTTGCTATTTTAGTTGGTCAGGCACCGTGCCGAATTTCGGCATCAAGATGATGTTGGGCATGGTTGCCGGAGGCGTCGGCGCGTTCTTCGGGACGCCGGCAGAGGTCGCCCTGATCCGCATGACGGCGGACGGGAGGCTGCCGAAGGAACAGCGGAGGAACTATCACCACATCTTCAATGCACTCAGCAGGTGTGTCATCTATTTATCCTACTATAACCTGATTTACACTTTGATAAGTACCCAGTGCGATTGACTCGTGTAAATGTTAAGTGATTGTTAAATTCAGTGTGATGTCTATATACAGTACTAATCACTGATTAGTAAAAATGTACTTGTTACTCACACTTGATAGTTAAAATAAATTAAATACCTAAATAAAAAAAAGACGTGTGGCACTCGGGGACTGCCGCGGTAAAGCTATTGCAATGCCATCTAGAGGAGAGTTGCTGAACTAAAGAGACAAACGTCAAGGTTTTTTCGTTACGGAATTTCTGGATTCGGTCCCCGCGCTCAAGGCCCGCGATAGAAGCTAGGCAATAGCTTAAAAATAATTCACTGAAAAATTTCTCAATATAAATGCAGTGTAAACCATCTATAACCCATATCGGTCTACGGTAGGCCGTAGACCGTTATGGGTTATAGATAGGCAGGATACAGGCCGTGTGGTGTTCACTGCGGAAGATTCGGCCTGTGGATGTCATATAGAGTCAATAAGGAACGTACCCGTGGAAGGTCAAACTTTTGACTGAAGGATATCCACCGGAGACGGGCAGCATCGCCACCTGTAGAACTATTCTACCACCGAACTGCGATCTCCAGCCCGCATGCCTAGCGTAGAGATTACGGGCACTGCCCCCATGATATAAAAGCTAATAAGGCGCTTGCCTGTGTTCAGCAGTGGACCAATATAGGCTGTTGAGGTAAGGTGAGGTGATAGCGGCTGATTGCTGTGTATCTTCACTGCGATCACTGATCGCCTGTCAAGCGTAGTGCATGGCAAAACCCCTGTGGGGTAGACTGGCCTTCCTTATTTGGGGTAGGCAAATTCAGCAGTGGACTTGTGGGCTGATGATGGTACTGACGTTTAAGTCCTCGCCCACCACGAAATCGAGCTTCCTCTCCCTTAACCCACCTTCGCGGATGAACTTAGATCCAAGGGCAAGAAGCTAACAGTGAACGCAGATTATAGCGTGATGATTTTAGCAGACGAAGCCACCGTGTTTGGTTCTATACGAGTTTTTATGTTTATTTACACTGCACGTCTGCACGGATACACGGATACACGGACTGCACGGTCGTCGGATGCAATCGAATCGCCAACAACTGGCGATTCGTTTGCAGCCGACGTGAACTGAGCCTTGCAGTCGGCAACTTGCCGTCAATGTATTTGAGACGTGCTGTCCGTGTAAACAAGCTCTAAGTTATTTCGCTGCTGCGTCTTGACGCGCCACGTCGAGAGCGTATCAGTAGCGTAGATATAGGCAGCTTACTTAAAAGTAATTCCTAGGACCTAATTAAATGATTATTTATCGGGTATTTATCGCGTACCTGGGGAAATAAAAACAAAAGTACGCGATAAATACCCGATAAATAATCATTTAATTATGTTAACAAATCGCGAAAGTTTGAAAAGGACCTTCCCATCGTTCTTTACTTTTGAAATCAACCTCAAATTATTTGCAGGATAGTAAAAGAAGAAGGAGTGACGAATCTGTGGCGAGGGGCTGTAGCTACTATGACTAGGGCCATGGTGGTAAACGCCGTGCAGCTGGGAACTTACGCACAGGTAGATTGCGATTACGCTCCGTCAGCAGTTGAATATTTTAAGCAATAGCATTTTATCATAAAACGATAACTACTAAATAGTACCTACATGACACCCGAGGTGCTGGCTTTGAATTTGTACCACTCCAACTCTTCCCGCGGGTGTCGTAAGAGGCGAGTAAGGGATATCCACCGGGGGCGGGCAGCAGCGCCCCCTGCAGAACAATTATACCACCGAACTGCGATCCCCAAGCCGCATGCCCAGCGTGGAGATTATAGGCATTACCCTAAATGATATAAACGCCAGTAAAGCGCTTATCAGGAGGAGGCCTGCGTCTAGCAGTGGACCAATACAGGCTGCGGACGTACAACCTCAGTACGTCCGAGGTCTGTAATGGCTGGTTTGCAAGCCGCGATGACGATGGCCGAATGCGTAGCTAAGCGTAGGTCCAGGCCATCACAGCGCGGTCAGCATTGCAGCACTTGATGGCCAAGCTGAAATGAAGGAAGAGAAACAAACTTTATCAAAGAATTCACTTCCTTTATCTTTTTAACCGAACAACGTTGCCTTTAAATAAAGTCTGAAAGGTTCACAAAACTAACAGGAATAGGAAAACGTCGACCAGACGTGTAGACGCCATAAAGGGTAGGTTCACGTAAGACAGAAGATGTGTCGCGTATTATCGGTCGCGTAACGCCAGAACAGATAATTATATGAGAAAAATTTCAACCTCAGTTTTTGTCAACGCATTGTCGGTGTGCTCTATAGATTCTGAATGCATAAACAGACGCGAATGTGGCAAAATGAAGTTACGCCCGACGCGTCTTTCGTCAGATATGAAAACAACCTATTTGACCGAACAGACGCGACCGATTCGACGCATCTTCCGTCAGATATAAACCGACCCTAAAGAAGAAAAATAAATAAATAATGCTGGACAATTCACACAGCATCATCTAGCCCCAAGCTAAGCAGAGCTTGTGTTATGGGTACTAGTTAACTGATATACATAATACAATACACTACATAGATAGATATTTTTTTATTATACATAGAAAAACATCCAGAACGCCCTGAACAAATGTCTGCAGATCGTACACACATTTGTCCCGAGGCGGGAATCGAAACCGCAACCTCCTGCGTCGCAGGCAGACCTTCGCCCACCGCGTCACAGAGGTCGTCTCGTCTCGTCAAAAGAAAGGGACACACCATAATGAAAGTTTCCTGGTATTCAGGCTCGAGAGATGCTGTTACCTTCCATGGGCGACGGTCTCCACCTCCACGCCACCGCTTCCATAATCGCTGGCTTCCTCACCTCGGCCGCTTCTCTGCCCGTCGACATCATCAAGACGAGGTAATCCGTCGAACTTTTTTGGCACAGCGCTGTAGGTCTTTACACTAACGCCACTAGTTTTAGAAGAATGGGGGATTTTCAATGCGACGACATAAAAAGCCTAGTGGAAACGATGGAAACAAAATTATTTCGTTGTATTTTAAATTATGACTTGACATTAATACTTGACTTTTGTGCAGCGCCATCTAAAGTCAAAATTAAAAGCGTGTCGATTTTTTTAACCGACTTCAAAAAAAGGATGAGGTTCTCAATTTGACTGTATTTTTTTATGTATGTTACCTCAGAACTTTTGACTGGGTGGTCCGATTTTCATGATTCTTTTTTAATATGAAAGCTGGTGCTTCCGTGTGGTCCCATTTTAATTTGGTTCAGTTGTGACAATGGGATCCATGAAAATCCATTAAAAAACTATAAAAATTTAAGTCGGTTTATAGTTTTTTAAAACAAAATTAATTATTTAAGATTGAAGCATTGTAAAGCTCACATAGTTCCTAAGTACCTATAATTCAGAGTCCTTTTACTACGTCGAGTCATTTAACGCAGAGCGACGTCTGATTACTGGCACTTAAACTTTTGGGTAATAACCAGATTTGAGCGACTCGATAGGGGTTTATCTTTTGTAATGAATTTGTTAAATGTAAAGACTAGGTAGGAACTCTATTGCATTGAGTACTTACCTATGCATGTAAAAATAGAGCAAGGAGTTAAACCAAATGGAAAAATAGGTCTTAATCACAACTATAACTGTAACTTGTAAAACATTCAGAAATAAACATATATTTTTAATGAATAATAAAATTAACTACAAGTTGTACCCATTTTGGTGGTACTGGTGAGGAGTAGAACCTACTATAAGAATAAACAAAATTTTTGTCTATTCTTATGGTAGTACCAATAATAAGATTTGGCGTAACTAACAAACGATTCGTTTCTGCTTTCAGGGTACAAAATTCAACCAAAGGAACTTCACAGGGGGCAGTTCTTGCAAGTATCATCAAGAACGAAGGCGTTTTCGCCCTGTGGAACGGTTTCATACCCACGTGGTCCAAAATTGGACCACACACCGTCTTTACCTTTATTTTCATGGAACAGCTGAACAAGTTATACTTAAAACATATCGCGTAGACCATAGAGCACAGTAACTTCATAAAATTCTTTATACTTTTGCGATTTGTTAAATTAGTTACGTCGAGTATTCGTTTGGTCGTACAAAAGTAGTTCGATGTTGATCAGGCTTAATTATTAGACAAATATATCTACCCAAACCATAAATTTGTGTAACTTAGATACAAACTTTAAAATTATATAAATTGACGACAGTCGATGATTTTTTTTTAAATTTTTTGGTGTCTAATATTGTTCTGTAGTAAGAAATATCTTACAATCATTCATGATTCAACTGATCAGTTATAATCGTTGGTTTTCACGACTCGACTCTTGTACCTGCCTATGAGCGTACTCGCGCAAATATGGCGTTTTTAATTAGTAGCTCAGGAGTAAATTGAATACAACTAGTAAGTTGTGTTAAAATGATGTATCTTTAAAAGTAGGTACTCTAATCTAAAGGTGCTTATGAAGGCGCTTTCGAGTACACGAGTACACGATGTGGGGACATACAATACTTACATTTTTTTTTATATTCGGTAAGATTTTATTTATCTTAGGTTATATACAAATCTAAATATGTTTAATGACTACGTTTTATAACATTTGATATATCTGTACGCAACTTCACAAAGACTCGACGTAACATTTAATTTTTGACAGTTCGGCTTTTTCTCTCACCTAGATAGTAAGTTGCTTATGTGTTTTATGGAGTCGGAACACCGAAGTCGGCAGGCTGACTTTACTGTCTGCTACCTTTAATTCTTCAAATGTTTCACCAACGCGCGTGTTGTGTCGCCGACTTTTGTGTGTAGAGTCCATTAAAGGGTGTCTTACCTACATTGGTTTAACCAATGTTATTTGTAATAGTTGTAACAGTGAACGTACAAAGTTCACTGGTTTGTAAACCAATAAAATGATTTTGAATCAGTTAACAAATCGCGAAAGTTTAAAAGTTTTATATCAAATAAAATAAAAAAGTAACAACGACCGAATAACGAACGAGCATGACCAAAGCTCTCAATTTTTTCAAAATTTACGTATTGCAGAACTTTTTAAAACTTGTGGTGTTCGAACTTTTCGTATTTGTACATGTAAATAAATACTAATTATGTTTCGTAGTTAGTAATAAAATTTAGGAGTTTATGAAAAGTAACGGCAATACCTGAAAACAAAATGTTTTGTCCAATTTTGAGTGATTTTGGCAAATCCACGCCGCCCGTTTGTGAGGCCGAAGAATAAATTTTAGATATATTTACCTACCATCTGTAAGTGTCCTTGAAATATATTGATTTTTATTTGAAATATTTGTTTTATTTTAGGTACTTTTGTTGGGTCTTTTTACACTTGCTGCGAGACACCCGTAGGCTTTCATTGGTAGGGTAGATTAGCTACTTCTTGGATTAGTAAAAGAATTTTCTCTGGGAGTTTGTGCCTGTGGTGCCTAAGGTGGACACAAACTCTCAGCCGGTAATATTTTTGACTATTACAACATTCCTAGTTTAACGAATTTATTATGAATGTAACCGGGTTAACTACGAACCTTGTTTGTGTTGGAAGAACATCAACAGAGACATCTTCAGGACGAGTGCGGTTCTAGACGCGCGCATACCGCATCCGTCGCACACCCTTTATTGAATTGTTTCTAGCAAGCCGATTCCTCGTCAAAATAAAAATCTATTACCTGTGTTTTGAAATCAAATGTATCCACAGGTAATTAACAAATAGAATAATTATTCATGGAATTTATGAGCTTAGACAAACCAAAAATACGCCAAAATTCTTGCTAGAAACCCTGCAATGTATTGATCTAGTACTATAAAAACTCTATAGTATTGATTGACAGACAGTTCGGGCCTCCTTCCGTTTCTTCTCCTCAACGCCTTATTATTGGTTAGTGCGCAACCGTTGAAGCCAACTTCACAGAGCTCATAAAGGTGTGCACGGACTCTACCATACCTCACATTACCATGCTTTTTTGGTGGCTTCCAACGTATAAGGCAATGCCGAGTCTTCTCTACCAATTTGGAGAGAATCATTGTCCCTACTATTCCCCTAATTAAAATAACATAGGTCGAGAAAATAAAGAGAGTAAGTAATTATTATTAAAGATGCAATGGCTTCACCCTTAGATCATTGGCGAAAAATATCTGAGCCGAACAAGGCGACAGTTTTATCCTACCCTATTGACGACTTAGTTATACGTACCTAGGTTTACCTTAGGTAGGTACATTATACATAATTATATATTCTATATATAATTACTTATCCTAATAAGTATCCTAACTATCTATCTGAGGAAAGAAAAAAATAACAGAAACCACAAAAAAATCGATAAGTATTTTATATGAAACACGGTTTAAATATGCGCAAAATATCTCAATGATAAAACAAGGAGGTTTATCAGGTAGTAATTACCTATCCCTAAATGAAAATACATAAGTTGTCCTGTGGGCCTAGCATGCGCGCCACGAGATGCGTATTTCGTCTCGATAACTCGATAACATCTCGACTTATCTATAGTATGCAGCACCAAAAGTCGTCACGTGTCTTTCGTGGTGCGCATTTTAGGCCTGCTTGAAAGTGAAAATCTAGTTTACATTTCCTACCTCAAAATGTTTTAATAGACATTTTCTGAACAAAAAAAATTATAAAAAGGCTGAAACGACCTTATAATTGGGAAATATCTGCAAAGAGCGGCAAAAATCTAGACGGGTTTTGATATTAGAAAGATAATAAGGCAAAAAACAGGGCCCATACTCAAAAAAACTAAATCGAAGTTTCTGATTACATTTCGTGCAAACGCTAATCTTATGCAAGCGCCATGCCATAAGACTTGGATTTGCACGACAACGAAAACGAAACTGCTTTTCCGAGTAGGCCCCCAGTTCGTCCGGTAACTTCTGTAAGTATGAAGACTAGACTAATGTATGAAGACTTCTTTCAAAAACATCCATTAAAATGTAATTACTAAATCACATAATACATAATTACTCGCTAAAACCATACCCCCTTATTCACAATAGTCTGCTAACTTAGCACACTGCTAAATCTCGCTCTGTCTTCTTCTATTGAGATAAGTCAGACTGAGAAATAACACTATTTAGCAGCTGTTTTATGTTAGCAGACCATTATGAATAAGGTGATTAGTGTTTTCAAGAAAAACATAAGATCCAGAACAAGTCCAGAACATATAAACAAAAGATAATCACAAAAATAATCCCTTCACCGATGTAGTAGGTATGATGGTCATCCGTAAGCCACCTCCTCCACGATGGTTTCCCAGGAACCGGTGGAGTCTGTCTCCCAAGCTGAAGACTCATCGTCCATCTCTGGCTCTCCATCGTAGCGGGCAAGCTGGAACAACATATAATAAATAAAGAAATAATGTTGGACAATTCACACAGCATTATCTAGCCCCAAGGTAAGCAGAGCTTCTGTTATGGGTACTTAATAACTTATATACATAATACAATACGTTACTTAAATAGATATTTTATTTATACATAGAAAACATCCAGTGTGTTTACCATGAGTTGTAACAGTTAGATCACCTGCCGTTACTACAGTAGTAACGTAAATACGCCTACGCGACTCATACGGCGCATTTTAGTTCCTAGCAATCCGCTAGAGGCGCTGTAGGAATTTTCATACTTTTTACTAGTCCTAGCGACGAGTGCAAATATTCCACCAAACTGCGATCCCCAACCCGCATGCCCAGCGTGGCATAGCATGTGTCAAACTTCGCGCCCTAACAGTGCCGCCAAGTGGTGTCTTCATACGGTCATATACATGCTTTGCTCTGACTGCCCTCCATTCCTAATAGAAAAAAGCTTTTATACTCTACAGGAATTCTTCGATGAATAAATTATATGTAATGTTAAGTAAAATCTCAGATTTGTATTGTACAATAATTAAGTTAGAATTAAGTAAAAATATGTTTGTACATACTCTTAGGAGCAAAAAATATCATGTATTTTGTAGTGCCCCACCCGGGCTCATGTTGGTAGCTGTAAGATCTTTGTACAACATAAAAAGAAAGCAATAAAACACTTGAAACTTGAAGTCAATCTATATCGGTAGGTGTTTGCTCTACATAGCCTGATTCAGGCATACAAAAGTTCCAATGCCTTACATCGCTTTCCCTCAGCTGGTGCACCGTGTGGACTCTGATCTGGAACATCCAGGCGCGGCCCAGCACTGCGGCCGAGCCGCTCAGCAGCAGCGGCATGCTGAACCGACACTTCCACGCGAGGCCCATGAGGAAGATGAACAGGCTCTTGCGTCCTGCCATCCTGGAATGGAAGGAAATACCGCTGGTAGATTATACAGAAGTTTTCTCTGTTGCCTCTGTGCGTGTTATTTCTATGGAAATGAAAGTAAAGGTAATCTTACCATGGGAACTGAGGGGATAAAAGTAGGCCTAGATAGACCTACATCGATAATAAATAAATAATGTTGGACACTTCACACCGCATTATGTAGACCCAAGCTAAGCAGAGCTTGTGTTATGTATGAGGACTAGATAACTGATATAAGTACTTACTTAATCTATGCCATATTTTTTGACGACCCCTTGTGGCGCGGTGGGCGAAGGTCCGCCTGCGACGCAGGAGGTTGCGGGTTCGATTCCCGCCTTGGCACAAATATTTGTACGATCTGCAGGTATTGGTTCAGGGCGTTCTGGATGTTTTCTATATATAACAAAACATATCAATCTATGTTGTGTATTCTATATTATGTATGTCAGTTATCTAGTACCCATAACACAAGCTCTGCTTAGCTTGGGGCTAGATAATGCTGTGTGAATAGTCCAGCATTATTTATTATTTATTTATTTATATTTCAGCCCGATATGTTCAGTAGTTTTAGTGTGAAAGAGTAACAAACATACATTCATCCATACATTTACCTATAGTCGTCTAACCAAACTATTCGCATCTATATATTATAAGATTTATAAGTACCTATTTAAGTACCTACACAAGGTGCCACGGCAAGGGGTGATTCTGGACATCGGGGTCAACTTGTAAAGAATAGGTAGTTCGACGAAGGCGTTTTGCCAGGGTCATCGTGCCAAGGGGCCAAGGGAAGGATTGGGGGAAGGGACGCTCGGTCCCGAGTTAATAAGGCGGTGATTAATGTAATTCGGGAGCGTCCGTCCCGATTTAGTAGATATTTTATGCGTGTTTATCGCTTTTTCACATTTTTAACAAGTTAGAGCAGTAAACAAATATTAAATTACAAAAACGCCTAACAAATTACGCCAAAATACGAGCGCGCGCTAGCTGTCTCCTGGAGAGCGCGCGCGGCGCGACAGATGAGGGGATAATGGTAGGCTTTGCCCATAGCAGCCGGCCTAGCACGGGGATTGTTGTCTGGTTAAAAGAATAGAGAAAAATTACATCCCATCGTCATACATTGCGTAAATTGTTACAGTTGAAGTGTCGGCAACTTGCAGTCCGTGTCTTTGAGACGTGCAGTCAATGTATAAGAAACCTAAGTAGTACGTAACAATGTAATAAGTAGGTGGGTAATATTACTTAGTAACCGGTAGCTGACCAAAAGATAAGCTCTTCTGATTCGTAGCGTTCTAGGCGGAATGCTCGAGGTCGTCATGACGTCTCTCTCTACAGTCTTGCGTTGTATGAGCTGATATTGATAATTGATATTGATAAACGGTTTACTCACAGCCAAGCCTCTGCCAGCACGAATAGCTGTGGCACCCATCAGAGTCAGAGTCAAATCGTTTATTTTACTTACACTTAGACAAGTCAAATTTTTACTATATAAACGCTTGCTAAATAGTAATTACTATCAAACAAGAAATAAAGTGCAATTGACTCTAATTCACTTTATCCTATATTGACATTTGAAAGTTCTTTTATAATGGCCTTCGTAATTAGCGATTGTATGGCGAAGGCCATTATTGGTGGTATTTTAACCCTACTGCCGCTACCCCTCGCTGCCAGCCAACCCGTCTTCGTCCTCGGCGTCAACAATTTTGCTTATCTCTGGCTCGGAGCTTATCCCTTGTGAGCTGTATCCCGATTCAGCAAACGCCCTACGACTTTGAGTTTGACAAACTTCAAAAGTTAATTGATAATTTAATTATTAATTAGATATTAACCTAAACCTGTTATTGTATGTCTATTAAAGATAAGCTGTTGAAACTGTACCCTATACTCAAAATCGTTTTGTATAACAGTTGACAATAAATTAGTCAGTACCTACTAAGGGGAGGTCAGGGAGTGGTGGCCCCGGGTACCAAGCACCGGGGGTGACAATGACTAGGTACTTACTCACACAGTCATATAATAAGTACTTACAGAATAATGACTCTAAAAGAAGATCCGTCAAGCGAGAGTGTAACTCGCGTACCGTACCTACCTACTGGTTAGACTTCGCTATTTTAGGTACCTAAAATAGTAGATCAAACTAAATATTTAAAAAGTATATGAAATGTACAGAAATTCAATAACTGTTTTGAGATGTAGGTAGGTACAACATACCTTTCATTTGATACCCTATAAGGCGAGTTAGCCTCCCCTTTTGAAAATTTTCCCCTCCTCCCCTGGGTTAAGTTTTATCATTATCCATGCCGAACCTAATCATATAGACTTCCTACTTCCACCATCCCTTGCACGTCGCACCAGTTAATGCGTTAGCAAAGTTATGACAGTGTATCATAACATAACTGTTTCAGCTCAATTTCTCATGACAGATATAGGCCGCCTGAAATAACTTCGACTTTTCTAATACATACAAGCTTATGATCCGAGAGCATAGAAGCTTATGAAACAAAGATTAATGCAGCAAAAAGTTTTACCAGCGGGTAAGAGTTTTTGCTGCATTGATCTTTGTTTCACAGTCCACAGTGTAAGTTCCAAAGAAGCTATTACACTATTAGGTATGTAGGTTATATAATGTAAGATATAACATTATTAGAAATGTCAAAGTTCAAATCAACAGACAGATAAAATAGAGATAAATTATGAATGTAACTCATATTTTATCAAATAAAAGGTGACAGGGTCTACAAAAACACAAATTGTCAGTTTCAAGCGTTTATTATATGAATTGCATTCATAACATACATCTATACATTACAATTATTAAGTAAAAAAGTTTTACGAATCACATTAAGTATACCAAAAGAAGTAGAGTAAAGGGAGTATTGTACAAAGTCATGATTACATAAGTATTAGAACGTTTGAATTATAATTATTATGAAATTTTTCTAAAAGCTGATAACAGTAACCTTTTGATAAATATGTCACTATAATATAACATTTATAACATACTTTTAAGTACACAGAGTTATAGAGAGACAAATTCTACATTGTATCTAATAAGGAGATTTCTACCAATTATATTTTACTTATGCCTTATAGCCCACCCTAGCTTGAACAGTCTAGACCAGATCTTGTCTAAGAGACTAGAGAAAATAATCATGCATGCTTAAATTAATTATTGAACTCCCACTCTTTTGCAACAGTCTGCAATCAGCACATTGTTTCAATTTGAAATACCTACTAGTTCTTATTTGTTTCCTAACTTTAATCAGAATCAGATATATTTATTGTTATTTTCTTTGTTATTCAAATTATTGAAGGTTGAAGGATAAGAGAGAAAAGTTAAAGGAATTAGAATTTTAAATTGGTATTTGACGCAATCCATGACTATTGAATATAATTTAGATTCAAACTAGGTATGCTAGAAAAGGTTTTGTCTAGGCTGTCCATGCTAAGCCCACACATATGGTAACCGAAATTTGGAATGTTCGAAATTAGAGATTCATTCAAAATTATTTTTCATCGTCAAAGTAATCAACGTGCTCGCCGGGGGTAAATTTGCTGAGCTTAAGTACCTTAACGCACTTCTGAGCCGTTACCTCTGGAGTCAGAAACGTGTTCTGGCTTACGAACGACTGGAACACGTCTTTGAGATTTTTGTTGATGGCCTTGGACAGCACATAATCTACCATAGCGGTTTGCACCGGCCCCGGAGAGTAATTAAGCACTCTTATGTGCTTATTCTCCTCAGCCAGGACCCTAAAGTACATCTCTCTGGCGGCCTTGCCGCTGCAGTAATAAGCCATGCCGCTCATAGGCTTGATGGCGCACAGGGAGGTGATGTTTACTATAACAACCTTTTCCTCCACGGTTTCAAAGATCCTTAAGAACTGAGTGTTCAGAGCGATGACGTTGAAAACATTCAGATCGAAATACTCTCTCATCTCCTCGACATTCTCCATGCGGCAAGTGTCCACAGCCAAGTTGCCAAGAGAGCCGACATTGTGGATGATGATGTAAGTGTCAAAGTCGTCCACTTTAAGCTTCCTAGTCGCAAGAGAGTTTAAAATAGAGTGTTTCATACGCTCAACTTCTGCTCTGGACAAGTCCAAGACTGCAGTTTCAACATCGACATTTTCTGATTTGCATTCGTTGGCAGTTATATCAAGGTGTTCTTGGTTACGTGCTACAAGAAGCATCAAGGATTTAGGGCCGAGCTGCTGTGATATTTCGACGGCGATGGCTCTGCCGATGCCTTGGGATGCTCCAGTTACGATGCAGTAAGTTGCCCCACTGAGGTCAATGCTAGATGCTTCAGCAGCTGCCATTGTACTTACTGTTCTAGTTATTTTTTTCTTCAATAAGACGGTCTGCTTCTGTGTCTCCAATGACAGGGTCCAGGTCGCACCCGTCTCGCATCAAGCGGTTGATGCAGTCTTCTCTGTAGGCAGTGAGGTTTTCCACCACCTTGTTCTTTGACTTGACTGCTTTCAATTTTCGTTCTGAAAACCGACAAATAGGAAAATAATTATAGGGTAGCCTGGCATAATAGAGAAAATTCCCATTCCAGCGAAGATGTCACCTGACATCAAATAAATTAATTACATAATTTGTACTTGAATCTGTAATTACAGGTAAGCCAGTGCATTGATTAAATTAAAATATTTTATTTTCTTTATTATGAATGTATGCGGGTTAACTATGAACCTAGTTTGCGTTGAAAGAACAGAAACGATTCATCCCTTAACCATGGACATCTTCATCTTTTATATTTTAAAAATATTTTTACAATTTAAAATAAAAATTTATTTGCCGGGTTCGCAGTATTTATTAAGCTATGGGTTATGGTTATAGCTACATGGGACATTGAACAAGTAGATATATCAACAATATCAAGATTAACGTAACGTAAGCGTAACGCATAATGGACCTAACGAGACTCCAAATGCAGAAATAGGAGTACTTCCACCTTAACCTTGACCTTAAATATCAAGATTTGAAACCGTGTCCCACCCATAATAACAGTATGTGGGACCAAATAAAGCCTTAATGAATTCGTGATTTACGCTAATTTGATTGTAATTACACTTAGATTTTGTAATAAATAAGATTATGATTCACAGAATAAATTCCCGATGTTTCGGAAGACTTACACTCAGAAATTGGTCATGAAATGTTTTTTTTATGTATGAAATTTTTTAACTCATACACTGCTCAGCCTCTACGCTACATGGAGCTATAGATAAGCAAAAGCAAGTGCGTCCAAGCTCATGAAAGTGTTAATCTTCTTTTTTTTTATTTTATTCGCTTTGTTGGAGTATTTGCTCATTTTTTTTAGCTTGGGGCTAGATAATGCTGTGTAAATTTTCCAGCATTATTTATTTATTATTTCCTTAACATGTTTGATTAATATGCTTGCCTTAATAGTTGTGTTTTATGTGTGAAATTTAGCACACAATTGTTACTCGCCCATCAGGCACACTAAAAAAATTACCATTCTTCGAGCCAAATGTGAAATTTAGGTCTGCCATTTTATTTATAAATCTGGATTCATGATGTCATTATTTTAAAACCAATAGTACCTATTGGTAATTTTAAAGAATTAAGGTGAAGTTTGAACAAAAAACAGTTACAATGTCCCAACCATCACAATGGAATGACATGACACAAGCAAACCCAGCAGTTTGTGCTCCTGGCCTAAATAGAAGAATTATTTAATTCCATGTAGGTACCTTCATGTAGGTACATGGAATTAAATAATGAAAACTTCAAATTATAAATAAAAAATCCAATCAGATAGGTACCCCAATTGATTTTTTACATATTTAATCTGTCAGGTAAATACTACTATTTATGTATAATGAAATACCAACAAAAGACCATAATGCATCTGGCTAATTACCTCAACCTCACAAATTTACACAAAAATTACCTTTACAAAAATAGGAATACCATTAATCATCATATTGCAAGAATGAATACAGAATAAAGGTATAAGTCACATTAGGGTACCTTACCTTGAATAGAAACAACTACAAGTACCTATCTGCCAAGCAAGAAACTATTATAGCTAAAATTAGAAGGGCTCAATGTTTCATTACGGTAGGACCTACCTAGCAAGAAATCAGACACAGAGTGAGCGCACTATTGTGCAATATTGACCACTAATGTACACATAATTACCATATTTGACTAGGTAGTAGATATCTACTTTATAACTGTGAATAAAAACCGCAAATTACGAACCTAATGCAGCGAGATACTGCGCAGAGTCGTCCAACTTCTTCAACGACAGGTCCGGTTTGAAATTATCTTCAAATTCTGACCCGACCACTTGGTTATTCGCTTCGGTGCCCCAAGGATCCATCAAATTCTGTGGAGACAGATAAATCCATGAAAACGAAACTTTGTTGGCAAAAATCTTGGCTAATATGCTTGTATTGCAACAAAACGACATACTTACCCGAAGGCTGAGCGCCGAATACGATTAATTATCAATTTTGAAGCTAATATTGCCTATGTAAGGAGAAAAATGGGCGTATTGGGCGATTTACATTGCCGAGAGATTTAATGATTTTTTTGCGGCTGACTGACAGACAAAGAAACATGACATTAGAGAAGTTTACAATGACAATGACAATTAAGTAAGACTTGACTTATTTGGATTTTTTTCTCGATGCTTCGATGTTGCATGATGGATGATTGAATACAATACAATACAATACAAAAATCTCTATGGTTTATCCATTTTGAATGAAGCATGTTAGTAAACAAAATACGATAATAATAATGTTCTTTGCTACGTCCCATAATCGATCACGATCAGTGATCTGACCAGATCACAGTCATCATCTTTACTAAAATAAAGAAAGAAGCAGGAAGGTCTTGAAGAGTCTGAGATAGCTCTGCTCCACTTCGGCTTGGAGACAGTAGTATTTGTTGAGGTGTAGAGTGAATCCTAAGATAAAGTTTTGCCCTGGCATTGGCATAGGTACAATAGTACATTGTTACCCAAGGGATGAAAGTAACTTATTTAGTCCCGAGACGGGGTTTGGCGCCCGAGCGTAGCGAGGACGCTAATATGTCGAGGGACTAAATATTACTTTCACCCGAGATAAACACTGTGCTTTTCATTACGAATACAATATATTTAAAGTCTATGGTAAAATTAGAGCAATTATTAGTTATAGATAGTGAAAGGTTTTTTCTAGGTACCTCTTGAGAAGTGAAAACCTTATATTTTTAGGTTAAATCCATCATTTTGCTTTTTGAGAACGATGTTAGTCTCTCGAAATCCTTTAAATATTCATTGTGCGTAGAATACACGCTCCAAAATGTTGAAGTCTTTGAGAATTCGTTAAAAAATATTAACAAAACCTTTTCCTCTAACGATTTCACTATTTTCTCAGCGCTCCATTTCATAAAATCATTGTACGTACGTAAGGTACCTTAATTTTGATTTAGGTGGTAAAAGGTTTTCCACTACTTTAGCCTATTCTTTTATAAAATCAGGCTCTATATCAATGTCTGAACTTATTCTAATAATCACAAGAAATTGCACAACTCGAAAAATCATACAAAGTTAGGATTGACGTATTTCCGCTTATTTTTCTTAGGTATAAAAAATCCTCTGATGCAGAGTGTAGCCATGTTAGCTTTCGCTATTCTACTATGGTTGAATAGACATGGTAGAATACCGAGAAAGATTCTACCATACATTTTTATCATATAAAAAATGGTAAATATTTTACCGAAATGTATGTTATATTATAATATATGGTATTTTACCTCTAATTTATTTCAATCTTACATTTCGCTGTAATTAAATGGCCGTATGAATTGTGTCAAACCAGACGCAAAAGTCATCTCACAAATGTTGAAGTTGAGTGGCTGACGTGGCTGTATAGAAAGGTAGAATGCATGGTTCAAGAGAAAAGTGAGGTGACAGCTGTCATTTGTTTTGTACTTGTCATTACTTTTCGTATGAAAAGCATAACTTTCATCCCGCTGCGCAGGCAACTTCCGACCTACTTTCAGTTATGAGTACCTAATGAAAACACATAATTAGGTATTATTAAAAATATTATAGTTAGGTACCTACCTAAGTACTTTACTTACACTTACCCAATAAAGCAATAAATAAATAAACAAAAATTCAAGCGATATTGGTATTTAGTCTTACGAAGTAGGTACTCTACCTAAGTATTGTATTCTCTTTGACGAAGATAGCAAATAAAATAACAAACGATTTCATGTTAGTTTTTTTGCATATGATACAATGTTGCAAATTCTGTTGTACCCTCGGTAGTACATAAATAAATCAATGTTTCGGATTGCTGTCATTAATCATGAACGAATGAAATCAACAATATTACTCGTAGGTACACATAGATTTAAAACGATTTTTAACTATAGTATATAACTATAGTATAACTATAGGATAGTTACGTAAAACGTAACAGATATATATATATATATATAATATTATACTTTATATTATATATATATGTGTGTAACAAGTGTTGTTCAGCGCGCGCGCCAATAAGTGCCTGAAGATGGCGGCAAGTTCGAAAAACCAATATTCGCAATTGCGAATTTTAGCATCGAATACCTACTTACCTGCATTCGCTAGCGCAATGTCGAAAATTGGCCGCCGAGCCCCGGTCTAGTCTGTCTGTTGATTGATGAATCATTTGATAGGGTAGGTAAAAATTATTTATTCATTGGTAGGGAGTTGGTAGATACCTATCTGTCATCTCCAACGTCCAACCCTACCTAACCTACCCATAGGTGGCCATGCTTGCCTTTATTCAATAATAGGTACCTACCTACCTACTTACTTTCTTCTCTAGCTCTGTCTCTAGTTGTCAAACTACTAGGTAGAGGCTCAATACTAATACTAACCCTCAGACAGATCTAACTCAAGATTTTGATTTTATTTAATCAATATTTAAAAAATAGCTCATATCGTGCTAGAAATAAGGTTCAAGTTCGATGAAATTCTGTTAATTAGAGATAAAAGCAGTTTTCACCGAGCAGCGAGTGGTGTGGTAGACGCAGCTGCTCCCTCCTCCCCGCACCCCGCTGGTGGTTCCCCTTGCCCCTTGTACACCCCGCGCGTGTCGCGCGGTCAAAGAATAAGCAGATCAGAAGGAACACAGGAACATAAATAATAATTTTAATTATTTGCTTCATGGAGACTATCTGAATAATTTAAGATTAGGTAGGTATTGTAAATTTGTACCCTATTATAGTTGAAGTTTGAAAACACACTGGACACTACATTTTACATAACCTTCATGTAGAAGCATAATATCGTAGGTATCGTATAAAAATCATGGACGCACAATACATTTTTCATAATATCTGCACAGAAAAGCGTATCGCATGGAACAAAAAAAACCAATAGATATCAGCACTATCATTTAATTACATAACTACCTGCTTACAATCATTTCCACACAAGAATATTTGATTAAGTAATCTTACTTTGTGGATTGAATACCTACTGGTATTAAGTATTGATATTGTTCATTTTTATTTGAGTTAGGTACCCATGAACACAAGTGTCCATAATTACGTATCTTAACTGCAATTTTGTCATTTTATTTAATATTTTCAGTGTTTGTATTCATTGTTAGCATAGCAGGTACATTGTACATCGACATAGGTACTTATTCTGAGTCAGGTAATGAATAAAAAATAATTTAATACTATCAAAATATCGTGGACGACGAAATTATCCTTTTATTGACGTTTGTTTATTAATTAAGAACCTTTGATATTGAAATGGCTAATTCTATTTATTTATTTATTTAGTATAATATATCATAGTCTAATAGCATTTTAGAATTATCTCATCATGACCATGTTATGTAGCTTAGGTACATGGCCACTAGGGTTTTGATATAGACGGTTGTTAGGATTATTGTTCTGTGGTTTGGTGTCTGATCGACCTTCCCCCGTGTCTATTGATGTCGCAGGATCTATTATCTTCTCAAAAATAACAAGGTAATCGACATTTATTGGTGTTTGCCTTAAATGTTTAATTCTATGAGCGAACAGAAAGCATTAGCTTTCTTTCATCCACCATTTTTAATTAATATGTAAATAAATTACGATTATGGCTTTTTCAATAATGGTTATCCGGCAAAATAAAAAATAATCACGTTTCGCCTCGCTCACTCATATTACTCATGTTTTGATTTGGCTGAAAAAAATATAGCGAATAGCTGAAAATTTCCTGATACGACCTTTGCCTAGGGTCCTTAATCCGACCCCCGCTTTAGGTCAATGTGCTAATTATGAAGAAATATAGCAAAATTCTGACTCATAAACTCATAATCCATCTTGTTAGAAGTGGTACATCTGCCCGTACAAAGTCATTGATTGCCGCCGCCATTCTGGATATTTTGAAGGAAGGTCGGTCACGTGACCTGGCGGCGGCGGAGACGAGGGGGCCGCGGGGCGCGGGGCGCCGGCTAGACTCTCCAGTAGCCGAGCCATCCGTCTGCCGCCGCTTCGACTGCGGCCGGTCGCCGGAATCCACGCCCCGTATTCGCGCAGCGCGCCCGCGACTTTTTTCGTGTTGTTTCGGGGATTCGGGTCCGATGTCGTGCGATTTTTTATATAGGATCTTGAGGGACTTCGCATGGGAAGAGAATCAACCGAGTTTGCAAAGAATATAGCTAACGAAGTCGACGAAAACAGTGGATCGAGTCTCGGAGGTTATTTGAGTCGTCGCGTCGCGTCGTCGTCGGTACTACGTGAGTGCGGCTGCGGGGCGGAGACGCCGGCGCTCGGCTAGCTCGCCCGGCCCCTCGTCGCGCTGGCCCGGCAGACATGTCGCTCGCTCGCGGTGGGCGAGAGGCGCCTCGCTGCGGGCGCTCGTAGCCGGCGGGACATGGTGGGTGGGAGTCGCGCGACCTCCCTCAGCCCGCCCCGGCCATGGATGTGGTGACGCCGCACATCACCTCCGTTCTGAAGACGTACCGCGCCAGCGCGCCGCGCAGCCTGCACGGGCCGGGCGCCGGGCTCGCGCCGCGCGCCGCGCCCGACGCGCCGCCGCCGCCGCCGCCGGCTGTGCCGCCGCCGCCTCTGCTGCTGGCCGCCGACACGGAGCTCGGTGAGCGCGGCGAGACCTCGCTCGAGGGCGAGGGCATCGCGTGCTTCGGCGTCGGCGGCGAGCGGCGCCTGTGCCTCCCGCAGATCCTCACCTCGGTGCTGACGGACTTCACGCTGGAGCAGATCAACCGCGTGTGCGACGAGCTGCAGATCTACTGCTCGCGCTGCACCACGGACCAGCTGCACGAGCTGAAGTCGACGGGCGTGCTGCCGCGCTCGGCGCCCTCCTGCGGGCTGATCACGCAGACGGACGCGGAGCGGCTATGCGCCGCGCTGCTGCACGCGCCGCTGGCCTCGCGGCCGCACAAGCTGCCGGGGCCGCGCGTCTACCACGAGTGCTTCGGCGGCGCGCGGGGCGTGCTGGCCGCGACGGCGGGGCTGGTGCAGTGTCTGGAGTGCCGCGCGCTGTACGCGCCGCGCCGGTTCGTCTCGCACTCGCACGCGGCGGAGCACCGCACCTGCCACTGGGGGTTCGACTCGGCGCGCTGGCGGCGCTTCCTGCTGCCGGCGGAGGAGGACCCCGACAAAGCCAAGTGCGCGGCGCTGCTGGACGAGCTGGCAGCGCGCGAGCCGGCCACCCCCGCCCCCGCGCCCACCCCTGCCACCTCCGCCAAGCACCAGCCGCAGTCGCACGCGGCCGCAGCGCCGCCGCTCAAACGGAAACAGGTAAGCCACACATTATAACTCCTCATCAGACCTACGTGCTGCTGCACAAGCTTCCCATGAGGCATTCATTGCCCTGGCCCTGGGGCGGTGCGGTGGCGGAGTTGGGCATTTGCGTCATGGGCCATAGATGTTTTAATCTATGAAGGCTTCTAGCTTAGGTTCCTCCTACTTATTGTCAATGTTCACGGATTGAAAATGCACGCACACATACTGCAGTAGGAACCTGGCTTGGGTCTCCTGATCACCTCACTGATCGCTGTACGCTGCGCACTGCCCGTTCCCCTTACTACTCACGCAGACTTTGACGGAACAAAATACCTACCTACCTGTCGACGACGTTTTTCAAACGATTTTGTCTAGTGCATAGGTAATCATAATAATAATGCTAATAATAATACCCTCCTAGCCCAATCTGTGCATTTTTATAAACCCTCTGCAATACGCCTGCCAAGTAGTGAGGTGATAACAGGAAAGCCTCCTTTGTTTAATTCAAACCGATCGGATCTCATCATTCTTTAAATGAGGGATAGTTTGCTAGGTTTGTCTGATCAAAATAAGAATCTGATTGGTATATTACAATCTTATTGGACTTGTGTTTAAACTTTTTATAGTAAAAAAGTAATAGGTATTATTTATAACAACAGAAAGCCAGACACACTTATAGCCTACTAGCTGCGCCCCGCGGCTTCGCACGCTTATCCCACGGGAACTGATTTATGGGATAAAAAAAATTGCGTGAAAGAGCAACAAATATACATGTTTACAAACTTTCGCGTTTATAATATTACTAGGATATTTAGAATAGTTATATAAAGTTGTTATAAAAAGGCGCTAACTCCTAATAAATGCGAAATACTTACGTAACAGAAATTAAAATGTTATAGGTACAGGCTGTTTCTGTTTGATCCACTCCTAGAGTTAGTAGTTAGTTTTAGTTATGTATCAAAGGAAGTGGTTGGGGCAAATCTTCATTAAATTCACCTTCTGCCCCCTAATTCTTCCCTTTTAATAAATCAATGCCCTACGTGCAGTTTTTTCGGAAGATATTTTCAAAGAACCCACTGTATCTCTGTCTGTCTGAGGTAGATAGACGGTGCCTTATAATATAAATAAAACAAAATCGGCAAAGTACGAGTTTGACGAAGGTTTCCGTAGGTAGGTACTATAAAAACGGCAAAAAAAATAACGTCTGTCGTGTGAAAGCCCCCTTAAATATTTATTTTATTCTGTTTTCTAATATTTCGTGTTATAATGACAACATGAAATACATCATCTGTAAAAATTTCAACTGTCTAACTGTCACGGTCATGAGATACATCCTGGCGACGGACGGACAGCGGAGTCTTAGTAATTGGGTCCCGTTTTACCCTTTGGATACGGAACCTTAAACAAGGCACCGGCTACCCGGCAAACCAGGACTTGTAAAAGGCACAAATGATAGAGCTTTTATTGCGTACACATCAAAACAGCACAGGAAAGTAACATATTAATTAATTTTGTTTGAAAAAAACTATAACCGACTTCAATTTTTATAGTTTTTACATGAATTTTCATGGATGCATTGTCAGACAGAACTGAATCAAATTAAAATGGGACCACAAGGGAAGAACCAGCTTTCATATAAAAAAATAATCATGAAGATCGGACCACCCACTAAAAAGTTCTGCGGTAACAAACATAAAAAATAATAATAATAAATAAATACAGTCGAATTGAGAACCTCCTCCTTTTTTTGAAGTCGGTTAAAAATAACAGTACGTGATAAACATTTGTGCAAAACTAATAGGTGTTTTGCACAAATGTTTGTCACGAGACGAAATATTAGTGCATTTCACCCCGAACGCCCTTCAAACCCGACAAATGATAACGATAGGTATTTCCATTGATAAGAAACACGTGTTATCTTATCTATCTGACTAAAATTCAATTAAATGAGAAGTAAAATATCCCAAGATAAAACATAATTGGACTTTATACAGGGTTGTAATGGGAGGTTTTTGTCTATCACACTAATATTATAAAGGCGAAAGTTTGTATGGATGTATGGATGGATGTTTTTTTACTTCTTCACGCCAAAACTACTGAACGGATCTGGTTGAAATTTTGCATACAGGTAATTCTAATCCTGGAATAAAACATAGGCTACTTTTTATCCCATAAATCTGTTCCCGTGGGATGAAAATCACCTTTTAATGTTTCCATAGGAACAACGCGTGCGAAGCCGCGGGGCGCAGCTAGTTACCTAGAAAATCTTCGATACTTTTTGTATATAATAATAATCTCTTTGAGTTTGTTAACCCAAAGAGGTTATATGTTATATAAATATTACTGGAAAAAAAAGCATCGTCCCCATGACGCTGGCTGCATTCCCCCGCTGTATGGCAATGCTGATGCGCTGCGCCAGATACTCACCAGCTCTCGGGTCACGCGTCGCTTCGACTAGACGCTCAGATAATTTTGCAAAAACCTGAAGTACCACGGAAGTAGGGCCTCGATTCCATAGAGAGCAAATTCGTACGCCTACGTACCTGCATAACTGCAACTAATAAATAACTTACAAATTATGAATTTAGTCAAGTAACAGTAAAAATATAATCAGACTTATCCAACTAATATCAACGCGAAAGTTTGTAAACATGGCTGTATGCATTTTTGTTGCTCTTTCACGCAAAACCTACTGAACGGATCGGCATGAAATTTACATACAGGAAGTTCTAGGTCTGGAGTAACACATAGGCTACTTTTTATCCCATAAATCAGTTCCCGTGGGATAGGCGTGCGAAGCCGTAGTATATAGGTACATAAATGTAAGTATACATATAAAGACACTGTTTTGTCTTTGACGCCATTATAATTCCACATTATCACGTTTTCGCGAAAACAAGTTTATCATAAAGATAAATTGTTATTGAGTTTGATAGCGTTTATTTATCGTCCTCTTATCGTGGTAGGTCTGACTGAAGCAGACATCTTGTTATTATGTATATATTCTGAACCCATTGATTAATTAATAATAATTTATTTTCTTTTAAAAAACTGTGAACAGACTTCAATTTTTACAGTTTTTTCATGAATTTTCATGGATTCCACTGTCAGAACTGAACAAAATTAAAATGGGACCACACGGGAAGCACCAGCTTTCATATAAAAAAAGAATTATGCAAATCGAAACACCCAGTCAAAAGTTCTGAGGTAACATACAAAAAAAAAAAAGACGTGTGGCACTCGGGGACTGCCGCGGTAAAGCTATAAAGCATAGCATTTTGTATCAACTTATGCAATTATAATTTTATTTATTTATTTTATTCATGCAGTATTGCTATTTCTTTGATATTAATTCAAGTTACACTTTTTGAGCGTGGTGACCGATAAGAATTTTACTAGTACAGCTATTCACTGTTGTACATAAATACCTATACACCTATATACTTTCTCATAAACAGCTGCTTATGTATTCGTCCGATTTCGGAGCAGCTCGTCTCGATTCGTGCGAGTTTCGTAGAGTCGTACAATACGTCTAATCGCACGCACACAACGCCGTGTCGAAGACTGCCGAACTGAAACGACGTTAGACGATGCACGGCCTTCAAGCCACACCTCCTTGCCCGGCGGAGTGGGGAGCGTGAGGTTTTTTCGTTACGGAATTTCTGGATTCGGTCCCCGCGCTCAAGGCCCGCGATAGAAGCTATACAATAGCTTAAAAAAAAATACAGACAAATTGAGAACCTCCTCCTTTTTTTGAAGTCGGTTAAAAAGGGAAGATGAGGATGAGATACTGGTTTCTCGAAAGTGGCAACCTCAAATTGTGTAAAATTGTGTGCTCCCACCTTAGTCACCGTCTGACCGGCGGCATGGCCGGTCGTACTAGCGAGAAATATTGTTGTCTCGGGACGGGGAGGGGGCTATATCGCTCATTAGGAGAGTCTATGTATGTCCAGCTGTGGACTAATATAGGTTGAAAAGATGACTCTAGCAGGTCGGTAGCTATATGTAGTTGCATGTCAATTCCCCATTTGACCTGTCTGCCATAGCTCAAGTAAATCTAATTCTAGAATGAGTCTGTCGATTGCAACAATTATATGAGAAGTGAGCGTCCGATTGAAATACATTGTTTAGTTCTGGTTCATTCGATCCGGTAGCGGTGGCGATTTGATGCCTATTTTAATTTTAATGTTTTCATGCTACCTGGCAGTAAGCCGGCCATATCACGCGAAGAACCTCCAACCGCTGGGGTAAACGAGTTCTTGATTGGAGACCGCGACTCGGCAAACGCAGTGTAGGACGCCCTCTGGCCAGGTGGGATGACGATCTGCGAAAGACTGCAGGCAGATGCTGCATGCGTCAAGCTGAAAACAGGGCGTTATGGCGCTCATTTGGGGACGCAATTGTTTAGCCGTGGACTAGTATATAGGCTGATGATGATGATGGTGATGTTAACTACCTATTTGGTACTTAATCATCATCAGCCTATGTTTTCCCCTGTTCCGTGATTACCCCAATGTTCCAGCAGTGCCATATGGCTCCCCTTATGAACTCTAGGCTAGGCTAGGTGACATCTGACAAACCGGGCGTGTAACGAGATATCGGGATCTAAGTGGGGATTGAAACTCCATTTGTTTTAATCGGACTACTAGTTTTAGACCTACGTGGGAACAAAAAATCGGCTACATTCATACATACATACAAACATAGGGTGTCAAGTCAACCTCATATCCCTCCTCCGTTGGTAGTCGGGCAAATGAAATAATATCCTAAATATTATCTTTAGTAGGTAGAAGTAGAAATCAATAAGCACAGCCTTTATTTTGTTCAGCTAACGGCGTTTGCAGAACAGTTAACCGAGCTGGTACGTTGCTTGCAACTTACTACCGCAACGTTAATGACAGTATCGAACACCTATTTTTAACCGACTTCAAAAAAAGGAAGTGATTCTCAATTCGAACTCAATTCACTTTTGACTGGGTGATTCGATTTTGATGATTATAACTAGCTGCGCCCGCGGCTTCGCACGCGTTTATTCTATGGAAACGTTTAAAGGTGATTTATATCCCACAGGAACTGATTTATGGGATAAAAAAAACTTGTGCTTGATTCCAAGATTAGGATTACCTGTGCGCATTTCAGCCCGATCCGTTCAGTAGTTTTGGCGTGAAGAGGTAACAAACAACCATCCCTCCATCCATACAACCATCCATACAAACTTTCGCATTTATACCTAATATTAGTATAATTCATTTCTTGCTATATCAAGCATCGTTAATGTTGTGGGGTGCTTTCAACCACGTGCTTAGACTGCTTGCACATTAAGAGAAGAAAACTTGCAACAATGTAGCCAGATACAGTCACTATAACGATTTATCTAAATCGTGTAATTCCACTAAAAGCCTATAATTCTAAACCCTTTCTTTTTGCCTCAGGTAGCGGCAATAAACCTAAAGTATATCGAACAGCTCAATCAGAAACTAACCAACAATTTACTTGGCGCAGTGGCCACATTAAACGACCTAGCGTTTTAGACCAAGAAAGGGGTATATTAAACATCGGGGCGAGAATGTGTCCAATTCCTATCGAGTGTGTCATTTGAGGTCCGAGGCGCAGACGACACAAGGTAGGAATCGCACTTTCTCCCAAGTGATACGTAGTGCTTTATAAAAACCCTTCAAGGAAAATCAACGTTTAAAAATCTTCAAAATCACTCGAGTAAATTCAAATTGTAAACTCAAATGTAGCAATAAATACGCGCACGTGCGATTTGCACATGGTTCTTTTTTTGAATTATTGTTATTATTATACGGAAGAGGCCGATATCATAATGGCGGGTTCGGAGTAAAAACTTTTTGTCGTCTAGCCTATTATGAAAATAACCATAGCTATCAGCAGATTTTTCAGACAGTAACGCTATAGAGTTTATATAGTAGTTCGTACATACAAGCTCGATGCAGTAACACGTTAGAAATGCATTTCCATTGACTTTTCCCTCCGGCTAAACGCGTGAGAAATGAAATTCCATAGTTTTTCCTCCCGCATATCGCCTGCAAAGACTTACTTACCATATGTTTGGAAAAAGAATAAGCAACTTTCTGAGCTGGTGTGCTATATAAGATATCCTATTAGATTCTGATAGGGCGTCTTCGTGATGGGTAGTGAAGATCAAGAGCGCAGAACAATGGCTGCGTCTGCGCCGGTAATTACGCGTGCGTGACATGCACTATACTATAGCAAACGACGCATGAAGCATCTCGCAGACCAATCGTCTGCTACCGAGCTCTGGCATGATGGTTTGGTAATTTATTTGCAGATATACCGTTACACTTTGCATTGCTCTCAATATTGCGTTATTTTTGGGAGAATATTTCGTGCAGGTTTTTGACATAATTTATTGGTAGTCTCGATTGCTGAAAAGGATCAATATTTTCAATGAAATATGTACTAAACAAAATGAAGATAAATAGCTTTTTTAATTTTGGTTTGTGTTGTAGGTATACTCCCATGCCAAGCGTTTTTTTTACAACAAGTGCGTAGGTAGGTGCATTTAGCTAGCCAGGATTTTGATAAAACTTAGATTTGTAAAATAAAATAAAAAAATACCTTAAAAAATTTACGAGTAGGTGCTAAGTATTCAGTTTTTTTGTACCATATTAGGAGAGGAAAGATTTGATTGTTCGTTGGTTTGTATTGAATAGGCTCCGAAACTACTGAACCGATTTAAAAAAATGTTTCATCATTAAAAAGCTAATTTTTCAGGGAGTGACATAGGCTATATTTTATCCCGGAATTCCCACGAGAACGGGAACCACGCGGGTGAAACCGCGAGGTGCTATGCTAATATTATAAATTATTGATCCCGTGCCAGACTCCTCTTACGTCTTTTCTGTAAATGATTTCGGATTTGGCCATCCAGTACCATCTCAAAAAGCAGGGTGTCTTTTTGTATAATAGATAACTTCTAAAGGGTATCGTTTATTTTTGGCTTATTTTCTACTAGTTTCTGACGGCGGCTTCGCACGCGTTATTTCTATGAAGACGTGTTAAGGTTATTCCTATACCATGGGAACTGATTTAAGGGATCAAAGAATGCCTATGTTTGATTCCAGGATTATATTTACCTGTTTGCAAAATTCCGCCTCCAGATCGGTTCTGTAGTTCTTGCGTAAAAGATTAAGAAATATCCATCCATACCTAATATAAATTTTGTCTATGGATTTGTGATTTGTCCCGGTGTATTAAATATTTAGGCTGTTTATCTCGAAAATAGAAACACAAACCTGAATATTTAATGCAATGATACCATTATCTCACTCCAGCCCTCTGCTATCGTTATCCACAAATCATTGAATTAAGGCTTACGAATTTCCGGTTCCTTTGTTCTCAATGAGGTTATATCGCTGTAAGCGGGCGTTGGCAACACTAATCAGTGCCCACGTAATGTTTACCCAGCTTTGAGGCAGAGCGGGAATAATCGTCAAAATGATAAGAGCGATAACGATTTTATCAACTGTAAGCCCAGTAGGAGCCTTCGCTAATTCTTCGAATTAATGTTATTATTTTTAAGATAATAATATACCTTTGTACGTGTATTTTAATCTGAAGCTAGCGTAGAAAGAAACGTGGACCAATAAGTACTTTCATACACGTAGAGTCGTAGGTAATTATAAAAATTGTCTGTGAAAAGCGCCTATCGGCTACTCTTTTGGCTTTTTCTATGCGACATATATCTGAATTGGCCAGCTAGGTTTTAACGAGATAAAACTAAGGCCCGTCGACGACGGCGATTACCGATTGTGCTTATTATTTTAACAATAGAATATTCGACCCTTACTTACACCCCGATATCTCGTTATACCCCGTATATCGTCTGAAGATATAGGTACCCTATATCCACCGGGGTATTGAGACGAATCAATCGATACCTCATTTGCTGAAATCCAACGAGTAGTTTCAGCGCTATATGTAGGTATACATAGGTCGTAATAATTATTATGACGATTTCTGTGGGTAAATACATACCATCGCCGTAATGCCTATACAGTTTGAAACTATTTTGCTTTGCGTTAAAAACAAAAGGTGAGAAGAGCAAGCTGGGGTTATCAACTATTCACTTCACAGAAAAATCACCCTACTGGTGGTAAGCTCAGACAAAGGAATATAAAGACAGCTTACGGTGAAATAAAAAATGAAGCCGTAGAAAACCGTGCTCACCTTGTAAACACACGCGCTCACGCACACAAATATCAACCAAACCGTGCGCAGTGCTCGTCAGTACCCGTCGAGGCGCGAGCCAGGACACTTCGACGTGTAAATAGATAACTATGGTTTCCTGTGCAGTGAAGAACTGTCAAAATAGCAGCAGAAAGGTCAAGAAGTCGGAAGGAATAACGTTTCACTTGTAAGTACTGAAATAACACCGTAAAACTTTCTAATAAACACTTGTTTTTGTTTTACTTGGAACACAAAACCTCAACACTATGTTGATATCAAAGACAATGACAATGACAGTGACATAGAGCACGAATGTTACCAGCGTATGATTTCAGATTTCCCCAAGCTATTTGTTATTTTTCGCTTCAAGGGTTCACATAATTGGTAGCTATTTAGACTAATCGAGGATTTCGATTATTGGACCGACGACGATATAGCTACATTACCACGGACTCACTGACTCACTGACATAATTGTTCTCCCGGATGGTGGAGGGTGAGGTATTGTTTTTTTTTGCGATAATGTATTTCTCATGTTGGACCGAGGGAAAATTCCTCGGTCCCCCTCGGTTTTTGAGATTTGCTCCCCCTCCCGGAGCCCCCCCGCTCTAACCTTCTTGCACACGGACCAACTTGGATCAAAACGTTTATGGCGTTTGTATAGAGGGGGACAAGTGATTTAAACTGATTTTTTTAACCCCCCCTTGTCCCAGACCCTCTCCCCCTTTGTAAGTGCTACCAGATAGCGATCGTATAAAGGGTATCTTCTTGAATCTAAAAAAAATACACCCCACCCTACCCCCATTTTTAGCCCCCGTTGAGATCTCCCAAACGGAGTGACTTTACAGAATTTTTTAAGCTATTGCATAGCTTCTATCGCGGGCCTTGAGCGCGGGGACCGAATCCAGAAATTCCGTAACGAAAAAACCTTGACGTTTGTCTCTTTAGTTCAGCAACTCGCCTCTAGATGGCATTACAATAGCTTTACCGCGGCAGTCCCCGAGTGCCACACGTCTTTTTTTTTTACAGTCATGTAGAGAAGGATAAATAATTCTAAATGCAGAAGATCGTGAAGATCCAAGAATTTGATATGGGTATCATGTTCGAGTAATATGGGAATAAGGATTACGAATTTGATGACGGCGGGCGTGGTTCGCAATCCAACACACTCACACTGCAAGGCGAGCGCAGCGAGTCTTGCTGTGCCTAGCCTCTCCTGAACCCCCTCCTTATCCAAGAATATGATTATGGGTATCGTTTTCGACTAACATTGGGGTGGAGATTACGAATTTGATGACGGCAGGCGTGGGTCGGATCGTTTTTGACTCAAACTTGGACAGTACGAAAAAGATGTCCATTTCAAAATCTAATTTGGCTGACATTTTTAAATCGTGGTCTCCTCTCTTGGTTATCGATTTCGATCAAATCGAGGGTGTAGGTTAGGTAAAAGGGGATAATATTAAAATTCAAGATGGTGGACATTCTTTTTATTTGCAGTTTTACATTATGGGTAAGTATCGATCGTCTCCAACTGAAGCGAAGGTGTAGATTTCGAAAATGAGTTTGCTTTAGAATTCAAGATGGCTGAATTTTTTTACCTAATGAGTATCGTTTTAAACAAAAATTTAATCGAGAGTGCTAATCACGAATATTTTTTTATTATTATAATTTCGTCTCTCATTTCATTCCTAAAAATAAACAAATCCACACATAATTTATTACACCATTTGTTTATAAACATACCCGACTTCTCCTGATCGCCATCTATCTTTAACCTATCCAATAATACTACTTCCTAAATTATAGGGAGGTTTTCTTTCAGATGGAAACACTTTCACGCACTCAACTATAAAAAAGTGGCTTCATTTTTTAGTTCACCGTAAGATGTCTTTATATTCCTTTGTCTGAGGTGGTAAGGTGCAATTTTTGCTGACTATACAAACATGGGTGCCAATCTCATTCATAACCCACCTCCGTTGGTAGTCAGGTAAAAAGCAGTTAGCTTGTGTTTTGTAACCTCGTCCTTACGCGTAGGTATTTTACATCTTCATACAAAAATGTAGGTATCCTGCACTGCACACCTGCAATTACCAATTACGATGCCAAGAGCTCACGATCCGTACTGAATTACTAATTTACTTAAGTTTACCTCCGTTTTCATTAAGTTGACTACATCCTGCCGTTTCTATTACACTTCTGTCCTTGATGCTCTATCCTACCTATGGTTTATCCATCCAGCATGGAGCATGTTAGTAAATAAACCACGATACAAATAACAAAAACTCACTTGCTTAGCGTCGAGTTTCAGATATAATTGTAAGCAATTTTTATTGAAGGGAGGATCTAAAATCGACAAGTAATGTAAATTACGTATAAAAGGACGCGCCAACAAAGTGAATTTTAGGTTAAGTATGGGCGGTTTGTATACGTTTATGCCTCATTCAAAATGGACACGGTATAGGTACCCATTATAAGAATAAGACATCTGTTCATCAGCCAAAAAAAATGCATTCGTATCCTAGTACTTATAATAAATTCAGAATCTACCACACTTCCGCGAGCTAAAAATCTTGACCTTAACTTTTGTTTAAATGCTAGAAATAAGTTAATTTGTAAGAAAGTACCTTCATTTCTTTCAAAAATAAATGTCAGCCTTGTCGATATCAAAGTAGATACTTACAAATATAATCTTGTGATACCTGCTTCAAAATTAAAAGGACTCAGGACTCTTGGACACATCAGAAATTTCAAGTAATGTACATATTAAGTCGGAAATAATATCACGATAACTTTGATTTTTTAATTTTTTAAACTTCTGATATGAAAACATTTGCAATAATTCCAAAAAAATGTAATGCCCCAGATCAAAGACGTCAAACGATGGTTTCAGAGTGAGTAAAACCACATAAAAGAACCACAATTTCTCATGTTCAAGAGTTATTTATCATAATTATTAGTTTTCTGCTGGTAACTGGAAACGCATACGACCAGGTAAATTGCAGTCCGTTACTTCAAGGAAATATTGTATATGTGTGTAATTTTCGCCTTTAATAAACATCGGAATATAAAGTATGTAGTAGTATAAAAAAAGTAAAAAAGTAGTAGTATAAATCAGTAGGTATTAAAAAACTTAGCACAACACGTGTTGAAAGAAAGACTTACAATACAATACTAACAGTTTATTGCACACCAAGAAGATACAAAACATATAGGAATAATATAAGCACTTTTTGGCAAAAAAACGGTCGAAATTATATATTTATTATATTATATATAATATACGGGACCAATTTCGGAAACCGTTTCCAAAAACAGAATGATCGAAATCGTGGTCGTCATGCATACATTAAAGAAAAAATTATACACGTTGACTTGAGAACCTCCTCCGTTTTTTCGTCGGTTGAAAAAGAGTTAATATAGATTACATTAGAACTAGATGACAGGATCTTTCGCGGATGTGGTAAAGGGTCATGTCATATCAACCTATGCAATTCCATATAATTTCAAACTAAAAGCGCGATATTATCAATCAGGTAGATTTTTTTTCACTGCTAATGGAGATATCATATCACGCAAACCCAAGAAAAATCCGACACAAGAATCAAGTTTCAAAACTACACTAAATGTATGGCACAGAAAATATCAGCTTGCAAAATATTAAATATCAAAACCATTTCTGGCTCTATCACCTAGTCCCATAATCCAGCAATGAAAACCAGCATTGGCAATATTGGCAGCGAACACAAATTCCTACTTAAAACAACGTGGGGCAGTCGTTATCACGAGTTTATACATTTGCAAGGAACTACTATAAAACCGGCAATAAAAGTCTGTATGTCGCGTTGCAATCTTAAAATCTCTGCGTGAATCGCATACGAGGAATGCAAACTATTCACTTGTACGATAAAGATAGGCAAATTAAGCTTCAGCTGTTGTGGGTTGTAGCTGGTTTCAGATTATATTAGCTTTCAAAATTGATAAATTATAATGCAAATTCAGAGCAACATTTGCAAATTGTAGAGAAAAGCGTCAAGGTGCGGGGCGACCCTCTTTGCTATCCGGGATTCTGACAAAATTAAACTATCCTGGTTTTTTCTACCCTGTTTTAAAAAATGATAAATAATAATGCAAATTCAGAGCAACATTTGCTAATTGTAGAGAAAAACGCAAAGTTGAGGTGCGATCCTCTTGGTATCCGGGATTCTTGGCAGAATTGAAGTTTCCTGGTTTTCTACTCTGTTTCAGAATTGATAAATAAAGATGCAAATGCAGAGAATTATTTGCAATTCGGATGGTTGCTAAGAAATATGTTTTGTGATATTATTTAATAATAGTCCATTAATTAACGCGAAACTTTTCGGGGACTCGGCAATCTCACCCAATATTACAGAAAAGAAGAAAAAGTCTTATTATGTAAATAATTAAAATTATGTGAATCCTTTGTAATTTTAAAACAATAACAATTACATTACTCGTTTAAAAAAGTAAAAAATATCGACTTCGAAAATGAGGAATTAATCCAGAATCATCAATCTTTCTTTCGGCTTAGTACACGTGTTTCATGTCATCCTGGATATCCAATAGGTATATTTATATCACACAGTGGCGTTATACGAAGAGTTGAGATTCTACATAGATGGTGCATCGCGGCATGTCATGGATAATTGACTGCACTTCCAGCAACTCGTTTGCACCCTTTTGAACTCTCGTGCACTCCAGTTTGTACTCTATACTAGTGCATTTCGCGGGGGCTCTTCTGCTGTTGCAATATCGTACCTATTCTCTCATCTAGTTTTATTTTGACGGGATAAAATACCAAAAAACAATATTGATCGGAATTTTTTCTCAATAATTTAAGCGATAATAAAATAAAAAAAATGAGGTAGGTACCTTAAATTTTTTATTATAATAGTGCATAAGCTAGGGTAATTGCTAAGAAATATATTATTTGGTAACATAGGTACTTAAGTACCTAGTGTACTTACCTCATGCTTAATAGAGGTACAATAATGTAATTGGTATATTCGTGCTAGTTAAAAGTAAATATATACCAAAAATACACGTCCTGATTTAGGTCAAATTCAATGATCATTAAAAAATTAAAAGTCGACTGGACCTAACCTACCTAGTGACTACGCAATTCAATGCAGCCAACACTTTAAACCTAATGGGAGCGAGTGAAGGGATTGCCGCCAAGCCTGCCATTTCAACCAATGGCAGCATTGCTAACAAAATGTACTCTAGGTAGTAAAGTAAAATTATCTTTGTGGACAAACGAGTATTTATTCACTGGGATAACCGATAGCTATGAAGGTAGTAGTCTACGTGTTTTTTTGTAAGAAATGGCCCACAATCCAAGCTTTGATAAGGTACACTGCGTTGGTGCAAATTTTACTCGTGGGAAGCTATTTTGTCACTGTTAATTTATCTAAAAATAACAAGTATAAGCCCATATTTGAATGAGCAACAACTAGCCGGATTGAAGCAGACGGCGGCGTAACGTTGCATGCTCGCTGCGAATGTTACATTACGTTACGCCTCGTAACGCCGCCGCTCGCCGGTCAGGGCCCGGCTTTAGGATGTGGTTAGATTAATAACATTTGAATCATCATCGTAACATGTACTTACCTATCACAGTTGTTCGTGTCTAGTTATAAAGGGTGCTTCGGAAAGGGTCGCCGAAAGGGGGTCATTTTGTTTTTTAAACGTTTAATCGTTTGTCTTTATATTCGTGCTTCTTTACGTGTATTCTTACATCGTTGTGATATTAGAATTTCTGTACTAGTTCAATAAATAAAATAAAAAATAGTTTTGAAATTTCGAAGGATTGCTTAATATTTGGTCATAATTTCTCAGGGGGAGGCCTGTGTCCAGCAGTTGAGCAATATAGGCTGTTGATTGAGGTTGTCATAATTTCATGCCAAAACACCGTTTTGGTGTAAAGCAAAAAACATTAAATGTGAAATATATTGTAAGTAATGTTTAAAAAAAACACAATTATAAAAATCAATGTTCAAATTCACATGTCGATCCTCTTTGAGACCAGAATCACCACCTTTCGGCTTATTGCACCCTTTACGTGGCACCCTGTAGATCCCTTTACTAACGGCGATAGACTGACATCGCAACCTGTCACGAGCTATGCTAATGATATTGCAAAGTGGGCTTGAAGAACTAACTAGGTAAGACTAGGTCTTCCATAAAGGAGTAAAAGTGACCGTGTCCTTAGAAACTATGTTTCGGAAGCCTCCGACACATGATCATCATCAGCCTATATTAGTCCACTGCTGGACATAGGCCTCCCCTAATGAGCGCCATAGCAGCCTGTCTTCAGCTTGACGCATTTATCAAAAAACAGCCGATGGTTTCATAACTGAACTATTTACGGGGAAAAATAATATTTTTATAGTATACACTCGCAATGTAAATTAGTTATTAATAAGTGTGCATTTTGGATCTTATTTTGACTGTTTTAGTTACATATAAGATCCAAAAAAATTAACCGCTAAATGGTTCTCTTATAAAGCCATCCGCGGTTTTACATAAATCTTGTATCTCTCTAAAGCAAAGACGCACTTTAGGTCGAAACCACGAGTGCTATAGTAAGTACAAACCCCTTAGATGCCTTACTTATACCATCTTATACTAGGTTTACTATAAACTAGTAATACTGCACAAGTTGTGCTGCACAACTCATCTAGATTGCACATAAAAGGCCCAAGTTTAGACTCCCCATAGCATCATAATCACCACAACACGGTACGTGCATGCATATTACATATCGAGCCGGCTCTTGAGTAGGGTCCTAAGTACTGGCCTGAAAGCAACGGCAGAATATGCCGCAGTTGGCAATACTTTACTATCCGTAGGTACCGTTAGCATAGTCAGTTTTTAGATGAGTGTAGGTGAGAACAGAACTAAGGCTAGTACGAGCGTGTACATACCAAAACAGAAAAAAAAATCGTTTATACCGCGCGCTGCTTGTCAAAATACTACTTATCTATTGCTAAACACAGTTGTATGGTTGTTTGAAACACGATTGTATGGTTGTTTCTGAATAAATGATTTATGATTTTATGGCTAAAAATAAAAAGCAAGAAGCAAGTAATTGAAAATCTTTTATAAGATCGATTTCTTCAATTGTAAAAATACTAGTTCTATTTTGTTTCTATTATTTAATTGTATTTTTCTTTTTCAATAAAGTTCCTTGAAAAATAAAAAAATGCTTATCATGCAGAAAATGCGTTTCTCACTAGGTAGAGGCGTTTGCAGGGCATTAAATGTACCCAAGTATGGAAGCAAACGAAAACTTTTCAGTTTTTTAAACTATACAAAGCCCACAGACATTGTATACATTATCTAAAGATAAAATTCAGTAAAAAAATCATGATCAATGTAATCTCTGGAACTACTACATAAAACTAATAAATTTTGTAAATCCGAGGTCAAAAATGTAAAATAAGAAGTGCAAAATTAGAAGCTATTTAATATGCGGACCCTACGCTTCAAATGCAAATTCTATGCGACGCGACGCGAGCGCGCTACATTTTCTGTTAACATCCGACCGAATTAAGAGACCTCGATCGATACTCTTCTCAACTGCATGCAGCTCGAACTTTTCTGTTTGATAAGTTTATGTTTGATAATGCAGGGATGCAACTCGATGCAAGTTTATACCTACTTTTCGCTGAATCTATTTATTGTGATGTTGCTATACGAGCCGTTTTAGAATTTATACAGTGTTATGTTACAAACTAAGAATGAGTAGATGTGTGTAGAAGTACCTACCGTACCACAATTCACTGCAGACACTGCTCAACAGTAATATTTATTCAAAAACATGTACTTATCTCTATTTGTAACGGTTTTTAATAAATGGCAGCGCCTCGCGGTTTCACCCGTGTTGTTCCGAGTTATTTAATGATTATCAGACTAAAGTAAATAATGAAATTACATATTGTGTCAAATTGTAAATAATATAAGTACTTACCTACTAAATAACAATGAAATATTTCTGATTATCAGAGTAAGAAACACAATAAAATTACCTATTGCGTCAAATTATGCGTAATTACAATAAAATTAAATAATATACTTAACGTCAAACCACACACTTTACCAAATGGCAATTAAATGAAACTCATTAGCAAGCTCAGTGATTTACCGGGAGCGAGTCCCTACTTCTTTACTTAGTCGGGTTATATTTTCTCAGTCAGGCTAGCGCCTAGCAACACCCTTCCCTGCCTAGAATTCCTATGTACCTAATTCCTATGTAAAGAAAGACGCTTGTAAAAAGTCGACAGTCGACGGTAGCAGAAAATATTTCTTGGGAAAAATCTCGGCTGTTAATTGGAACTCAAACTCTGAAGTTACCGGCAATTTGAAACTTGGAGATGATTTGGAAATAGGATTTACTCTGATTTTTAAAATCCTTTTTAGGTTAATCCCTCCCTAGGCTTATTTTCTAATATTTTTTTGAGCCGTAGAGTTTATATGTATGTTATGTATAATGCTTTGAGCTCTGAGAGCGTAGAGTTCTCGGGTAGAGTCTGTGCAAAAAGAGAAGAGTCGTGCGTGCCGTTTAGGTGATATAACACTAAGGCCCGTATTATAAATGCTTGCTCGGTCACATGTATATACTTCAGCGACGTTTGTGCCATAAAAAAGCGTTTCTCAAGCATAGTTCGATAACCGAGCAGACTTTCATAATTGACCTAAGTCTTACTGCAATGACAGAGCAGTGTTGTCAACGCAACAAAAGTTGTCAAATTGGCACAAGCGCCCTCATTTCCCACGACTCTTCTCATTTTGAACAGACTCTAATCGGGTTCATTCTATCGTAAAATATTTTGGATCTATATTTGCAACGTACCTACATCTTAAGTGCTAGTTTTAACAGCCGAGCAAACTAAAATCGAATAGCACTGGACCAGAAATTATGTTAAGTGCATCGTTTCGACTGTACCTGTAGTAGGTAAATTACTGAACTGACTGACCAGAATGACCATTTCATTTCATTTATTTATTTCACAAACAAATGTTATATTGTGTCGGAAATTTTCTTTAAATTAGGTACCTACACATTTAAACGAACATAAACATAGTATGATACAATACAATATAAAAATTATATAACAAAACAATTAGGTGTCAAACATTAAATTTAACCACAGAAAGCTGCTGGCTGTACAGAATGTTACAACGTTTGTCATGTGAAAACTGGGAACCAAATGCATGGAGGATTTTTTAACCACGTCATTCAGGAAAAATTCAAAGAATCACGGAAAAATCATTTTTCCCGAGATGGTGCTATACAAATCGCTCAAAAGGAGATTGCCTATGTTTGACTCCGCTCCAAATAAATGTTCATCGCAATTTCCTTTCGTGTTTCCCATTTCCATTTTCACACCTGAAACAGTTTATTTTTAGGGTTCCTTACCCAAAGTGTAAAACGGGACCCCATTACTGACTCTCCTGTCCGTCTGTCTGTATGTCCGTCTGTCACCAGGCTGTATTTTATGAATCGTGATAATTAGACAGTTGAATTTTAACAGATTATGTATTTCTGTTGCCGCTATAAAAACACGATAAAATTAATATTTAAGGGGGCTCTCATTCAACAGATTTTTTTGCCGTTTTTATAGATATTGCTACGGAACCCTTCGTACGCGAGTGAGAATCGCACCTGGGCGGTTTTTTTATCAAGTACCGTCACATCGGCGTTGGTTCGTACCAACCCCCCTCTGGGATAATGCCTTTTTCATGCTTAAAATGTGATTTAATTATGGCCCTCACATTTTCTACGCTTTCCATGGCACTCTATTTGAAACACTTGAAACTTTATGAGGCGTGCTGATGAAAATTTTCCATGTTAATATTATGAAATGGATTTTGTATTTAATGTTTACAGTGTAGAAAAATGTGTTTATTTCGTTAGCACAATTTTCTAAAATACTTACTATTCAAATAAAAGCTCTGGACTTCGCGAAAAAAATTCAGAAACGTCGTCATTATTGGGGGGTCCAAAACCCCAAGTACGCGGGGTACTCCATTCAATCATACATGACTAGCTGCGCCCCGCGGCTTCGAACGCCTATACCACGGGAACTGATGTATGGGATAAAAAGCTGTGTAAAATAAGTGTTATTCCAGGCCTAGAACTACGTTTATGCAAAATTTCAGTTCGATCCGTTTAGTAGTTTATGCGTGAAAGAGCAACAAACATACATACATGTTTTCAAACTTTCGCGTTTATAATATTAGAAGGAATAGTTAGATTCCAATAGGGTATATGCATCAATTTTTTTTATTGTTTTAATCGATTCTTTAGGTCTTTATTTAACCCAGGAATGATAAGACGCTCACTGAATTTCGCATTAACAAGGTAAAAAAAACAAATCAAAACTACAATCATTTTCGGGTGATAAAAACGCTGCCATATTGGCGCCATGTTTATGTGACGTCGACGTACGCACTTGATTAAAACCTTTGGTGACGACCTCGGTAGTGATCATCTCAGGAAAGAGGTTTTCCGAAAAAACTGAAAATAATCGACAATACGAAATGTCAAGTGGGCAGAATAGTGTCAAATCAAGGTGCAGCAAGCAGAATAAAAAAAGAAGAAATGCGTACAGTGATGTCACGTCCGCTCTAGTCAATGTGAGTAGCGTTTCGAAATTTTGCGATTGTGATTTAAAATATCAATTTTTCAATGGTTAAATTCTACAATAAAAACATCTCAAAATGCAAAAATAAATATGTAGATATGTTTCTATATCAATAGAGAATACGTATATATTTTTATAGCCATTTTGAAATCACATGCATATACCCTATTGACGAAAGCTTTAAAAGATATAAGGATCTGCTCATTCACAAACAAATAATTAAATACACACTAACATACTTATGTATATTATCTGTTGAAGATAAAATATAGGAGACTTACTTATTTCAGAAACAAGGATTAAATAAATGGTTAATTAAAATAATTAATATTCTTTTAAAAAACTATAAACCGACTTCAATTTTAATAGTTTTTTCATGAATTTTCATGGATCCCATGGTCCGAAAAAAAATACAGTCGAATTGATAACCTCCTCCTTTTTTTGAAGTTGGTTAAAATATATGTACAGGGTTATTTGCGCCTAGTTTGCATTAATTTAGAGTTATTATTATTAATATGGTGGTAAAACCGTTTGGAACGTATTTTAAAGTCTCTTTATCTTTATTACGATCATATTGTACTGCAGGTTAGTAACTTGTTATAAATTAAGCATAATTTATTATTAGCCGGTTTAAGGGGTAGCCCATTAAAAAGTTTTATAATGGGTTAAAACAACGGTCTGTTTTAATCTATGGGGAAAGTTGGGTCTATAGAATATTATAATCGACCAGGGAAAATTAGTCTCGGCACGAAAGTTGGTGTTCAATACATATAATTTTTTTCCAAACATATGACATGTTCGGAAAAGAAAAAAAAAAGCAAACTACTACAGTAGTGAAAAAGCAAATTACTTACCTATGTAAGTCCATGAATGTCTGTATAAACAAAAAATAAAATGGTAATAAAATCATATTACCTATTCCTTAAATAAACGAAAGAACACAAGAACATACAGTCTTCCCATAAATCTTACATAGAGACAGTAAGAAAAGGTGTTAGTGAACACATGCTTAGTATAAGCTATGCTAGCAATTTAAGTTAAATTTAATTTCTCATTAGCCCACGTTGTATCTAGATTTTGATCAAGTAATATAACTAGGGCTCATTCTTTAAAAGTAACTAATTAATGTGCACTGAATATATAAAAAAACAATTACTGGAAATAATTAAAAAAAAATACAGTCTAATAATTAAAACGAGTATTACAATTGAAACAATTGAGCTAACTGCAGACTGTTGAAAACAATTAACCGGTTGCTCAACTGATCCATATCATATCCCGTTCCTTTTTTATGATGATCATAAATTAATAACGAAGAACAAATTTACATATTTTTATGCTCGGGTTATTATTTAAATAATTATGTATGACCATTAAATATTAATTAAGTAACTATACGGCTTAATCTTATAGCTTAATATTTTCTGTAATTTTTAGACGCATTAGATTTGAAATTATTTCTTTAAAAAATGTGCATAACCGACCCTTGTAAGTTTATACTTTACGGTAAATTACAACTTTGCATAATTAAGAGAGAATGGGTAGTTAATACCTATAATAGGCAGATGCTGGATGCGTCAAGCTGAATACAGGGCGCTATGGCGCTCAGTAGGGGAGGCCTATGTCCTATGTAGGTATACTAATATTGGGTGATGATTATGATGATGGGTAATACCTAATCTTACTCCTACTCAACAGTTCAACTCGTTGATAAAAACATAAAGAAAATCTAAGTATTGGAATAAGTACCAACTGTTTTTAGATTAGAATTACTCCTTTTTTGGACTTTACTCAACAGTTTAACACGTTGATAAAAACATAAAGAAACTAGAATTATAGAAATAAGTAGCAACTGTTTTTAGATATTCATCTGAAGTCATAGAATTACTCCTTTTTTGGACTTTACTCAACAGTTTAACTCGTTGGTAAAAACATAAAAAACTAGAACTATTGTAATGTACTTATTACAATACTTCAACTGTTTTTAGAATTATATTTGACTATTAATATTCATCGAAGTCTTACCTGTAAAATTTATACAATAGAAAAAACTTTGACACCTCTGCGTGCGAGTCATAATCGCACTTGACCGATCTTGTTTTATATTAAAGCGCATACTCGAGCCAATATGACAGCGCCACCTATTTTATCGTATTATTACGTTAAACAAAGAACATTTTAAAAATCCATCGTGCAGTTTGTGGTATTTTAAGCTATTTTTAATACTTCTGTGATAGTTTTATCTCATAAAGCTTAGGAAGAGATGCGAAAATAGAGTTTGGTGGCCAAAAAGCGCAACTTCGTATCTCTGCCTAAGCTTTACAAAATGAAACTATTACAGAGGCATTAATAAATAACTTAAAAAAGATACCACAAACTAAACGATGAATTTATAAAACTTCCTGTGTTTAACGTAATAATAAGATAACTATTTTATCTTATTATTACGTTAAACACAGGAAGGGTGGGGGCGCCATTTTCACTGGTGTATGCGCCTTAAGTAGGTCATCTGACGAGCGCTAAACACACGATACTCGCTCTTTACTAAAACACATGATACAGGGTGGTTTCACCCCAACTCAGGTGCCTGAAAGCTTTATACACTGTATGTAAGTGATATCCATGTAATTGAAACAGAGTGGCACTGTATGTACAGGTGTGAGATATAAAAGGTATGTTGCTATGACATTTTTATTACAAGCGGGTGGTGTGGTGAGGCGGCGAAACTCGAGCTAAAATTATTATGCTAGCTCCGGGATCCAGGTAGTGGAGGCGACGGGTTGTAAAGCAAAATAGCCAAGTTTAGTTACATTTTAAAAATATCACGGATTTTTTTTTTAATTTATCCGTTTTTCGGTAAAATGTGGCTATATGTGAAGCATTGCTTAGAGTTTTCTCCTATTTCCTATGTGAAGAATAATGTGAAACTCGAGCTTAAATTATTATGCCGAGCTCTCTACAGAGGGAGGGGGCGACGGGCTGTAAAGCAAAACAGCCATGTTTAGTTATTATTATATCATGGAAAATTCGTAATTAATCCGTTTTCCGGTAAAATGTTGCTATACGTGAAATATTGCTTTGAGTCTTCTCCTATTTCCTATGTACATATTGAACCGGAAAATCCGGTTCAGACAGGCGATTATTCAAAAATCTAAAACGCAGTATTTTTAAAATAAAAATGAATTCTTGTTTCCCCTGTGGAATAGCCGTAGGCCACACTTTTTTCCTTCGTTCACGATACACCGATGTCGAGAATATATTTATTTATAATTTTATAGGTAAAATCACTAATTATAATTACAAATTGCGAAAGTTTAAAAACTCTAGAATATAAAGTGCACAAACGTCCAACCATGTAATCGCTCGCTTTTGGTGTTTTCCTTTTGGGTTATGGTAGGTAAGTTTTTATTATTACAGATAAAATAAATTAAAAGTTTTGTTACGCTGAATAATTTATGTTAAAACTCGAAAGAAGGTTATTTACTCATGAATCTACTTTATAATTATTTAAATTAAATAGTTCATTTTTAACAACGAGACACGTTTATGTAAAAGAAGCACAATTAATTTATAAATTAAGTAATTAATCTTTTTACCTACATCGTAGAATAATAAGATTAATTGCTTACACAATAATATTTAAATATAAGTATGTACTTGCTTACTTAATAACTGCTTTATTTGTTTGAAAGAATCTTAATTGTGTAGAAGTAATTCGCTTCTTAATATAAATTGCATTTTACTTTAGGCCACATTATTCAACTGATCTCATATAATACATACAATATGATTTTCTGTCATAAAACGAAACAAAATTAAGATTAAATTATTAACTTGTACTTAATGTAACCTATACATTTTAAAACCCTATCCACATTAGCGCGCGAATCACCCACGAAGCCGCGAATCTTGAGTGTGTATCCCATCCGCATAATATTCTCCACGACTTCGCGTAATGTTCGCCTCGTTCCTTTAGTTTCTCGGTTTTAGGTCATATACACGGACTGCACGTCTTAAATTCACGGACGACAATTTGCCCGAAGATGCGATTGCAACACGTATCGCGAATTTCTTATCCAGGGTTGTTTGTTGGGATGACAGGTGTAAAAATAGTATTATATCCAATCTGGCTGATCGATTGATACAGACAGTCGCATACAAACGGTGGATGGAATTAGCATCCTAAATTCATAGGTATTTTTACTGTTAATTTCCAAGTGTTTAAAACTGTATTATGTACCTATCCAACCTCACTACGTTATTGTGTATGGATCATGTGTCTGAAATAAAAGAATATTATAATTAATATTATCGAAATGTGCAGTCCGTGTATAAAGAGCCCTTAGTCCGCGACAAAGCCCGCGTGTGGAGTTTTACCGTGATTCGCGAGTGTGGAGAGGCTTTAACGCATTAAATGCGAACATGCGGCTGTCTCAGCCTTGAAGCGATGATTATGTACATGTTGATTGTGTTTCCTCCTACGCTGCGATTGTTTCAATCTTTAGAGAATTAGAGAAATATTTAGGGGTTTTGTTTAATTAAGAAATAAGAAGACCTATAAAATTAAGTTGGGTTTATAAATTAATAACGCTGGACAATTCACACAGCATTACTAGTCCCAAGCTAAGCAGAGTTTGTGTTATGGGTACTCGATATCTGATATACTTTGTACAATAAGAAGATAGATAGAGAAATTGGGAGGTATCTCAAACCGTAAAATGTATTCAATAAAATGTAAACTGCTAGGTGCAAAATAATGGTTGCGCAATCGAAACGTCGAACGTATAGGTACTTTGACAACTGTCTAATTATAAAATTGGCTAAGTGACAAGTCCTCCCCACTCTTGCACGCAAATAAACCAGTGAAAACAAGTAGGCAGTGCTAAATATCCCTCGGCTGGATTGCCTATTTATCTAGCGACACGAGAAATACCTATACCGATTTTATTTACAACTACCGCGGCTTTGCGCGTGTTAATCCAATAGAAACGTTCAAAGGTGATTTCTAATCCACGGGAACTGATTTATGGGATAAAAAGTAGCCTGTTTGCCGCGGCTTTGCACGTGTTGATCCAATGGAAACATTTAAAGGTGATTACTATCCCACGGGTACTGATTTATGGGATAAAAAGTAGACTGTTTGATTCCAGGTTCAGGATTACCTGTATGCAAAAATTCAGCTCGATCCAGTAGCTTTGGCGTGAAGAGGTAACAAACATCCATCCATCCATACAAACTTTCGTATTTATAATATTAGTGTGATGTTCACGTTTTGACACTTCCTGTTCACGTCATAGCTTTTGCGCGCGATTCTATTTATTTTAATCGTACTCGTAATCAACGTAGTTTAATATCAAATCAATAAGATTCGTCCCTCATCCTACCCTACAAAAATATTTTTTTTTTTATTGAATGTTAGAAGTATAACATAATATGTCACGCTATACTCTCATACTTATTAATTTAATATACAATTGTATATAACAATTATTTATATAATGGATCGAGCTGAAATGTTGGCGATCTGAACCTAGAATAACATAATACCTACCTCCTCAACCTCAACCTCAACAGCTGGTGTTGGTCCACTGCTGGACGCAGGCCTCCCCCTGATAAGCGCCTTGTTGGCGTCTATCTAATGTGGGGTAATAGCCATAATCCCCACGTTGGGCATGCGCGTTGGAGATCTCAGTTCGATGTTAGAATTGTTCCGCAGGGGGCGCTACTGCCCGCCCCCGGTGGATATCCCTTAGTCGCCTCTTACGACACGCACGGGAAGAGATAACGTGGTGCAAATTCTAAGCCAGCACCACACAGCTGTAATAACCTACCTAGGCTACTTTTTATCCCAAAAAATGCGTTCGAATCCGCAGGCAGAAACTAGTACTTTAAACATAACATGCATGCGCGATGCAGTTATTGAGTATATCAATTTTATACGCATGAGAGGTTCCATGCAAGTAGACTGCCTCGTGACGTCACGCCCATCTAAGTACCACAACCGTCATGTTGCGCCGCCGTCTGCGCCCGAGCATTTCCCCTCCCCTCCCCCGCCCCCCACTGTCTGACGGAGAACGGCTGACCAGTGACCTTGTCTATCCGTCCTCCTCACACAACACAAACAACCCACAAGCAAGCGAAAGAACAACACAACCGGTATTGAAACAAGTTGTTTGTGCAAGAAAGGTTTCTTCTTATTTATTTAAATGTTTTCAAATTCGCTTTGTAATGTAGGTATGGGTAAAAAATGTTTGTTGGGTTAGTGACCTTGGATTTAAGATATTTGGATGATGCCGTGGATGTGGGTCGTCGGATAAACCTATCTAGGCTAGACGCGACTCTACAATTCGTCACGAAATTACTCTACCATAATAGACCTTTTTGAGTTTAAACCGGTGCAGCGGTGCAATGACATTTAAAATAGGTGCCTGGATTCATTAAGGCCCATACACCAGCGAAAGTGGCGCCCCCAACTATTATATCTTATTATTACGTTGAACGCAGGAATTTTTAAAAATCCTACATTCAGTTTGTGGTATCTATTATAAGCTATTAATTAATGCCTCTGTTATAGTTTCATTTTGTAAAGCTTAGGAAGAGATACGAAGTTGCGCTTTTTGGCCACCAAACTCTATTTTTGCATCTCCTCCTAAACTATATGAGATAAAATTATAAAAGAGGTATTAAAAAATAGCTTATAATAGATACCACAAACTGAACGTAGGATTTTTAAAAATTCCTATGATTTAAGTAAAAATATGATAAAATAGGAATTGCTGTCAGATTGGCTCGGGTATGCGCCTTAAATAGGTAGCTCATGAAAATTTGCAATGACAGAATAAGACAATAACAAACAACATTTTTTTTTAATAATTTAAGTTCACACACTACATGGGAGTAAAACCCGTATTAACTTAAATCCTGTTGACGAGGTGTTCTGTATCCAACTAATATTATAAACGCGAAAGTTAGTAAACATGTTTGTATGTTTGTTGCTCTTTCACGCAAAAACTACTGAACGAATCGGGCTGAAATTACAGGTAGTTCTAGGCCTGGAATAACATATAGGCTACTATTTATCCCATAAATCAGTTCCCGTGGGATAGGCCTGCGGGCGCAGCTATTGTATAATAAAAATATCTAGAGGCCATATACCCATAGTGTAAAACTATAATAACCAAAAATCTTTATATCTAGAGGTATTTATGTTGTGTAATAAGTTATATTAAAAACGAAATGAAATGAAATGCTTTATTAAAAAAGAACAGCATTTATACAAATATTACCTAGTCGGTAAAATGCGATCGATTTCTTGTCATAAAATAATAATAATTAGTTATCTAGTACCCATTACACAAGCTTTGCTTAGCTTGGGGCTAGATAATGCTGTGTGAATAGACCAGCATTAGTATTAATTTAAAAAATATTGGCGAGGAAAAGTCGAATCTCCCTCTGGTAATACGAGTAATGCCAAGCCAAATAACAATCGCATTTTATTTCAGTAGTTGCGAACCATGAAGCTCCTAAGTAACATAGAGTAAAGATAGAGGGTAGCAAACTGTATAAGGTATAGGCAATATGTAAGGTCATCGCACCAAGGAGGCGTCACTCCTTTCCAGTCAGCTGTTAGAAGGTCAATGCCCTTGGAGGGAGCTCCCACCCATTAAACTCCAAAGTAAATTGAGATGAGTTTAGCAAAAAGCTCTTGTTTATAAAGCTTCAGAAAACTGGATAATAAAGCCAGAGCTTTGTATTGTTGGCGTCCAACTTTTAGATCTGTAAGAGCCTATTTATTTTTTTTTAGCTTGTCGTCGAGTTTAGTATTAAACAAAGTCGTTTCCCGCTGTCTGTTTGTCCCTATGCTGGGAAATCTTTAAAACTACGCAACGGATTTTGATGCGGTTTTTATAGATAGAGTAATTTCAAGAGGAAGGTCGCTAGTAGCTTATAAATCAAAGTTCATTCTACGTTTTTCCCAGGATAGTCTCGTTTGACCTAAAGTTCGAAGCGTTTGTACTCGCAATTTTCTCTTCTTTCTGGCAAGCCCTAAATTTGTGAGTTCGTTGTCAGACCCAAAAAAATAGAGGTAAGTAAAATTCACATTCTCGTTTTCAGCCCGCGTTTTACGAGCTCAACTCTAATTTATTGTAACAATAAAATGTACATTAAGTATCATGTATAAAGTTATTTATATAACAAATTAAAGCCACAATGTAGCGATGACAAACTGGGTTGAATGCACTATGCTTTTATTATGGTCAAATATAATTAAGATGATCTTTCTGAACGACGTTCTGTGGCTTCAATCTAACAAGACTATAAGTTGATTCTGATTCATCAATTAATCTTTGTTTTTTAACCTCGACCAACTTTAACAAACCTGGTACCTAAATTGGATTAACAAACGCAAAGAATTTGCTATCTTTCAAAAGATAAGTAACTTTAGAAAAGATCTACGACTCAAACCATTTGAATGACCTTGTATTGTAAGATTGTAACTATGTAAAGTCAATTTTGAATAAATTTGAAATAAAGATATCTCTGCAGCGTCAAATTCGCGCTGGCTTTTGAGGGCAACGTACGCTTTTTTGCGATTTATTTTTAACCGTGTTGTCAACCGAAACTTGATACGTACATTTTATACAACACTGTAGAGTTTATGGTCTGATCTGGGGTCAAGGGAGTCGTGCATGTGTCCTTTTTATTTAAATAGCACTTTCTTTTGCATTTGCATATTGTACGAAAATAACTTGTTTTCTCTGTATCGTGTTGTTTAATTTCTGAGTTGTTTTTTTTATTTTTGTACATCTTCTAAATTTAGCTAGGTAGGTAAGAAGTACATATACTGTTAGTTTCTCCAAGATGTCTTCAATACAGAATACTGAAAGTTGCTTAGCATAATATTTACAAATGAAGCAAAGTTTCCTCAGTTTGATTATGAAAAGCGACTCTGTTCACTGAACAGGGGAAACAATCCCCAGAGAAAAAAACTGAGTAAATTGCCTGTATATAGAATCAACCGACTCAATTCGTTAACATACAAACCGCCCATCGAAATCTTGCTGAGGCGATGTCAGCCGAAAATTTCTACGATATTTCTACGGACTTCATACATTTTCATGAGGATATTATGTTCGGGGTATAGCAGCTAGAATTATGCTGTCAATATGCGACGGTGCCTCAATTCCTATACAATGTAAGGAATTGAGGCTCCGTATATAATATCATCATCTAACAGGACTGATATCCCTGTAGAAAAATCGTGTCTAAAATCTGTGCTTGCATTCATTTTACATTAATTAGACTCGCACCATACCCTAATATAAAATCGTGGTCCTTATCAATTCAAACATCAGGACCTACTGACGTTTTTAAGACGGAACAAGTTGTCCGTTCAGACGTATTCGTGAGTACCAGTAGGTAGGAAGGGATTCCTATAAAGTTAGTAACCTATAAAGGTAGCACCATCTTTCAAAGTTATAGGAAATCTGGTTGCTTCAAATATTCATCTACATATCTCTATAGCTTGTTAACTGTGAATAGCAACCGTTTGATTCAGCTCCCAACGCCATGCGTTAATTGCCCCGCCATTATGCACGCACCCTACTTACGGCCACGCTTTGTTGAACTACGGTACTATATTCTGGGGGACTTGTACTTGGTAGTTCTAAAACAAGGGTTGCATTTCAATGCGTGAGTAAAGTACCTATAGAAACTTGTAAAGCACGGTAGATTCTTACCTGCAGGTGGGAATATTTATATTATTATGCGAAGCGGTTAGTTGAAGTCTTCCGAGTAAAGGGGTTTAAGAATGAAACAAGATCTGGGCTATTTTGCGTGTAGAATAGCTACACGCAAAATAGCCCAGATCTTACAGACATTTGATAGCACTATGTTACGATAATTCTCCCAGGATTTAATCTATAGAGGCCTACATTTCAATTCATTTTCACTACCTGTAGGTAAGTACATAAAATTTTAAGAATATTCGAAATATGATACATAATGCTTACACACAAGTAAAACTCAGTAGAAGTAGAGGATTTACAAAAGTAATAAAGCACAGTAGCAATAGCTAAATCCGCTCCTTTTTACCTATGAAGCATTTTTAAATAGGTAAATAAATATAATCTAAGAGAAAGCTACATTTTTTCCTTGTGTGATCGTCACTGCATAGAAACGAAAGGGCTTTGTAATTCCCATAGTAACAAGGTATTACCTCTCGTCATCTCGTGAATAGAGCGCTGGTCATTGTTCAATCCCCGCTCCCCTCGGTTTATTTCATAATACTCGTCTGTCTTCAAAATAGAAAACCTCTCATACAAAACCATAAAAGGAAGACCTAGGTAGGTAAGTAAAGTACCTATTTTCTTTTAAGATTGATATTGATATGTACCTACGTCTAGTTTGTTTACAACAGTCTGTTGTTAGCTCAACTGTTTCAGTTGTAAAAAAATACTAGTTTTAATGTTTCTTGGAATAAATCACCTCAATCATTTTATGTCTAGAATTCTGGAATCGTGACGGAATTTGTTATTCCAAATAATTCCTTTTATCTTTCAACAAAATATCTACAAATCACAATAAATCCTCATGATAGTTTACCTGGGAACGTATTGGCCAAGATTAACCTCAGGCGATATTTCTTAATAACGAAGCCAACGATATTTTGTGTGTTCCCGCCAAAAATAAGCCGCCATTACTTCAGAGACTGGTTTGACAGAATTGGATCGCGCTCTTTGGCAACGACACCGCATACCATTCCTCCGATTTTTATTTCGCGTTTCGCATTCTTTTTAACTTTACAAATTGACTACTAATATGAGGAACAGATTCTTATGTTGATTTAGATTTGTGTGATTTCTTTTGTAATGCTCGTCTCCATTAAGTCTATTCGGCGTTCCTTTGTTTGTATTTCGAATAAAACAAATTGTTTTTGAATTAAGAATTATTTATGCTAGTCAGTCACGAATTCTTCTCCCAATAATTTTGAAAGTAGAGTTTCCTCACTTACATTCGAGCTGCGCGTATCGCCAGGTTTCCTCAAAGGTTTAAATTATTTTAAATTGTTAGATAGGCCCTTTCAGTAATGAATAATGATCCGTCCGCTCCGTGTTTGTTGCCAAACGAAGTGAGTGAGCTCACTCAGGAATCAGTGAAGGGAATCTGGGATCAGTGAATTACCTACGTGTTTTTGTGGTGTGCTTTTTGCTTTTTCACAAAAGTTTGTGCAATGTAATTGTACAATAAATGTCAATAATAACAGTTAGGTAGGTTTATTGACAAAAACTCAAATTTTATCAACTCATAGGTGCGTGCGTCGGTATGCATTCAAAGAGAATGCCACAGTTTTTGGGCGTAAGGGCGTACCTAAAGATATTAATCTTTGGTTTTCCTAATATTTGGTATTAAAACCTCGAAGTGAACTCATAATAACGACTCCCACACTGTAAACAATTTCCTTTCCAAGAAAGCCTCCAAGACCGTGTTTTTCATTTGCAGATCGAGGTTCCTAATGGCATATTTTTTGCTGTTTATTGTCTGAACGTATAATTTATCCGACATAAATTGAAATCAAGACGTCCTACGACCTATACCGTGTCCATTTTGAATGAGGCATAAACGTAAATAAACCGCCCATACTTAACCTAAAATTCACTTTGTTGGCGCGTCCTTTTATACGTAATTTACATTACTTGTCGATTTTAGATCCTCCCTTCAATAAAAATTGCTTACAATTATATCTGAAACTCGACGCCAAGCAAGTGAGATTTTGTTATTTGTGTCGTATTTTGTTTACTAACATGCTTCATTCAACGTGGACAAACCATAGGTAGGTACTGTCTGATCTACTCGTGACCTGTCTAGTGACCATGAGTTTGGTTAATGTAGGATAAATCTTTTTTGTTGCGGAATCGGGGGGCGGGCAGCGCCCCCTGCAGAACAATTTTACCACCGAACTGCGATCCCTAACCCACATGCCCAGTGTGGGGATTATGGGAAATACCCCTCATTACATTAGATAAACGCCAACACGGTGCTTATCAGGGAGGCCTGCGTCCAGCAGTAGACCAATACAGGCTGTTGAGGTTGAGGATGTTGCGGAATCAAAATGGTACCTAATTATTGGTAGAGCAGCTCTTTTTGAAATATCTACGTAATGTATATTGTTATTTAATAATTTTAAGTACACTTAATGACTATATCTGTTAATTACAAAATAACAACGAATGTTCATTATTCGAGTCCGGTTCAAAATGATACTTTCAAGCACACCCGTAACTTACTTTACAAGCGAGTACATTTATCAGTCGAAATATTTCAGTATTAGCTGCGTCCCGCGGCTTCGCACGCGTTGTTTATATGGAAACGTTTAAAGGTGGTTTTTATCCAAGGGAACTGATTTATGGGATAATAAGTAGCCTATGTTTGATTCCAGGATTAGAATTACCTGTATGAAAAATTTTAGCCCGATCCATTCAGTAGTTTTGGCATGAAGAGGTAACAAACATACACCCATACAAACTTTCGCATTTATAATATTAGTGTGATTTGAAGTACATTATTTTGGTAGAAAGCACAAACTCTCCAAAATCTCAACTTGGCAATTGGCAACCTGCAAAATATAACTTTCCTAATAAGGGATTCTAGGCGGAACCACTGACACTAAGTCTAATAAATACTGCATTTGTTTTAGCATTATGTTCAATCGCCTTGTTTGATAAGATGTTTTGTTGCGGTGCCGAATTGTAGGAGCACTTCTTTGAATAAAGGCCCTGCTCAGTAAACTGAGGAATTTGTTCATCCGGAATTTTCCTTATTCCGGGGCTGCGGCCCTGACACAGTTTGCCTCGTGAAGTAGGGTTTTCGTGAAATCACAATTCCAAGAACACTGATCCTTATTTTCATTAATACAAAGAGTTTACGCTGCACATACCACATGCAAATCCATTCGGCCGTAGCGTTGCGTAACAAACTTTCGAATGTTTACAAACAGCAATGCAGAACGATAAATACTACTCACGTAAAAATATTGTACTACTCGGTTATCTCTGGCATTAATTCTAGGTAGAGGTAGATAGAATATCGTGCTTGGTTATTTTATTATACCTATCCTCGTATAGTACTTGAAGGTTAACTGTTTTGATGACATTTGCAGGAACTCTTATTGCTTAACACTTTTTTACGATTGAAATGAGATATATTATTATGCGCTACCGGGAAGCTCACAAGCGTGACTTTTTAACCGATTTAAAAACAACAAGAGGTTCTAGCTATATTCGGCTGTTAGTTTGTTTTTAATGTGTCGCCGATTTCACCATCCATGTGGACCGATTTTACTGATTATTGCTGTTTTATAGAAAATGGTCCCGAGGTGGTCCCATATTTTTTCCGAGGGGTTAAGAAATTGTCCTGCAAATATTAGGAAATAGTGTAAATATTAAAGAATTCTATCAGTTTTTAGTTATTGTTTTGAACAATCAATGTAGGTAATCCGAGATAAACGTGTGCGACGCCGCGGGTAGAATGTAGATGGACTATTACATGGCTGGAGTTCTTGGAGACTGCAGTCCCTACAAAGTGTATAAACTCAAACACCCACGGTGCTGGAGCAAAAACTTGTAATGTGTGTTCCGTGTCGGGCGACGCGACGGTTGCGTCATAGTGAAATCAATGAGGGCCGGTTGTAAGGCTGACCTTGCTGCGCTTCGTGGAAGGTCTACTACCGCCGTGGCTTCTAAATTATGTGATTCATTATTGGGCTTAGCTCAATTCAGATCTAGATCGGTGTTTGTTTTTTTAGCAGAGTGAAAAACTGATTTATGTTTTAGGTCTACTACTGCCGTGGCTTATAAATTATGTGATTCTTTATTGAGCTTAGCTTCATTCAGATTTAGATCTGTGTTTGTTTTTTTAACAGTGTGAAAAACAGAATTCTTCTTATCTTTAACTTTTTTCATTTCTTTAGTTGGTCTGATCTGATCTGATCACAGTAAATGTGTCGTTCGCTTCTGTTGGTTTATAAACATACGTTTTGTTACATCTTATTGCGTCAACTATTCTTACCAGTTTTCCCTATGAGTTATCAATTGTTGTCAGTTCATGACCACTGCAACGTCACATCAATGGGAATGTGAGGGTAAATTAAGACTGAGCAATCACTGGATAATTTCTTAAATGTTAATTTTACTCAGAACATGTCTTAAAATAGATAATAATTTCGAAATTTGATAGGACCCGGTTATGCACGGCCTTGTAAGGCCTGTTTGGAGGTTCGAGACTCAGACAGAACAACCTCGGTGATTACTGGCGCCAAAATTATCGAAACATCGATACTCTTGGTATTTGTCTATTTTATTAAATTTGCAAGAAACTTTATATGGTTCGTTCATTAAAAACATCACAGTCATTTGTATTGTAAAAACAAGGAAAAGATAGCTAAAAATCATGGGTGACGCCTAGATCATGTCATTGTTTCATAAAGTTTTTATTATGATAACGCTTCACGTTCTGATTTCTGAAAGGTCGATAAATCTTTTTGAAAACTGTTAATATTGCGAAACGTCCCAATAGACAACGGCATGCGTTTTGCGTTTCCTGTGACATCTTTCATGCATGCCAGTATCTGGTCATGTCCGTCGGTCGGTCATATCACCGCTTCGCAAATAATATTTTACTTCACGTTATTAATCTGTTAGCGCTCACAGAAGTTAACATGCTTCTGTTCCGAGAGTTCGAAATACTTTATTGCACAAAAATAGCTTACCTAGCTAGCTACCTAATGCCTTGGTATGGTAATTTATCAAGTTGTTTAGTCTACAATATTAGGTAGGAATTGTTATCTTCATTCAACAAAGTAATCCAGTAGGTACTTAAAAGATCTGTTTCTGTCTACTATGGATAAACCTAATAGGTTTCAAAACATGTTTTGAAATGAATTCGCTGTATCATTCGGGTCATGCGTAAAATGTTATCTCTCCTTCCTATTGCGTCTGATCTTATCTACAGAAACGTATTTGGAAATACAAGCTACGGAATAGAATTCTTTACGAGCGAAAAAAGTAGGCAGGTCGTTATAAACCCGGCTGTAGTAGAAGCAATAAAAAGAAATCAAATCGAAGCGGACGCGCCGCGGCCTCGCCTCAACTCGTAAACACCCAAAAAAGTGTAAATGGAAAACAATAAGCGCGTCTGCTAGTCGATTCGCGAGTCTGGCGGCCGTATAACCCGCCCAAAGACTATTCCACTCACTATATCGACTTGTAAATAAACTTGGTCGGTTAATTCGTGACCGTGGGCGGTCAACGCATCAATATGGGCGCGCGGTCACGGGGTCGCCGCACCGGGTTTCGAACGCACGTCGCGTCGTTTCAAAATGGCGACGTATGAACGCGGCACGTAGTCATAGGTACCGCGGATTTTATGCGTCTACTATAATTTTGTGTAATTTATATTCGATACACCGCCGCCGGGCGATAGATAGTGGTCTATTGAAGTGTGAGGATCGCGCCGTGTCCGGGAGCCCGCGGAGCATACTGAGTGTCTGGATGCGGCCCGCTGCTGCATACATGCATCGTTGATTGATTTTGTTTATTTTCAAACAATGTATCTTCACACATAGTTTGAAAATAAACAGAGTCGAGGGCCGCGTTTGAATATCAATCGCTTTGTACGCGGTTGGAAGTTCAACAATAGAGCCGGTAACCCCGCTCGTACTACCAAGAGGGACCTACTTGTAACGGCCATGAATAGATTAACGCGTGGATGTAGACTGACTAATATTATTATGTATACAACTCATTATTATGTATGCATTACATACGAATCTACACTATATTCCGATCAACATGTGAAAAACCATCAAGTTGGTTAATTTATCGGGAGTGTCTGGCAAAGTTTCAAAATTATTGTCACCGTAAAACGTAGTTTCAGGTACCTGTGCTACGTATATTATGGAATGGATACTTTCACGCTAACAATATACCTTCTATTAATTCTCTACTTATCTTCTAATTATTTATCGGCGATACATCATTAAAAACTTACCAATTACGAACGATTATTACGCAACAACTTCATTCATTATAACGATGCTAATAATCGAATTATTTAGGTAATTAGGCATCTAATTTTAATACTTTTTTATTAAAAAAATACAAAAAGTTGGGCATAATGCCGATGGCATTTTATGCCTGCCAACCACACACAGTCAACAACAAAAAGGCGTCTAAAGTAGTAGATAAGGTAGCCTTAAGTAATTCGAATTAATTTTCATTGTTTTTATTTTTATGTAGCCATAATTAATTCGATCATCTTAAATTTGAAAAAACTTCTATTAACTATTAAACTATGAAGATACATTTGATTATCCAGCCACTCAAAAAGAAACTGTAATAATATAAATTCTTGATGATAATTGCTACAAAGATATTTCTATCATCAAGAATTTGTTGTAAAATTGTCCTTATTCGTTATTCACATCGGAATATTACTCGAACATCTCTAGAGGTAAACATTATGTGACCCTAAGATAACGTTGACTTGTTTATTCCTATCGCGCAATAAAATTACAAGTATTAATAAACCTCACACGTCGAATAATATAAACTTATTGCACTTATATTAGGCGTACCTTCGCCCACCGCGCCACAGAGGTCGTCAATCACATCACACTAATATTATAAATGCGAAAGTTTGTATGGATGGATGGATAGATGGATGTTTGTTACTTCTTCACGCCAAAACTACTGGATGGATCTAACTGAAATTCTGCATTCAGGTAATTCTAATCCTGGAATCAAACATAGGATACTTTTTATCCCATAAATCAGTTCCCGTGGAATGAATATCACCTTTTAACGTTTCCATAGGAAAAACGCGTGCGAAGCCGCGGGGCGCAGCTAGTTATATTATAATCATCAGTTCAAGATTATTTTGATTTTTAACTCTCGCTTGACAATGCTCTTGACGGCCTCTGTGGCGCAACGGGCGAAGGTCCGCCTGCGACCCAGGAGGTTGCGGACACGATTCCTGCCTCCGGGCAAGTACGATCTGCAGACATTTGTTGATAAATATAAATATATGTATGTGTAATTTTATCATATTATGATCGGAGACAGTAATCGGCTACGCACGCGTTGTTCCTATGGAAACGTTTAAAGGTGATTATGATATGCCACGGGAACTGATTTATGGGATAAAAAATATGTTTGATTCCAGTATTAGAATTACCTATTGTATGCAAAATTTCAGCTCGATCCGTTCAGTAGTTTTGGCGTGAAGAGGTAACAAACATCCATCCATACATACTTCCATCGAAACTTTCGCATTTATAATATTAGTGTAGTATGATATGAATTATCTAGTACCTACCTACCCTAGCTAGATGATTCTGTGTGAATTGTCTTAAGTTATTTAATATTTATTTATTCTTCTTCATTTAATTCAAAGCGCACATTTTATTGATGATAGGTTCTCAGACAGCTGTGATGTAAATTTGACGTTGATATTCAATGTCTTGTCTAAATAATTAATTCAAGTTAACCCGACCTTTAATGGCAAAAAACTTGATTTGGTGAATATGTAGAGATACGGCCTTTGTACCTTACTTATCTTTTATGTTAAAAAGATAGTAAAATACTGACCACTTTAATTGTGTCTAATTAAGTTTGGTTAGTCTATAATTAATGACTTGCTTAATTAATTCAAGTTTAGCTGACCTTTTCGATAAAATACTAGATTTTTCTTCTTAGTTCTAGTTGGAGCATTTGTTTGAATTAGTTTACTGATAATTTTTGCAACTTACTGGAAGTTTAGTGTATAGCGATATGGCACTCATGAAAGGCATATGTCCAGCAGTGAACTAATATAAACTGATGATGATGATGATTAGTGCAAAAAACGTTTTTCGCATTTCGTTGAGTATTTTTAGGTCAGTCAAAAACAACCTACAACCTTTATGTCTACCTCTAAACGTTATTATTGTACTCATAGATGATACTTGAACCTCACCATGTATCAAGAAGGGAAGGAGGGGTTAAAAATGACAAAAAAACATCACGTGATTAATGGAGGTCCCCTAATACAGCTGAAGACCAACCTCAACAGCCTGTATTGGTTCACTGCTGGACGCAGGCCTCCCCCTGATAAGCGCTTATTATTGGCGTTTATCTAATGGGGATAAATAGGATAAAAAAGTTTTATTAGTTCTATGGACCAACAGTTCTAATAGTACTGATGGGAAATATTATTAGTTCTATAAAATAAATGGGACAAGTTCCGTTTCAATAATTCTACCATAGAACTGCTGGGATAGAAAAGTGGTAACAGTTCTATGACGTATGACGTCCTATAGAACAAATGGGAGTTACCGACCATAACCCCCACGCTAGGCATGCGGGTTTGAGATCTGAAGACCAGTCACCAATAATTACTAGCAAAAATGTTTACCTATTGTGTAGCTATATCGTATCCATTTAGAATGGAGCATAAACGTAAACAAACCGCCCATACTTAACCTGAAATTTACTTAGTTGGCGCGTCCTTTTATACGTAATTTACATTACTTGTCGATTTTAGATCCTCCCTTCAATAAAAATTGCTTACAATTAGGTATATCTGAAACTTGACGCCAAGCAAGTGAGATATTGTTATTTGTGTCGTACTTTTTTTACTAACATGCTTTATTCAAAATAGAATCATAGTCCATACGTAATAATTATGATTTGATTATTGATGATTGACTTGTCACATTGTTTTCACAATGTTATCAAGGCCCAGAACGTTCCTAGGGTTCATCGAACGATGCGCGCGCCGCCCTCCGACCTATCATGGCCCACTCAGATAAAACAGACAAAGGAAGGGAAGCTGGTACATAATACCAATATTGTTTGCTTCCTAGGATATCGACGGCGGCGCCACTGTTATTTTAATCATAAGTATATTATGATAAATGTGAATGTTGGTGTGTGTGGATATTATGGATGTTTGGGTGTTACTCCTTCGCGCAACAAGATAATATAAACTTAAACCCGATTAAGGAATTCATTGATTATGTTTATTGTTTTAGGAATAAAATTTTCGATCCTTACTTAGACCCTACTATCTCGTTAGACCCCCTCCCTATATAGACCCTATAACCACGAAATATCTGTAATGCCCTAAATTTTTTGGTCACCCTACTTTTTCACCCAAAAAAGCTGTGTACTCTAATTAATATTAGATATTCAAATTAAATGATATTATATTCTAGAATAAAACAATTAGCTACAACTAATATTTTTACTACCAACATAATTTATTATTTACTCAACACTTAATAAACTAATTTTAACGAATTTATATGAAAGGCGAGATTTGATTGATTAATTCCAACTAAAGTTTTCATTTCATCGTTTGTAATTTTGTATAGGCCATGACTATAATAGCCTTCTAAAGGTTTTCACACACTCATATATAATGTACATTATATTCCTTCATATTCATAAATAAATAAATCTTGAAATAAATAAAAATAAATAAATAACAAATATTTCAACATGTAAAATATACATTTTAGCTGCTGTTTGTGGTCTTGACGATATCTTTAGAAAGATGTAATGAGAGGTATCGTGCTATAATATACTTACATATTTACATTAAAGCTGCCGTGTGTGCAACCCTTAACTTTAGATTCAAATTCGATAATATTCTATTTCTCGACTCTACCTCTGTTTAATTTCCAAGTGACATCTCCCCACAGGCCGAGTTATTTTTAGTTTCGCCATTTTGTATTCTGTATATTCTTGTTTCTTGCTAAAATAAGACAATAAGTAACATTCGCTGTAAGATGGTCTTTAATATCGGAGAGACCTTAATATAATAATAAGAACAATTCTATTTCCATATTGCGATCCTCAAGCCGCATGCCCAGCGTGGGGATCATGGGAACCCTCTCCGTGAGATAAAAAGACGTGTGGCACTCGGGGACTGCCGCGGTAAAGCTATTGCAATGCCATCTAGAGGCGAGTTGCTGAACTAAAGAGACAAACATCAAGGTTTTTTCGTTACGGAATTTCTGGATTCGGTCCCCGCGCTCAAGGCCCGCGATAGAAGCTATGCAATAGCTTAAAATTCATTAGGTGCATCTAGGGAGGAACCTGCGTCAAAAATTTAAATTTCACCGCAATACTCCTTTGTCAGTTTCCCGCTTTTTCTTCTTTTTTCTAACCAGCCAGTAAAGCTTGTACTGCATGCACACTAAGCATAGAACCTCTTTGCACTTGACTATTTTCAAAACAAAATAGAATACGGAATACATTGAAAATAGGTACAATGAAAATTTGCCGACCGCAAATTTTTTTCTTGGTCGGTCGGAAAGACCGTCTTTGCTAAAGGCTAAAGGTTATAACAACTAACAGGCTAAAGGTTTCTTCGTCGTTTCTTTACTTTAGTCTACATACCGAAGCGGCCGAAATTAATAATACCATTTTATTTCCGTCTCAGTGTATTCCTTTTCTAAGTGTACATTTATTGTATTTATGGAAATAAAGCATATTCGGTATGTGAATTTTGCTCAAAGAAGGTTGTCCAAATAATGTGCAAATACGTTATGATGTTTGAGTAAAACTACAATTTGCCAGGTAGCCAACTAAGGTAGCTCGCCCATTACTGTAGCCATTTTTGGTCAAGATTCCGGGATAGAAAGTGCTTATCTAGCAAGAGCATACTGGTTAGTAAGCAAGAATATAGCTAGTTACAGAAGCAGATTTTACTGATTGCAGAACATTGCCCTCCTTTATGCACAGTTGGGTTGGGATAGTTGTTGATGGTGGCATGGCATGAGTAACAAACTTGTCTATGATATGACTGTTTGAAAATGGAATTTCAGAATTGTACTTTTGCAGGGCTGTACTTAGGATGACGATTGGGGGCTGTAGCTGTAGCCCAAATTACCGGGGTGTCATAAAATGGAATGATGAATACGAATGGAGACTTAAACGCGTTTTGTCAAATACTGTAATTAACTATATATCTGCTTACTTATAATGTTTTTTTTTGTTTCAGGTAAATAATATATCCTTCCCCATTGACACCTACAAATGTAAGTTAACACGAGATTTTCACAGTCGACATTTTCTCAGTCGGTGCTAGAATTATTTATATCAAGATCGTGACTACAATCTAACACTGAAAGGTCATGGACTCTATCGTGCTTTTCATCAGCACGACCTTATAAATAGGCCCGGCAAAACAATGCAAACGACGATGGCAATAATTAATGACAACTCGCATGACATGTCGACACTGACAGGAGCGCATCCAGTGCAGGCCGGGGGTCGGTACCCGCTGGCTGGCACCCGGCCAAACTCCACGACTATTATTACGAGGCGAATCTTTACAATGCATCTCCCGTAATCCCTATTACAACGTCGTAAAAACTATTATCACATTAACAACGGCTGTAAACCTTGTTATTTGACGGCCCACCTGGCAGCGCTGTAAGGTGGGGACGTAAGAGTGGTTTTCGAAGCGTCGAACGCAGCAGCAGTCTTGCCGCACAGTAATGGATGCACGGCAGTTGAATGCAAATAAGTCCGTTTATTATATTTGCAAGTCGTTGGACAGTTTGCCGAGATCAAAGATTTCGAAGCTGCGCTAAAATCTGAAATGTCATTTGTACGGTTATTCCGGTAACGTTGGACTCATACTAGCGCATGTGCATGCACCAGCAATAAATGTGCACGTAAAGCGGAATTTTATGCGAGGACTATCGAAATTTGCATATTTCTTCCTACTCATTCCCGGATGCATTCAGCCATTTAGTTTTAGAGATCGTTACTGCAGGCGTCGTAATATGTAATGGGTCGTTGAATGCTTACTACCTACGCTTTCATAAAATTAGGGAAGGTTTTCCTTTTTCTACTAAAATCATAAAACAGACTCGTGGAAAATATTAATAGAATAATCGACTAGTGTTTTCGGTACTATCTACCTATGTTATTCGTTCGATTTACATCACCAGCTGCGGTAGTAAACTCAAAAGCTCAAAGAACATAACTCGACTTTCACACATTTCGCGGTCATTTCTATTCTTTTTTCCAATTTCTTGTCTCGAGAGCGGTGATTCATTCCGCCACCTGAATTATCGTCAGTTTAATGATAGCTGCCCATTTTACGACGCGGGCTGATGGGCTGTGACTAATTATTAACTGATGGCTTTCGGCACCGCACTTTTATTTCGATGGTGTTGCCAGAATGTTATGAAACATTTTATGTTCGAAGGGAATTTGAGACAATAGGTTTTATTTTATGAGTGTTCTTCGGCTGTCTGACTATTTCCTCGTGCCGAGTCTCTTAGAATTGAAAATTAATTAAAATTAGAAATATTTAAGTAGGCCTTCGAATTAAAATATAATAATTGTAGAAAAAACGAAAGTGGTAGAGAAAGACAGTGACGTATTCAGGATTTCTTGTAGGGCTAGTCACGGAACGCATTCATTAATTTATAAAAAAATATTGTCAAATTAAATTTCATATTATTATTAAAAAAGAACATGGTATTTATTAACATTAATTTCCATGAAACGAGTCATGGAAATACCACAAACCTGGCACGCGAAATATTTGGCTACTAAACTTATGCGCAGTAACTATCGCGATTTCAGCGTGAGTGTCCTGAAGATTCCGGGAAAAAAACACTAAAAGTCACATAAATAATAAACGAAACTAATTGACTGCGATTCAAATTGATTTCAGGGACATTGAGTCATGGTAAAATTCCTAAATGTTTTATGTATTTTTAAAGCTGTTGACAGAGAAAATATTCTTTAAGATTCAGTGCCTTGACAAAAAAATCTGAATAAGGTCTTAAAAAAACTATACCACGTATTGGAAAAATATCAAAGTTTAATTCAGTAATTCAAATATGATATTTATTTAAAGTAATATTTATTCACACAAGACATGGTACAAAAAACATTGATAGAGTAATACAGTAGACCTGTATATCTCACCCGAGTACAGGCACGTGAATATTTTAGAAGTAAAAACCTAACTAGTTATCGAAATTATAAACATTAAATTATATCATTGGAATAATTGAATTAAATAAACGAAAATAATTATTAAATTGTCTGCTAAACTCAAGTCAAAACTTAAAATTAATTTTAACATTTGTTTTCCTTCTTTCCTCCCTTAATTATGAAACATCGATACTGTTAAAGATACTAATTTATACTTTTCATGAACAACAACAACTTTCTGTAGGCCAATCATTGTGTTTTTCGTAGTTTTGGGAGTGTTGCCAACATTCAATGTGGGTGAATGCCTAACATGCCTTGATCATAACTATACCGCTGACTCATTAGTGAATGAAAGCGTTCCCTTGTTAAAATATTTACATTTCGCAGTAATATCAAAACAACAACATCGTTTTATGGAAGCCAGTCTTAAATTGCGCAATTGAGATGATATAAAGTAGCAGCAATAATAATAACTACCTTTTGATACATTTGTACTGTAGCACTAAAAAATTGATATTTTTGAGAGTTATATGTTTTTTTTTTTAATCTTAAGTCTTCAGGCGTTTGTATTAGTAAAACTAAGTATATTAATAAACTAAGTCTCGGCTCCTTGTCTCCCAAAACATCTTGGTAACCTCACTTGTAAAGCTCTCCAGACTATTATCGTCATCATCAACCAATTTATTTCACTTCTGGACATAGGCCTCCAATAACGAATGCCATAGCGCCATGTCTTCAGCTTGCCACTTCCAGCATCTGCCTGTAGTCTTTCGCAGGGCGTACTTCCATCCCACCTTGGGGCGAAGGTAGTACTCTCACTCTCTCTGTGTGGTCGGTTCTTCATGACTGAAGATCGTGGTCACCAGAGGTTGTCTCTATTGTGCTGGAGTGGATAGCTTGTCTCCAGCGAATTCTGTTTGTTTGGCCATTGTTGGCAACGAGAAGGGGAAGCGATCTCGCGGTAGATCTCCAAGTAGATGGACAGATCATCAAGGGGTATCGCAAGTTTTACGACGGAGGGATTACTACACTAACATTAATGGCAAAAGCAATATAAGAACGTAATATTATCAATTATTGATAAAACACTGCATACACGTGTTCATTGCACTCTATAAAATAACTCTATTCTATGAATGTCTAATGTCATCTTACGTAATGGAGCGGCCCATTTATGAAATGTCATTTCTATCAACAGTGATGTGATAACATAGTGAGTCATGTCTTGATGACAGGTGTCACATAGAATAAAAGGTATTTATTAGGGAAAGAATCAATGTTGATATATAAAGGATAATGTCAATAAGGATATTAAGAAAAGCTAAAAGTTAATCATTATAACTACGTGATAACCTGAAACATTTATAAGTCAAAGTTTTTCAACTCCATAGTACATCAGGCGGCATCAAATTGGCATTGAAAATAAACACTTTCGAAAATATATTCTCGAAGTAGATTTTAGCTAAGCAAGACAGACCTACATGCAATCAAGTCTTGTGTAATAGATGTTTAGCAAGAGACGTGGTTTTAATAGCTCCAGTAGTCTGCCTACCGACTAGACATCCAAGGTTATACATAACTACTCTTTGTTTTCCATTATGTACAGTCAATGTAAATCAGATAGTCATTTAGTATTTACGATACGATGAAACTTTTCCATTACCGTAAAGTTTTCATTTAACGTTTGCGTTTGCGATTCGTTTTATCGTTGCCGTTAAGAAGCATGATTATGTTTCGTGACTTTTTATTGGTAGTTTAGTTGGTATTAGTAGTATTATTGTAAAACAAGTTTTGAGAAGCTATAGTTGGTTGTGGAGAAGTCACAACTACGACGTCGTAAAATATAAAGAGCCACCTGGCATCACATTGTCAACAAACGATAACGTATTTATGCGAATACCTACTTTACCCGCGTTCTTATAGCTATGTGTCTTTTTACAGGTTTTGTCCATACAGTCTTAGAATTCTAATATATGTATTATGATAAGAAGAAATATTAGTGGAAAATATTTTACGACAAAGGTGTCATCAAAGCATTTTTTTATCCTATTTTTTATTTATTTTGATCACAATCTCACTTATGGTTAATAATAAAAATTGATGTAATGGTGTTTTTTTATTTATTTATTTAATAGCACATTTACATTGCCATTTACATTACAGTAAATCACCAATGCGACAATAAAATATTGAAAAAATACATTATACACATAATACTAAAAATTTACAATAATAAAATTACAACAAAAAACTACTAACTATTACTTTATACTAGCCATATTATAAAGTAATAGTTAGTAGTTTTTTGTTGTAATTTTATTATTGTACATTTTTAAAATTGTAGGCATGGGTTAGTATCATTGTCTGTACCTACACTGTCGTACCGAAATGAAATATGTCAGAATAAAAAAAATTCAACTGTTAAATACTAAAATTACAACAAAAAACTACTAACTATTACCTTATACTATGGCTAGTATAAAGTAATAGTTAGTAGTTTTTTGTTGTAATTTTATTATTGTACAATTTTACAGTACAGGGTACAGACAATGATACTAACTCATGCATACAATATTAGTTATTATATTAGGTAGTATGTTGCCATTAAAGCTACGACCCCGCGCTGTGTACAAGGTGATTTTTAATTGGTCATTAGCTCTGGGAATGGCCGCACCGGTCAAACCGCCATCTTTAATGTCACGAGCTAACTGCTGCCCACGGGTTTGATCGTTATACTGTAATCCCCCTATTCATAATAGTCTGCTAACTTAGCACACTGCTAAATCTCGCTCTGTCTTCTTCTATTGACATAAGTCAGACTGAGAAATAACACTACTAAGCAGCTGTTTTATGTTAGCAGACCATTATGAATAAGGGGGTAATTCTTTAGGCTTACAAAATAAGAACTCGCAATAAGTAACATTTTAGTATCAAATACGAATGAATGAATGAACACTATTGTATTTACATGAAAAATAAAATGACTTATCTCTCGATAGAAAGGGTATAAGCGACAACAATAACAATCTCTTATAGGTATACGCAATAGGGTGTTATTGATCTTCTCTTTATTCACTTTAATGTTTTGGAAGGAGTGAAATACTTCTAAAAGAATTTGCCGTTCGTTTATTCATCAAGGCCTATATTTTAAAGTCGCACTATACTCTCTTCTAGTCCATTATATTATTATGTTAAGTAAACGTAAAAATTTATGCATGAAGGAAACCTAAAACTGATAACAATATCTAACAGAAAATAATTGGGTACTTACTAGCCCGCTAACAACTACAAACAAGAAAAAAAGCTTTAAAAACGGACTATAATAATAATTATAATTTATTGGCCTAGTACAAGCATAATTACATCACAGTGGGAATACAATAAGAATTACAATTACAGATGGACTAACTTGGATATTAGAGTTTTGTTCTGTGGTACCTACACTAAGTACTGACTTATGCTGTAGATATCACGTCATTCCAGGTAAGTTTTATATCACTTCACTATTGCACACGCAAAGCAAAATAATTTGAAATTCGAGTCGAAAACTTTTTCATAAAAAATCTAGGATTCTAGAACGAAGTATACCTATGGTTTATCCATTTTGAATGAAGCATGTTAGTAAACAAAGTACGACACAAATAACAAAATCTCACTTGCTTGGCGTCGAGTTTCAGATATAATTGTAAGCAATTTTTATTGAAGGTAGGATCTAAAATCGACAAGTAATGTAAATTACGTATAACAGGACGGGCCAACAAAGTGAATTTTAGGTTAAGTATGGGCGGTTTGTATACGTTTGTGCTCCATTCAAAATGGATACGATATAGATACTGATGTCTATTCAGATGTTACCAAAACTAGACTAATCTGACAGAACTAAAAATGATGCCATCCTTACTATTTTGATCGTAATGACAGGGATAGCGACATTTTTAGTACTCAAAATTCAAGTTAAATTAGTTTAGTTTTGTTTTGGACAACATCTGAACAGACAACATTATCAATAGTCTTTTTATTAACCTTAATCGATTTCATTCTTTGAAAGTTGTAAAGTAGGTATTCTGGTCGTGTAAGTTTCAAAAAGAAAACTACCATTCCTTGTTCTTTGTCTCATAAGTAATAGATACCTATTGTAGTCGAGTACCCACTGTTATCATCGTGCATGTGACCATTTACGTCACATGCAAGTAATAAATGACAGGCCACATAAGTACAGAATAAATAATAATAATACATATGTAATATAAGGAACGTCCTGTTTATTGTGACCGTTGTATGCAACATGCATGATTGCATGCTTTAAATTGTAAATAAAGGGCTTGTTTGTCTCGAAATGGTAAATTAATTCGTTGAATTGTTTTTCGGGCGGTGAATACTTTAATATTATTTTAGAAATCTGTTATTGTTGGTACTCAACACACATTAATTCAACACGATGAATGTTGAATTTGAAAATTCAATCACTTTTTCTACAAAGACATTTATTGATTTTCGAAATTGACTCGGGAACTGATTCCTTAGAATAAGTTTTGAATCGTTGAAAAAACTATAAAAATCGTTTCGTCCCACATTTAGCCCTTTGCAACGCCCTTGCCGTATAGATAGAATTACTTTTCGTAGTAGGTATGACGGCCAATACCAACATCCAATCGTTTCTTACGAACTCAGATTATACGTTTCTAATGTATTTAAATAATTCGTTGCATTTTTGCAGTAGGTACTATAAGGAAAACTTTACCAAGTCAGCGGTAGTAATAGTAAGGTACTTTCGGATAAACTTCAAACGTTTTGGTATTTTGCAAACTCATAGCAGCCACGTAGCCATTCTAAAATCATGAAATAGCCTCGTGGCCTGTAATCGAACCCGCACTAACCAGCCACTACTTATACTGATAATAACGCGAAGTCGTCAGTTGAATCTGAATCACACACAGGTGCGGCGATTCTAAAGATTTTCTTTGAAGCAAATATTTTTAAAACTCGTCCTCGTTTACGATTTTCATTTGATTTTTATGTCGTATATCCGGTCTGTTAATGACACAAAGAGTATTCAAAAATGTATAATAATTTACAAAATGATCGAGGAAAATAAATAATATTTATTTGATCGGGTTATTTCGTGATAGCTGCATTTCTTAATAGTTCCTTGGGAAACGTTTTTACTTTTCTCTTTTCAATTTTGTACCGACTTCACCCTGCGTTGTAGATGTAAGTACATAAATCCATACTTTGGTAAAACTCAATCTCAATCACAGCTTTATAAAAATCTCATCTCAGTTTAAAATCACATTACATTCGCGCAATTGGTTGCCAAATCATGTAAAACGCAATATCGAGGGGTGCCCCGGTCTCTCCCTTGCGCCGACCCTGTACGTAAAGGGTGAAAATCGATTTGTGTGTCGATATAAAATAAGCTTGCAAATTCTAAATTCAAATCTAATATTAATTTGTGGCCTCATTATAAAACGAGTGTAAGTAAGTAATTTTTAAATCGTAGTATAGCGTTTTAAAATAAGTACGTTAAACGTTTTTATTCGACTTCAAAAGGAGGATGCTCTCAAATATTTGTTAACTTTTGACTTGGGACCACACAGGAAGCGGTCCCACTTTAATTTGGTCCAGTTCTGACAATGGTATCCATGAAAAAACTATGTATAATTGAAGTCGGTTTATAGTTTTTTTAAAACAAAATCAATTATTATATAGAGTGCATATAAAAATCCCCAACGAGACAGAGCAGCTCGATGTAGACTGCTGAGCCCGCGAGGGATTTTAAAGGCACGTTATTTTTTTATCATCTTAGCTAGGAGCTAGATGATGCTGTGTAGTTGTTTATTTAATTTTTTTTATTGGATTTGCATTCCTTTCGTAATTTCCGATCCGTTCGCAGTTTTGTTGTGGACGGAGTATGCCAAGGGAAACTGTACATTTGCCAAAATATTTATCATCGCACATCATTCACATGCTAGGTATAAGGTACCAATTAGAGATCAAAGCCAAATACTCGACCGATGACTCCCATGATCCCATCCCATGGGATGCTGTACACATTCTTATAGAATTGTGAATAACTGGGAAAAAATGCGGCTTCATCTCATCTCAGAATAAAAAAATCTGAATAATCCGGAACCAAAATCTTCGGATTTTGGTTCTGGAAATCGGAAACATAAATAACCTTAATCATAAGAAATCCAACGTAACATATGAACGTAAACGTATTTTTTCATTACTCATACTCGGAAAGTAGGTCGATATTTGCCTGGGAAGCGGGATGAAACTAATACTTTTACGTCCCTAGGGACGAAAAGTAATGACAAGTAGTGACAGCTGTCACCTTACATTAAATAGAACCATGCATTCGAACTTTCTATATAGCCAACTTCAACTTCTTGTGAGATAGCTTCTGCGTCTGGTTTGACGCAATTCATACATTCACTCAAGTACCTACAGCGTGATGTAAAATTGAAGAAACTGAGAAGTAAACTATCATACTATAATTTACTTTCAACAATTTCTTTAAAATAACATAGATTTAGACTAAATATTTTCCTGACTCTGTCTCAATACCTACAGGATAATACACCAAACAATGCAGTTAACCACAAAAAAACCTATCAAATCAATGGGGTTTTTTTACGGAAATACAGCTGATAACGAAAGCCAGCTACGCGCGATGTTTTTTTTAATTCATGTGATTGGTATAGGAGATCGAAGATGATCATGGGTCATCGATATCGAATGTCGATGTGTCGGGTGGAAAGATTGGGGGAGGCATTTGTCTGGCAGTAGGGTGGCATAGGCTGCATAGGCTTCAATTGACGTTAAAACTCTCGCTGAGTTAGATGGTATATTTTACATTACAGTATATTTTATCATTATATTTTTATATATGTACTACGCTAGTCTGTATAATTGTTACTACCTACATACCTACTTATACCTATCTGTTCTGTGTTGTAACTGTGTTGCTCAATAAATGTATCTCTATCTATTTCACCGGCATGAACAAAAAGCTGTTAACGCGAAACTCGTTTAAACATCCTGAACGCCCGATATTGGCGGTTCAGCGACTATAAACGCGTTTAAGAACTATCAATGTCGTTGCATTTCTTTTTTTCGTTATTGACGATTTTATGTTAATCTGATAAAAAATTTCGTTTACGTAAACCGATCAAAATTTAGCTCCAAAAAACCGGTGAAATCGGTTTGATTTTAAACGAGATTTAACTCTATACACGCGTTTACTTAGAAACGAGTTTAGTTGAACGCATTTTAAGATACTAACGGTAAAATCCCCCTAAGAAAGAAACAGGATAAGTCTAAAAGAAAAGAATTTAGTTAAGTTCACTTCCTTAACTTCCTTCACAAAGAATTCTTGATTAAAAATGACTTAAGTTGAATGACCACGGTTGTCTGGTAGAGATCGCTCTTGAGCGATAAGACCGCCAATTGTCACATTTTTATGTTTATTTTGTTGGTTAATTATGTTTAAGTGTGCAATAAAGAATTTTCTATCTTTTCTATCAATCTAAGTTGAGTACCGTCTATCAAAAAACACACTGTGAAATTGATTATTATTATGCCCCATATGAGTGAAGGTAAGTTACGAACCAACCCCCATTTTTCAAGTATTTATCATACTGCACCCTATTTGAATAATAAAACCGGCCAAGTGCAAATTGGACTCTTTTGATTCAACACACATGCCCGACCCCTGTGAATCCCATAGCTGTCCCCTCGCTTTGACCACGAGAAGTTTTTAGTTTAACACTTATATTGCCAACGCCATACGTGTAATAATAAATTTTGTTTTAAAAACTGTAAACCGTCTTCAATTTTTATCGTTTTTTGCATGAATTTTCATGGATCCCATTGTCAGAACTGAACCAAATAGGACCGCACGGGAAGCACCAGCTTTCATATAAAAAAGAATCATGATAATCGGACCCAGTCAAAAGTTCTGAGGTAACAAACATAAAAAAAATTAACATAAAAATACAGTCGAATTGATAACCTCCTCCTTTTTTTGAAGTCGGTTATAAAAACAAATAATAGCTTAAACATTTACGACTTCAAAGAAAGTCAAAACAAGTCGTACGTACTTGTACGGCTTTTTGTACTTCGATTCGACTCCATCTATCTGCGGCCCGACCTAGCCGCTGCAAATAAATATAGAAAAACGTTTATTTACTCCCATAAAATTTACAACTATGAAGATACCAATTATATATTTTATGTTTACATTAATAGGTAGGAAGTAGCTTTTTTGTAAATAAAATTAAGATAATAGAAGCAACGCAGCAATCAAAAAATAATAATGTTGAGTGTTTAATGGACTTGTTACTTACTGTAGGTACAACTCACCTACCCTAACGTAATTAATTAGTAGCTTATAATAAATATTAACTTTCGAAAAAACTAGTCAAGTTCCCTAATCTATTCCGTTACTTTTAGAAAACTTAGTTTTAACGTTACTGGATGTATTAAGTTAATAAATTTTGTAAGTTGAATAAATTTCATTTATTTTTTAAATCGGAGGCTGCGCAGTGAATGCGATAATTATACAAAAATTTACTTACTTTTTCATAACCCGCGACGCATATGCATCTAGCAGTCCGACTACACCCGTAGACTAGGCAGTGAATGCGTTAATTCTGTGCTACCCACCTTTTAATTATATTTTTTCCGTTATCGGCGCACAAAGCATCCCTCGCAAATACACGTGTTCTTAAAATGAAGAGGGATTATTCCACTCCTCTCTTAAAATTATAGTACAATATGGTACAGGAGATGGGGTTTCACCATCGATAGGGAGTATCTATGGAAACGTCTATTCCTCAATTTCCTCATTATATTTATATTCCCTTCATTATTGGTTTAATCCTAGCAACGGTAGAAGTATTGTTCCCTGAGCTAAAAGTAACACAATACCTACCGGAAGTTATTATTATACTGACGTTGGTGTAGGTACCTATCTGATATCCTTTTCTAATAATGCTTGCTACAAAGCTTTCAATTTTCTAGGAAAATGCTTTTTGTGACTTACCCCATTTTATTTTCTAGATCTTTAGATACCATCATTATTTTTCAAATTTGAGGTTTCTGTAATATTGGTTTTCGAGATATTTTCTTATTTTATTATAAAATCTAGCTATCTAGCTATAGAACTATCGTAGTTTGACGAATTCATTACGGTTGTAAGCGGGTTAACTACTATTTTCTTATCTTAGGACACCCTCCGCAGATGGGATGAGGATCTGAAAAGACAGGTAGATGCTGGATGCGTCAAGCTGAAGACAGAACGCTATGGCACTCATTAGGCTCCCCGTCTTCAGCAGATTTGGTATTTTTTTTATTGATTTAAATCTACTAAATATGCACCCGGAAATAAGTGTACTTAGTGCACCCGGAGAATTACCCTAGGTCAATTAAGTATTCTTAATAGGGTCTCTTCAAGACAAGGGTGAATAGGTATCTTCTAGACCTTCGTGATACACCGTCGGCCGCATCTTCGCTTGCCATCAGGTGAGATTGCGGTCAAACGAAGGTCTATTTACAGTAAAAAAAAATATATACCGCCCATTATTTCAGACTCTCGGTTATACCTACAGGATAATACACAAAACAATGCCGTAAACCGCAAAATAACCTATCAAATCAATGGCCTATGTCCAGCCGCGGACTAGCATATATGATGATGATGAAGATGACCTGTAGGTATAAAAAATTCCAAACAAAACAACACATCTACAAGTCAAAGACCTGTGAGTTCTCGAAAGCCATCAAGAAGATCATCTTTCTGTAAACAAAACACTTCTTTCTCGGCCTACTTGACACTAAACCACTTATGATGTATTTGTCATAAAGCTGCAAATTATGTCAATAGATTCCAATAACATAAATTAAAATTCACATGCTTGGAGTCGAGATAAAAATATATTGGATAATATTTATTGAAGAAAGTATCTCAAATTAGCAAGTACTTTCCATTATGGTTAAAAATCGTCAACAAGAAAGTTAATTTGAGGTTAAGTACTGGGTTTGTTTATCATTTGGGGAAGGATTTAAAAAATCGACAATATGGTACTTTCGACGTCAAAAAATATGTGATTGCTGTAACGCGGCTGAAACGTAGGACACTGCAGTAAATATCAGAAGTTTACAGTTTTAGGTTTTTGACCGTTTTCATGCATTATTTCATTCGTCTCTCGTCCAATTTAGAAATCAAATTTAAACTTTTTTGCTGAAACGTTTAATTTCGTATTATTTTTTCAATAAGCTTGCTATCTTATCCTTTCTGTCATTGTCACGAGCTTTTGTTAAGTTTATTCGCAAATATCTAGGTTCGAATAGAATCTTCGATCCCAGAACCGAGTATAGTAGACGCACACCTTTTTAAACATAACACCGGGGTGTCGGGTCATACGTAATTATGTCAAACACCACATAAAAATATTCACCGGCCTTGGAACATCGCGGGAATATAAAGACACGTGTACATGCGTAAAGGTACTTCATTATAGAATATTAAGACACGTGTACACGTGTAAAGGTACCACTTCTACCCCAACAACCAAGACTTAAGCTATGGTGTTATGGTATGACCTAACCATAGTGTTATTAAACGTTCCATTCTACCCTTTTGTTCTTATGGCGTAATTTTACAAGATTAAAATAATAGTCGATTTCAAAGACTTTCTAGATAATTGGCAGATTCTGACCGATTTCTCACGATTGTTTTTTATGAATTTTTTCATATTATTATTTCATTGCCATACAGCGCGGGGCGATGCAGCAAATTTTATGTAATACCTAAGTTCTGTCTATAAAATATAGATATTTTTTTGTTATTCTTACGACTTGTATATGGATCTGTTGAGCAGTTGAGCTACATGTAGATTGTTTGCAGCAGTCGGCAGTTAGCTCAATTGCTTCAAGTGAAACATATAAAAGCAGAAACATGTAAATGATTATGTTATATAAGGGGCCAGAAAGGTCCCTGTCTCAGCATTATGCCGCTATAAGCCGAAGCTATAAAGGTGCTGATTTTCAGACAGGTCCTGGTGTGGTGGCGTGGCACAAAGATGGAAAAACATTTCTTAAAAACGTGATTTGAGGAAGAAGATAATTACTTAGGAAAGTGGACCATTTAACATAACATAATAATAAATAAAATAAATAAATAACTGGACAATCCATACAGCATTATCTAGCCCCAAGCTAAGCAGAGCTTGTGTTATGGGTACTAGACCATTACTACATACTTACGATACATACAGCAAACAAGATAGAAAGAAGAAAATGGCGCTGCTGCCCGCCCCCCTGTGGATATCCCTTAGTCGCCTGTTACGACACCCGTGGGAAAAGTTGGGTTGGTGCAAATTCTAAACCAGCACACAGCTAGAAAGATAATCCAATGATCCAAAAAGCTCTTTTTCGCACAATCCTACTAATATTATAAACGCGAAAGTTTGTAACTGTCTGTATGTATGTTTGTTGCTCTTTCACGCAAAAACTACTGAACGGATCGGGCTGAAATTTTAAAACACATCGGCTACTTTTTATCCCATAGATCAGTTCCTATTCGGATAGGCGTGCGAAGCCGCGGGGCGCAGCTAGTTTCAGATAAAGATGCTAAGTCAGTCAACAAACCGAAATATGTTTTCAAGCAAAGTGTCAGCCAAACGTGCTCAAGCTATACATAATTCATGTTCGTCCAGGCTCACGCTCATTGATTACCCGCCTAAACTGCGAAAGCAATTCACCAGCCCCATTCACTCAATGGAATACCGACCGAATGGAGCAAACACGAAGGCTCCTTTTAGAACACAGCCTAAAACAGACGCGTAACACCTTAAAATCGACCAGAAAACTAGAAGCATAGAGTCTAAATTTCGCTGTAGTGGTTCTACAGACTGGGGGTTGACCTTGTCGGGGGGGTGGGGGGGCGGCGTTAGGGGGTGTCTGGCACCCCCACTCGGGGGTGGGACGCGTCGACAACTTGCGTAATAAGATATTTTAACGTGTAGTCGAGCCAAGCGAAAATTCTCCTTGTCGTCATGGTGACGGATAATGATTTTGCGCATTTTAGTTTGGCGAACTGCGCATGATTCTTGGTGGCCTCATTTATAAAATAATAATAATAATGCTGGACCATTCACGCAATATTAGTCGTAGTTGTATCGTCGTCATCTGTCGCCTATATTAAACTAAAAAAATTTACAGTACTAAAAATGTCACTGTCCCTGTCATAACGGTCAAAATAATAAGGATGGCATCATTTTTAGTCCTGTCCTGATTAGTTTAGTCTTGTTTTGGCTACATCTGAATTTTCTGAATAGACACCTATTCTAACTCCAAGTTAAGCAGAGCTTGTGTTATGTTATGATGAGTAGGTACTTTATAAAGAAAATTACAATCTAGAAATAACTTAGAACTTGTATTTACAATTGAAGCAATTGAGCTTAATGCCGACTGTTCCAATCAATCTAAGGGTAGCTCAACTAATCCATATCATATAAATGTATACATACAATACAACGAAAGCATGATTAAGTAATAGGGTATATGCATGTGATTTCAAAATGGCTAAAAAAATATATACGTATTCTCTATTGATATAGAAACATATCTACATATTTTTTTTTGCATTTTGAGATGTTGTTATTGTAGAATTTAACCATTGAAAAATTGATATTTTAAATCTCAATCGCAAAATTTCAAAACGCTACGCCATTGACTAGAGCGGACGTGACATCACTGTACTCATTTCTTCTTTTTTTTATTCTGCTTGCTGCACCTTGATTTGACACTATTCTGCCCACTTGACATTTCGTATTGTCGATTATTTTCAGTTTTTTCGGAAAACCTCTTTCCTGAGATGATCACTACTGAGGTCGTCACCAAAGGTTTTAATCAAGTGTGTACGTCGACGTCACATAAACATGGCGCCAATATGGCAGCGTTTTTATCACCCGAAAATGATTGTAGTTTTGATTTGTTTTTTTTACCTTGTTAATGCGAAATTCATTGAGCGTCTTATCATTCCTCGGTTAAATAATGACCTAAAGAATCGATTAAAACAATAAAAAAAATCGATGCATATACCCTATTGCTAGTATAATTTCTACCGTAATAAAATAGGGTTTAGCTTTTCCTCGGCGTATATCTAGCAAAAACTTTAAAAAGTCTATATCTTAACTAATGTAGAATGGTCTACAAACAAATGTAGCAAATAACGTAAAAACCATTTCGGTCTACCAAACACCCTGCCTAGTCATAGCTTGGGTATGAAAACGTAAAGGCTGAGTACGCATGTTCCCGCGTTGTAATCAATAACCCCAGGCTTTCGCATTTTGGCCTGTCTGCCATTCCCAGTCCTACCACTATACTTATATTATATCTCTAAGACATGATCATCATCTGAACGAATATTATAAAGGCGAAAGTTTGTATGGATGTATGGATGTTTGTTACTTCTTCACGCCAAAACTACTGGACGGATCTGGCTGAAATTTTGCATACAAGTAATTCTAATCCTGGAATAAAACATAGGCTACTTTTATCCCATAAATCTGTTCCCGTGGGATGAAAAAACCTTTTAATGTTTCCATAGGAACAACGCGTGCGTAGCCGCGGGCGCAGCTAGTCATCTGATAAAGTGAGAACCACAAATAAGATTAGAACTCTTCTTTGGTAGCTTAAATGTAGCTGTTAACCGACTTCTTTAAAGGAGGAGGTTTTCAATTCAACTGTTTTTTAATATTTGTTACCTCAGAACTTTTTACTGTATGTTACGATTTTTATAATTCTTTTTTCTATTAAAGCTGGTGCTTTCCGTGTGGTCCGACATACAGAATTACATAATATTTTAAAATCTACAGAAGCACACCATATCCCCTTGCAATGTCCCATGATCCTATCCATCCATGGCTGTCTGGTAGAGATCGCTCTTGAGCGATAAGACCGCCAGTTGTCGCTTAGATCTGACTTTTCTCGTTGTAAATAGTTCCGATTTAAGTGTGCAATAAAGTATTACCTATCTATGTATCTATCTACATACAATTAAAACTCCTTTTTATCACCGAGACGGAAATAGAGCTCATTTTGTTTACTATTTACTGGCATTCTAGTACTTATACTTACCAAGTAGCTTGTTTACTTTATTTGTTATCGCATAACCTACGTTTCTTTGTTATTCTATTTGTTCAGCCAGAAGCCGTGGGTAGATAGGTATTAGGTAGTCAGTAAAAATCGTTACGAAGTAGATACCTAACCTACTTGGCCATATCGACTTGAGCGGGCACTGCTATCCCCAAATCCCCAACCCGCATGCCCAGCGTGGGCCTGCGGCATGAGATAAACGTCAATAAGATAATATTTTTAGTTGATTTGTCTTCTTATTTACGCATGTTGTGGCTAACCTTAACCTGTAATTTAGAGAGCACTAAGGTTTATCCATTTTGAATTAAGCATGTTAGTAAACAAAGTACGACACAAATAACAAAATCTCACTTGCTTGGCGCGAGTTTCAGATATAATTGTAAGCAATTTTTATTGAAAGGAGAAAAATGGATACGATATTTTTAAGTATTTTGTTTTATAATTTGTAATCCTTGTGTTATCACTAGTTGGTTGCCCTGAATAAATAAATAAAGACGCTTATCAGGGTTAGGCCTGCGTCCAGCAGTGGACTAATATCGTCTGGTGGGAAGGAAGGTGGCAGTGAGCCCGCCATATCTCGCGACGAACCGACAACCGCTGGGGTAAACGTGTTCCTGAGTGACCGTGACTTGGCAAACGTAGTTTGTGACGCCCTCTAGCCAGGTGGGATGACGATCTGCGAAAGACTGCAGGCAGATGCTGGATGCGGCAAGCTGAACACAGAGCGCTATGGCGCTATTAGCCTATGTCCAGTAGTAGACAAATATACGGTTGGTATTGGGGTTGAGCACCACCCCCCTTTGTTTTCGGGAGCGGTCTCGACACACCCTGTATAAGCTGATGATGATGGTGATGATTGCCGTACTATGTTATCACACCATCTGCAGAAAACATGACTACGTAGGATGTCAGCACGCGCCAGAAAAAACACACTAAATTGCGAGTAGGCTGAAATGTGGCTAGGGCAGCACCCACGCAGCCAGCAGAACTTGAGCCTAGAAAGCCCATTGACCCACCTCCTCCACGCCCTCGAAAGCATTGAATCACACGAGGCGGAGGGGTGAGGGAGGTCTGGCTAAGCTGGTTATCTCGAGACACGTTCCGTAGATGAGTCTCGACGGGAACCCCGCCGTCTCATTACCGACATTGTTTTCGAGGCTGTGTTTTGAGTTGCCGTCGGCTGATAGCGAAGCCTCTATGTGCGTGTAGTAAGGTTCAAATTGCGATGGAATATAACACAAAGATCGTAGGCAGTATAATTCTCTCCCACTATGTGTACGTAGAGGCCTTTTGTAGAATTCTGCAGATAAAACGCCTCAGCGTTAACTTCGGGTTTGCTCTCATTTATATAATCGGCAAGGATAAAGTTTATTTTTTTTGCTGACGTAACGAAACCTCCCGAAGGATAATAAATTAAGCACTTTTGAACAAAAAATTCAACTCATAATTTATATGGGACCAATTTCGGGGTAAAACCCCTTTCCAATAAAACAAGAATTATCAAAATCAGACTTGTAAACAGTTATGCGTGTCATACATAAAAAAACGTACGTATTGACTTGAGAACCTCCTCCGTTTTTTCGTCGGTTGAAAATAAGATATCGCTGAAATGAATTCCAAAATCCATATATTTAAAACAGCTGTTAAAGCCAAAAACGGGATCGGTAAACAAATTCGTGGTGTCGTCGGGGCGCGGCCGGAGTTGTCTGGGGTATGTCTGCGGGCGCGACCTACATCCCATCCCCTCGTTACGCCCTAGGGGGGCAGATGGGGGAATAGGGGCTAAATGGGGGTGATGACGCGCGTCTGCGCCCCCCTAACCCCCTCACACCTGCATTACGTAAGACGAATGTGCCGGGACGAGGACCGTTTTGCTGAGCTTCGTGAATATCAAAATGTAGATCTGATTCTGTTTATATTTAAATAAGATTGGGTGAACGTAATTCCAGAATTAATCTGAAGTAAAATTAAAATCATCGCTCTGTCTGTAGTAACGCCCTTATTTTCTTGTAACATAAATTTCTTTAACTTCTTTCTTAATTGTAACAAAGGACGGATGCGGTTTATTATAATTCTCAAAATACTTAATCACGAGTTTCGTTTCTTTTTATAACTTTTATTCTCTAACTAGCTGCGCCCCGCGGCATCGCATGTGTTGTTCATATGGAAATGTTTCAAGGTAGTTAATTTCATTCTTATGAGGACTGATTTATGGGACAAAAAGTTATATAGCCTAAGTTTTATTCCAGGCTAAGAAAATACGTCTATTCAAAATTTCAGCTCGATTCGTTCAGTAGTTTTTCGTAAAAAGGTAACAAACATACATCCAAACTTTCGCATTATAATTATTACTGTACTCGGTGTATTAGAGAAGGTAGGTATAGGTACCAATTAGCCGAAACAAAACTCATCGCATGTTTTATTTGTGCGTATTTGCAGAATTAAAATAGGCTTCCTGATACTCATCGCTAAAGGAACTCTAAGCACAAATAATCAGACTACTTTAACAAAGCAGATGGTATTTTTGCAAAGTGTCAACTGCTAAATAACTTAGGTAGATAAGGTTCCTCTTGGTCCTTGTCGCAATCGATGCTTGACGTCACAGAGTTCAGCTTTAATCTGTCTGACGCATTTCTATGCCCTATTTTACAATTTACGTAAACATCTTCTGCCCGAGGCGGCAACGCGCGCGATTTTTGGAATAAAATGAACTCCTAATGTTAAGTATTCCAGGTAATTACTATTTTTATGTGTGAAAAATTTCAGCTCGATCCATTTAGTGGTTTTGCGGCGGAGTCTGCGGCCAAACATCTTTACAAAGGCACAAGCTTTCGCCTGTATAATATTAGTAGGATAGGATTTTGTCAAAATAAGATTTTACTCTGCGAAATAAAGACTTAGGAGTCTGAATGTATCATTTATAAAGACTGGTATCTGCCCTCGCCCGCGTTGTTTCTATGGAAACGAATAAGAGCTATTTATTTTTATCCCATAGGTACTGGGAAATGGGATAAAATGTCCATGTTTTATTCTATACCGTCCGCATAAGACGATGGACATACGAGTGGAAAAGCACTTAACCATTCCACGCAGACTTTCAACCTCCATCCTCAGTTTCCATCATCAGGCAACATCAGACCTACTTTCCGAGTAATTAAAAATACAAGTTGTAATTGTTATTCTGACTGGTGTTTCTCCTCTATTCCAGGTTTTGGAGACAGTGGTCTGCAAGCCCGAGCCGCCTGACTCCCCGCCAAAGAAAGCACGAAGCGATGAGTACAGTTACGCACTATTCCTCGATCAGTACGCGCTCCACTACAGAGCCATATCCGCCTTCAGACCCTGGGGGAAACGGGAGCCGGTTCTCCAGAACCCAGAGAGAGTGGTCAGAGTAGCGAACTGTAGCGAGTTCGAGAGGGACTTCCAGCCAAACGTGGCGTTGAAACCGTTGACGCCGCCGGTGGATGATGTGACGTCGTCAACGTCGCCGCCGCCGCAGTGCGAGGCGGAACTGGCTGCGAGGCTGATGGACGTGGAGGCGCGACTGGCGGAGCGCGCGCGGCAGCTTGATGAGAGGGAGGCCGAGCTAAGCCTGCGGGAGGCCCGGCTGGCGGCGCGGGAGGCCGAGCTTGCCCGCTGCCCCCCTGGAGATCACCTCCCCCCCGAACCCCCTTGTTGACCGACGCGCGTCATCACCGCGCTGAGTGATGAACGCTTGTGAAAGTTAGATCTCGGTGAATGACGGATTCTAGCCGAGTCTTTTGAGTCTTATACAGTTTTGACAGTTTTAATGGCGATGGAAATAGACGTACCTAATCATATCAAGTACAGTTATGGAAATAGGTTTTGTACAATATATCTTTTTTTTTCTCTAGTAGACTTTTCGGTGTGCCATCCTAAGGTGCGTTACCTTCCATAACCTCAATCTGCTTTTCGATACCTATAAATAACAAAATACTCACATTATAATAAAGTAAAATAGTTTTTAAATTTAAAACAGTAAGCATAATTTATACAGGGTTATTTTTAAGTTGTTTTTGAAAACCCAACATTGCCTATTTTATTGTACAATATAAGTTCGTGTTTTCAGTTACACTTATAAAAGTATTAGCTACCTTCATTTAGTTCCATAAAAAGAAGTTAAAAGTATTGTTTTAAATAACTCTGTATAAACCTCAGCCATACCAAATAATAATACCTTTCAAACTCTTTATCAAACTTAGGTTTCTATCTACGAAGGTTTCTATTATAATAATTCTATACCTCTTATCTTACAGAAAAGGTTGTATAAAACATTGTGAATTTTATTCCTTTACATTTTGTACAGTCAGCCAAAAGAATCTTAGAGACAGTTTTAGTAAAGTACTTTTCGATGTTGTCATGCCTTCGACGCACCTAACTTATCGTCGTGAACTATGCGCCATCTAGCTTGTACGTCTTGCAACTTTTACTGAAATTCAGCAGGAAAAAATGCGACAACCTTTTGATTATTATTTTTGAGCTCATTGTAATTCATTAAAACTATTTTATTAGATAAGCAGCGATGTATTTTTTGTTAACTAAGCGCAAGTTTACCCTGATAAGGTAGGTGGTGCCGAAATATTAATAAAGCTATGTATATGTAAGATTTACAGTAGAATCCTGGCCAACAAAATTATCTATAAGGGAAATTCCCGCTGTCTACCTCATTGTAAATAAAATATATTGGGCTAAAGAATAAGAAAAAAATATATGTAAAAAGCTCTTGCTAAATTTCAGGTGACTCGATGTTTGTAGACACGGAGCAATAATTTTAGATTGTTTGAAACTTATTGGTAACACTGCCTTTAGTTTTGTAATTTCTAAAAATGCCTTAGGTGGTTGTTTGTAATTTTAAGCATTTTTAAAAGGTAGATGGTCTACAGTATTTGGTTTTCATCATCACAATAGTTTATATTGGTCAAAATGATATTCGATTTGTATCGATACATTACATACAATAGCGTTTTTGGTATTTTCACTGTCGCTTTTGTGAGAGCTTCTAGTTTCTCTTTATGTCCGCTAGAGGACTCTATCACTAGAAAATAGGCGTCATCTAGCGGCATAAAAACGAAGCTTGCTCTATATTTTCATTACGTACTGTATTTTTGAACTTTTGCCAGTAACCATGCATTTTAATTTAGTGCATACGTTTTTTGTGACTGAGCAATATTGTCGTTGTAATTATATTTTCTGTACCTTTGTATTTTATATTCGTCCTAGTGTAAGGACATGGTTTGTGATTTTAATGGTTTTCTTTATAAAGCCTCTAAATAGTTTACTTAACTAAGTTTGGGTAAATAAGTTCATGTTGTGCGCCTATTTTTTTATTCGGATACCATGGAATTAATGATAAGCGAACACAGTCTTATGAGCAATATTCTAATAGCTTGATATATTTACCAGAAGGGTACATAAGTAAATGCTGGGCCTAAGCAAATAATTCTCTAGACTGCCCGATAAAGAGGTATGCGAAATAAGATTTCGCTTTTTGACTTCGACGAAGCTCAAATTGTATAAAAAATATTTTTCTTTCTTTTCAAAGAGTGCTATGTTTGTAGGTAGTTATTTAGAATAAGATCAGTTATAGACGTAGTTATAATGTCTCTAGTCAGAGAATTTTGAAGAAATAAATTACCATTTACTTATTAATATAAATATAAGTAATGTATGTATATTATTCAATATGTATGTACTTTAAGGACTGTAAGGATAACTTATTATTGTGTTTAAATACAATGTAAAATAGGAACGGACTGTAATGTCGTGCTGTATTTAAGTTATGTATAAATGAAACTTTTCTGTCTGTACCATTGAATATGTATTTCGGTGCTATATGTTTGGCTTAGCTAACTTAGTATTTTAATTGTATATATTTTGGTAAATACGCCTTATTTATTGGCAACTATTTCTGTTTATTATTCAAATTATTTGTTTTCGAAATTGATTGTACAACAATAATTTGGTTTTGCCTCGAAAACTTTAAAATTATGGCTAAGCCATGTTTGACTTAAATTGGCGTAGGGTTGTAATTTTTCGTATCGATGGAAAAGTTTCAGATCGCAAATCTCTCACTTTTACGACACTATTGTGTATCAATTAAGTATACATATAATTTTTCTCAGCATTCATGAAATAAATATTTACTTTAACAAGAAATCTCAAACGTCTTTGGGTACCTATGTGAGTGGGTCTTGTTTGATGATGTGATATGGACCTATCTTCATTTTCAACATGTAATGATTAAGATAGATACAAAAATGTTCTTAAAACATGTTTTGTTTCCTGAGCCCTAAGCCATACATACAATGGTTTACCATAAAAGTCTGAACTACAAATGCCAAATGATCCTGTGGTATTATTTCGGTATTTTTCAGTTTTTGCGAGCTTAGTGCATTCAAATTCTGTATGTAGTCTTCCTTTTTTGGTAGACCATTAACTTGTGTTAAATAAGAGACACGTTTGAAATTGCTGTTTGCTTAAATCTTGGCTCTGATTGGGGCTAGATGAATTGTCCAACATTATTTATTATTATTTTGTTTAAAAGTGAGAGAGCGTTGTAAATATTTTATTACTTTCATAGTACGGATCTGTGCGAAGACGCCAGGCTACTTTTTAACTAAAAAATCGTGAATAAAACGTCATAAAACTTTGTCATTCAATTTCAGTCATGAAATTCAGTTTAATAAAACTTTAAAAATATTATTTGAAAATTTAAATAATTAGCCCAATGGTAGCATGTTTATTAATATGGCTGTTCAGATGTAAAAACACAGGTTGACGAATTGGAACTGAAGTGATTTTGTGTTTATTTTGATCATTATGACTCATTAAACTCAATTAAGTGTGCTTGCTGTGTAATTAGCAATCAAAACGAATTTCACGGTAATAAAAAGGACAACCTTACAAAACAGTCTGATACAAGGTTTACAGAATTTTAATTTTGTTAATCTGGAAAATTATGTTTTAAACTTTTTTAATTGTTTCTTTCATAAGAACCATTGTTATGGTCAGGACCATATCAAACACAACAAAAGAAAAGCAAAGAAGTAGCGAAATTGGTGCAGTCGTTCAAGCGTGATGCCGTGACCAAGGCAAATGGGGATTCAGTTTTTATTTAAATAAATTTGATTTACCTAAGGTACATTAGATTTATTTCAACAGCGCTGCATACTAATAGTATAAAAGCGAAAGTAACTATGTCTGTTGGGCACCTTTTCTCGCCTAACCAGGTAAACGGATCTTATTAAAATTGGCGGGAAGGCCAACAATATCCGGGGACTGACAGGTTACTCGAAAAGCGCGTTAAAAGCCGCGGGCAGAAGGTAGATAAATATGGGCTGTACTGTATTCCTTCTATTTTGCAGCATTGATTAATTAAAAAGGGAAGATGAGGTACTAGTTTCTCGAAAATGGCAACCTCATATTGTGTAAAATTGTGTGCTCGTCTCCTGTATCTTTCCTTTTTAATTAATCAATGATTTTAAGTGTACTTAAATTCCTTAGATTTCATGAGACATTGTTTTATGCGTTTTGGTGATTTGCCAGGGTAGTACCTACTCTGTGATCTCATGTAAGATTGTTAATACAACTTCGACGTTTTAAATACATTCATGTTAAAGTCGCAAAAATCTGAGTTTTAATAAAAATGGAATTAACTCACAATTTGTTGTTTTCATTTAACCAACCTTCCTTACACAATATTTTACCTAAGTTGTAAGCGTTGTACCATCGCCAAACGTAATGCCTATAGCCTATAGGCATTACGTTTGAAACTTTTTTGCATTGCGTTAAAAACAAAAGATATCAAGCCGGGGTTGGCAACTATTCACTTCACAGAAAAATCACCCTAGTAGTGGTGGGAAGGTGCAATTTTTGCTGACTATACCTAGATCTTGTAATACTCTCTGGCCTCAATAGAAAAAGACGTGTGGCACTCGGGGACTGCCGCGGTAAAGCTATTGCAATGCCATCTAGAGGCGAGTTGCTGAACTAAAGAGACAAACGTCAAGGTTTTTTCGTTACGGAATTTCTGGATTCGGTCCCCGCGCTCAAGGCCCGCGATAGAAGCTATGCAATAGCTTAATAACAGAAAAAATATGTAAAATATACTAGCGCCACAATGAGGTAAAATAAAAAATTAATCCTATTGCAGTACCAAGTAGCGCTACCTAGCGACAGCGGTTGGTACTAATAAGCGCTACGCAAGTTTTCGAAGCTACGCGTACTCTGCCGTTGAAATAAAAATCCTTCTAGCTTGTTTACCAAAGCCGCACAGAGATGGCGCTAGTGGTTATAAAATGCGGATAATTTAGCATCACCTAACAAAAATCGAGATTATAAAAAAGCCGTACCATGCGCAAAGCAAGAAAATACAATACTTGGTAGGTGCCGTGCGTCGAAACAGTTTTGTGCTACGGAATAAAGATTATAGCCATTTCGGGGTATTTGCAGTGTGTAAGTAAGGTAGGTATATGAACTACCTACCTAAATGGTGAACTTTGGCCAATTTTTATAGCTAACACTTCGAAGTGAGTGAGGCGTATCAATAAGGGGGGCGGGAGGGGAAGTCTATAATCACGTCGTCATGCAATCTCATACAATTTTATAGCATCTTTAAAAATTAACTGATTATTCTTTGTTTCAATTTAAATAACACCACACCACACCTACCTGTTTTATTTCAGAGGCCATAAAAATATAATTGAACCTTGAACAAATAGTTGAGGTGGAAAGTTTTTGTGATTTTTGCTTTACAAATTAAGATAACAATCAAATAAAGTTGTTGCCAGTTGTTATTAAATACTACTTATTATGCCATTTGCACGCTTAGCTAAACTTTGATACCATTGTCGTTTTGAGTCTTTTATCATTTAAAGAGAGATTATTACTAGAACTAGTATTTACAATTGAAACAATCTACAGGTAGCTCAACTAATCCATATCAATATTATCTTAGATTTATTGGATTTTTTTGTTATAGTTTGACATTTACCTGCTTTGATTTAATCTAGGTAGTAGTAATATTAATAGCTACGTCAATTTAATATAATTTTGGATTGAAAGTATTCTATGTGATATGAATAATTGAAAACTGTTTTTATGGTAACTAACATAGTATATCTATAGGTAATAAATTGTAAGTACTACCACAGATAATATAATACTATACATTTATGGTAAACAACCGAAATAAATAAATGCAATATATTGCTAAAACAACATTATGCCGATCCAAAACTACAATTGATAAAAAGTTTGTTTTAGCAAAGGTCCTCAGCTAATGGTTTAAATTTTAAATAACTGCTAGACTAGAACCCCAAATATTTAAAAACTCAATGGTTTTTTTTCACGCGTGACCCTCTAATCTATCATGGGTAAATACAAGAAAAGATACAAATATACAAAACCATTTATTAACAAAAATAGTACCATTTCAATTCGACATATACGCGGAATGATTGTAAACCCTATAGTTAAAACATTTATAAATATTTAAATTCCTAAATACAGAACTTATTGCACTATTTTCTGAAACTCAACATGCTATCCCTTACTAAAGCGAGATAACAGACGAGTTACAGTACTAAACGATTTAATATTACAATATGCCCTTACCAGAATCAAGTATCGAATACTTAAGTGCTTCTATAATATAATAAAGTTAATTATGCGCCGTAATTGAAAATGTCTAGTTTAAGATATTTTTCAGTTAGATAGCGGCTCTTGAACGCAGTGAGGGGCGTAAGGTAAAGTGTTACACAGAAAGCGTTCGTGTCAGTTCGGGGAATAAAGACGCTCGCAACGAGACCGATTTCAGCACGAGGCGCAACGTTCCATGCTCGCTGCTAATGTTACACCCCGTAACTCCGTACTCGGCCTACGACAGTCTTAAATACGTCCAGGTGTTTGCTTTGATTGACAGACATGGATTTATAAAGTATCACCTCTAACAGCGCTTAAAAACATCAGGTTTCAATTTGTCTCGGCTAGAATAGATAACATCCATATCAAATGCATAAAATAATTGTTAATCACTACAATATTGACATTGTATATTACATATTATGCAATGTCGGGTCTTTTAACCAAATGTATTCAGCCTAATTCTTATTATAACTGGCTGCGCCTCGCAGCATCCCCCGCGTGGGAAATTATGTTTAAAACTTTCTTACAATTCGACTGTATTTTTTGTTACCTCAGAACTTTTGACTAGGTGCTCCGATTTTCACGATTCTTTTTTTATTCGAAAGCTCGTGCTACCCATGTTTAATTTGGTCCAGTTCTGACAGTGGGATCCATTTCATTTAAGTCGGTTTATAGTTCTTTAAAACAAAATCAATTATTTTAAATAAGATTAGAAGTTCTCTATTCTAGCCTAGACAAAATCAAGGGAATCCTTCCGCTGCAGCCTTACAACTTTGAGCGAATAGCATCAATCCTTCCTGCAGCCTGCCTCTGAAGATCTGTCAGTTTCATAGCCAGCCCCATGTTACCCTGGATCTTGATCTTCCCCTGGAAGAATGCCTTCTGAGGGTTGAGTTTCCCGGAGATCAGGTCCACGACGTCTTCATCGCTGACGGTGAAGGTAACGTCGGGTTTGTCTTTGCCGTCGTAAGTTACTTTTCCTTTGCCTTCTTTAGCGTTGATTACCCAGTAGCCTTCCGCACCGGCAGGACCGTTTCGGACTTTGAAACCGTAGATGCCTGGAAGATAGAAAATAAGGTTAGTATAAAATTTTTATATTGTTTTATTAAACTATAAACCGACTTCAATTTCATATAAAAAAAGAATCATGAAAATCGGACCACCCAGTCAAAAGTAACAAACATAAAAAAACAGTCGAATTGGAAACCTCCTCCTTTTTTTGAAGTCGGTTAAAAAATCTAATAATAACCAAAAAACTCGACGTCGACGGGATTCTACGGGACTAATCTTAGGGAAATGTATACCTACGCAAAAACAAACCCCTGCAAAAATTATCAGTAATTAAATTCAAACAAACTGTGCAAACTTTACTGGTCAAGAAGGTTTACTATAAAATATCAGATTATGTAGGTAGAGGATAAACAAGCTTGGGATGGATTTAACTCCAACACGAAAAGCTCGTTTTCTATGTATAATAAAAAATCTATCTATATATTGTATTAAGTATATCAGTTATCTAGTACCCATAACACAAGCTCTGCTTAGCTTGGGGCTAGATAATGCTGTGTGATTCGTTCCACATTATTGTTATATTACTAGCTGCGCCCCGCTGCTTCGCACGCGTTGATCCTATAGGAAAAATTAATTTCTATCCCTCGGCAACTGATTTATAGGATCAAAAGTAGCCTATGTTTTATTCCAGAATTAAGACGTGAAGAAAAACATCCATCCATCCCATACAAACTATCGCATTTATAATATTAGTGTGATTAATATTACTTATGAAGTTATGAGTGATCGGTACAGCTCTACCTATAGTTCTATATGATGATAATGCTTGGCCGGATGTCGCCCAGTTCCACACAGACAATAGTAAGTATGTAAGACCAGTTAGACTTAGTTATCCTAAGATTGTATTAGTTGATAAGCGATAAACTTGCTAGTGGTTTCTTTTTCACTTCTTCCGCTAGTGGACAAAAAAATTAAGTGAATTAGAGTCAATTGCACCTTATTTCTTGTTTGATAATAATAACTATTTATCAAGCTGTTTATATAGTAAAAATTTTACTTGTCTAAGTACTTATTTTGTAAGTCTAATTATTCGATTTGACTCTGACTCTGACTCTGTTCAAACTCACCTCTGACTTTCTCAATAAGGTTCTCCGTATCACTCTCCATAGCATCCTCCAGCACCTTCATGTACTTGAAGACCTTGAAGCCCTCAGGGCTCGCCAGCGCCGCCACCTGGTTCGGCAGCGCATTGCTGAATCCCTTGCGATACATGGTGATGACTACTGCTCCGCCTAGACCGAGGTTGTGTTGAAGACCTATGCGAGCGCGTGGTACCTGGACAAAAGATATTCAAAATATTAGGGTTTGTTGTGAAAAAACTATAAACCTACTTCAATTTTATGGTTTAATCATGGATGTCATTGTGAAAACTGGACCAAATGGGACAACAAGGGAAGCAACAGCTTTCAAATAAAAAAAGAATCATCAAAATCGGATCACGCAGTCAGAAGTTATGAGGTAATTAACTTAATAAGATCAATAGGATCTTTAAAACTACGCTACGGATTTGAATGCGGAAAATATATATACATCGTCGTGGAGATAAAGAAAGGAACTGAAAATTACTGATCGATTTGCTCAAATTTTTAAATATAATCCGGTTACATTAACAATCGACTTTAAACTTAACGGGGGGAAGGTGGGTGTTAGAGGTACAAAAGTATGTTCAAAGAATAAACTTAGCTAGTTTGTCGCGGGTTGAAGATTTAGACTCTAGGGTCAACTGTTTAACGTTATTTTTTTCTACGCTTTTACGTTGGCGGTCCATTTAGAATTCTAGGCATCGATCAAAAATTTCGCGGCCTCGGGCCGGCGAAATTTTTGATCGATGATTCTGGACATATAAATAATAGAAGGTCTGAAATCCCATAAAATCTAAACTAATATAAAAAGACTTGATTGTTTGTTTGTATGTATAGGCTCCGAAACTACATGACCTATTTAAAAAAATCTTACGTCATTAAAAAGCTTACTTTTTAGAGTGACATAGGCTATATTTTATTCCCACGTGAACGGGAACTACGCGGGTGAAACCTCGAGGCGCTGCTAGTTTATAATATTAATTTAAAACTATACCGTGTCCATTTTGAATGAGGCATAAACGTATACAAACCGCCCATACTTAACCTAAAATTCACTAGGTTGGCGCGTCCTTTTATACGTAATTTACATTACTTGTCGATTTTAGATCCTCCCTTCAATAAAAATTGCTTACAATTATATCTGAAACTCGACGCCAAGCAAGTGAGATTTAGTTATTTGTGTCGTATTTTGTTTACTAACATGCTTCATTCAACGTGGACAAACCATAGAATAGAACAGTTAGACTATGAAACGCCGAAGGTAACAAAATAAATCTCTGTATCAGTCTAGAACTTACAGAATAGGTATAATTATACTGCTTAAACCTATCTTAAAACTCGTTTTTACTTAACACTTAACGCGCGTCAGTTAAGGTCACACTAGCAAGAGGTACTGAATGGTATTTTAAGCAGTCATTTAAATTTTGCTAGGTAGGTAAGCCTGCCAATTATTTCACCTTGAATTCATAAGAGATTAGCCAAGGAGCAAGTTTTAGATATATTATATTTTCGAAAACATTAAAAGTGACTTAAGAAATAATTAATTTTGTTTTAAAAATCTATAATCCGACTTAAATTTTTATAGTTTTTTCGTGAATTTTCATGGATACCATTGTCCGAACTGAACCAAATTAAAATGGGACCACACGGGAAGCACCAGCTTTCATAAAAAAAAGAATCATGAAAATCGGACCACCCCAGTCAAAAGTTCTGGGGTAACAAACATAATAATAAATAAAAAACAGACGAATTGAGAACCTCCACTTTTTTTTGAAGTCGGTTAAAAATCACTATTATGTCAATAGACTTCAAAACGACAATTGATTCGTAGATTGTTTCAGCGTGGGTTCATTTTATAGCAATTGCTAACAATGTGTGGAAAACTTCTTATCTTCTATATAAATTACTTGTAGAACCTAAAATAAGTTAAAAACTCGTGTATTTTTCGAGCATCTTATAATTATTTATTATTGGAGATCTTGTGGTTGTTGAAAACCGTTTGAATGGATATTTACGAAACCTATTTTCGTTACCTATAGTTTCACGTCTGATTGCTTAATGATACCCACCTGCCTAGCCCATATATAAACTGTGTGATCCTAAGGCTTAGAATTTGCCCAACCCCAATTCTTCCCGTGGGTGTCGTAAGAGGCGACTAAGGGATATCCAACGGGGGCGGGCAGCGCGCCCCTTGCAGAACAATTCTACCACCGAACTGCGATCCCCAACCCGCATGCGCAGCGTGGGGATTATGGGCATTACCATGAGATAAACGGCAATAAGGCGCTTATCAGGGGAAAGCCTGCGTCCAGCAGTGGACTAATACAAGCTGTGAGGTTGAGGTAACCACCTTAGGCGAGCTTCTGATTGTTGAAAATCTTTACAATGGATATTTACGAAACTTTTTCTGTAGTTTTACGTTGTTCAAAGATACGGCAAATACTAATAATTGCAAAAATATGTGCGTATCCTTGTTTGAACGTTCTTCTCAAAAACTTGACTTTGTTATTAAAACATTTAAATTTTACTTTAACATGCCACGACAACAATGGGCTGTTAGACGACCAAGCAAAGGTTAATGTGGATTTACATAATAGTGTATTAATCAAGTCGTGTTTATCCATTTAAGAGGCTCATAGTTAGTAAGGGAAATCTTCAAAAACTGTGAACTGAAAATTACGCATAAAAAAATAATGCTGGATAATTCACACAGCATCATCTAGCCCCAAGCTAAGCAGAGCTTCTATTATAGGTACAAGACGTATAGTCATCTAAGACTCGTGTCAGATCAGTCGATTTACTTTATACAATACATTACATAGATATTAGATATTTTGTCAATAATAAATCTAAGCAATAAATACCTAAGTTAATATATATACACTCGAGAGCAATGAATCCGGGTCACTTAAAGAATCCTAAAAATCGTAAATTGGAGTATTGAAGATTGGTCAAAAGTTATGTTCTCCGACGAATCAAAATTTATGCTCTACAAGCACGATGGAAGACACAGAGTGTATCGAAGACCAGGGGAAAGATTCAAGCAAGCATGCATCGAAGAAAAAGTAGCCTACGGTGGTGGGTCTGTACTTGTGTGGGCCGGAATTTCTTCTGAAAGTCGCACAGAGCTGGTGATCACTAGCGTAAGATATGTGGAAGAAATCCTCAATGATCACGTTGGTCCATTTATGGTCAATTTAGGTGAGGATGCTATATTTATGCATGACAATGCCCGACCTCATACAGGTAGGATTGTGAATGACTACCTTCAAGAGATGAACATTACTCGTATGGAGTGGCCAGCGCGCAGCCCGGATATCAACCCGATCGAGCATGCTTGGGACGAGCTAGGCAGATGCGTAAAACAACGAAACCCTCCCCCAATCACGCTTCGTGAGCTCAAAATTGCTCTCACAGAGAAATGGGAGAATATTCCCCAAAATCGTATAAGGAACTTGGTGTACAGCATGCCAAACCGCGTAAACGCAGTAATGGAAGCACGAGGAGGCAATACGAAGTATTAAAATTCAAGAAAATCGTAATAAAGTTCAAAAATTTCATGTTTCCTATTTTTGTTTTAAGGAGAGATCAGCAGTTTTTTTCTTTATGTAATTTTGTGTTAATAAAATGTATGGTGACTCATATTTTTTTTACTTTCATTTAAGGAGTATTACATTGTCTATTAAATACAATTTATTGCATTAACCTATCATTTTTAGTTTCCGAGATTTTTAACATTCTTTAAGTGACCCGGATTCATTGCTCTCGAGTGTATAATAAAACTGTCCTAGAAAGTAATAATGATAGGATTTTTACTGTAACTTACATATTGTATGTAAGTCAGTAAAAATCCTATTACACAATTTCTGCATGGTTTGCGGCTATAATGGTGAATTGTCCATTATTTGTTGTATGATTTAACTTAACTATCTTTCTGTCTTTTCTTTATTCATCAAGAAACGCAGTTTTACCATTCATATTGAAAGATGGGTTCGAAAAAAAAAGAACAAACATGATAAATGGATACACAGGTAAGATTACGTAGTAGCTAAGTAAGTAATAAGCGAACTCACTGGCCTTGCAGCCGTGTTGTAAGATGTACGTTGTGCAAAGTATAGAGTCAAGGCAGTTTAAAGAACAAATTCTGAGTTTTGAGTGGAAAAGTGAGATGATGATGATGATATTTCGCACGTATATAACCAATTACAACACCCAGAACAATTCAAATAACACATGAAATACGTACACGATGGATTAAATCCTGAAATAGACTAGTAAATTAAAATTTAAAGCGCTAATCGGATTCCTTACATGATTAGGTATTATTTATCATGATGTATCGTTATTAGATCGATTGTGTAGTTTCAAAGTATCATTAACTTGATAACTAAATTTAGGAACCTAGAAACTGAGTGTGTTCTGTAGATGACATAAAAAAAAATTAAGAATGGTGTGAATTTGTAATCTGGGTCTTTTCAAGAGGAGTAATACAAGACTTGGAAAAGGAAAATCGATTTAACGTTTTCTTTATTTTTTTTTGTTTAGCTTGTCATCACATACCATCAGAAGAGGTTGTGGTCAAGCAAAGGTTCTATTCACGATAAAAAATGAATATGGTGATGTGATGATGGGGAAAAGAGGAAAATAAATTACTTAGTGTGCAAACCCACCTAGAGTGGGATAAGGGAAGGGATGGCTGGATGGATATGTTCCAACAGTTCAAAGGTAAAATATTTACATTTAATCTCGATTTATACTGAAATAAAACTGGGGAGTGTGAAACTGTGAACCATTAGAAATCACAGCATGGTCATATTGGTCATAGCGTAGTGTAGTCTTCCAGGCAACTTTGCAAACGTACCTTTGTATCGCCAGATGATTTGATTAAAAGTGATAAGACTGTTTGTTGGTTGACAACGGAATAATGATAAAAGGATAATAATGCGATTACATGTGATGTGGTAGGTAATCATTATTTGTTACCAAGTTTTAGTTTTTATCTCTTCTTATCATCACTTATAAGTATAACTTTACATACAAGCGTATCAAAAAAATATAGGAGCTTGTAAAAATAGCTGCGCCCCGCGCCTTTGCTCGCATCGTATCATCCGGAAACTGATTTATGAAATAAGAAGTATCGTTGCTAGCCTATGTTTGATTCCAGGATTTACCTGTGTACCTATGTAAAAGCCCGATCTGTTCAGTAGTTTTGGCGTAAAAAGGTAACAAACATTCATCCATCCAAACTTTCGCATTTATAATATTAGTGTGATTATTTACTGCCGTCTTTTGGGGGCAAAGTACAAAGTCCGAAATACGAACTAATAAATTGTTTTATATTATCTTCAGAAATGAACGTTGACAGGATAATGTAGTGTTTACTTGATTGAAGTAGGTATGTGAAGTATGTACTGTTGATTCGAGTGGTGTTGATCAGCGAAGGTTAGGCAAAGTGTAGATTCGAGTTTAAAAGCGATCGTGGTCGAGATTGATAACTGTAGGTACCTACCCAAGGGCGGATCCAGCTGTCGAGTCAGGGGGGTCATACCATTGATTTAAAAAGGGAAGATAGGTTACGTTCTCCCAGCGCTTACTCAAAATATGGCATGTGTTACAATTACAACTACACGCAAACACATACGCTCACAGTTATATTTCCAGTCCTGTGCAATACAAAGAAGAACATAGACGGAAAGACGTATCTAGGACCGAAGTGAGACTAAGACAACAATAGTTCACGCGAATCACGGCCGCCCGTGCCGCCGGCCGGTCAGACGGTGACTGGTGTGGGATAACACAATTTTACACAATTTGAGGTTGCCACTTTCGAGCAACCAGTACCTCATCTTCGTTTTTAATAAATCAATGGGTCATACAGTCAAGTTCTAGACAGAACGGGCTCACGAGCCGAGGTTCAGGGGGCTCACTAGACCCCCTGAACCCCTCGCGGGGGGAACACTGCCTACCTACTATTAATACGCCAACATAAGACTGAGGGCTCTTATCACGGATTGCAAGTTACCGATTGCAAGACAACTACACCAGTCAATTGCCGTCGTCGCCTGCAGTCGACGGGAAAGATGCCGTCCGTGTATTTAAGAAATGCAGTCCGCTTATAAGAGCTCCTTAGCCCTTGTGATATATTTTATATTGGACAAGAATCGCAGAGGACAGGCCTCAATGGAGGCAGATGGAGGAGGCCTATGCCGAAAGGCGTGTGCCTTCCTGAGAGATATTTTGTAGAAGCAACACAGATATCGCAACATATCTTCCGTGTATTTGAGACGTGCTATCTGCGCTAAAATCAGTTATAGAATATTTCAGTTAGTAGATAAATATTTTCATTAAATGTACCTAAAACAGTTTGGAAATAAAAGGGTCGGCTCCATTGAGGTCGGTAGGTATATTAAATTACTATTTAAAAAAGGTTTGAAATCGAGACAATTAGAGGGAATGCCAGCTAAGATTATGTGTTTGTTAGTTTCAACACCATCAATCCACTCTATTACACTTTATTATCCAACGAACAGGTAGGTAGGTACGTTGGTATTTATCTATGTCGTAATATTTTAAACTGGTTTGACTCATCTACTTTATCTAACCTAGGTAGGTAGGTACATCAAGCTAGAATGTAATTTATTTTGTTGGAGTCAGTAAACCAAAAACATAAGCATATTTGGGCTTGGCAAACATCTGTCCTTTCATGTAGGTAGGTAGGTTAGGTACCCAATTGTTTTTAAGTTTCCAAGTATCTTTTGAGGCATGCAGATAAATTATATTACCTTTTTGATAAATTCAAAACCAGTTCTTATTAACACAAAACAACACTACATAAGTACACTTTCGGACGCGATTTCTCACTATGAATTTAGGCCACACACTGACTGATTTAAAAGCAAAAATAGAATTGAGGTCAACTTGATAATCTTGCAACCTACGGCATGGCTATCTTGGTGCATATTTGTGAAAGTTACCAAGTTCCTTTCACTTGGTTTTAGCTGTAGGTAGTAGTATACCTATAATGGCATTATTTTCATCATAATTCCTGAACATAAAATGAAGCTAGAATAAGAAATAATGTAATTATTGATTCAGAAATGTGTTGGTAAATAGATTTTTTTGTTAAATTTACAAATGACTTCAACAAACATACAAAAACATAAGCATAACAATCCAAAACACATTATTTAAACTTACCAGCAGCTAAAAACACACTGTGGAGTTCATTGGTATCATACATACATTCACCTTTAACCCGAATGAGTAGTAGACATTAACCAATAGGAATATTACATAGATCATTCATGGATAAGACGTAAGGAATATTCATGGATAAGACTTTCATTTCACACCCACCAAGGACGGAACAGAATCTTCCCCAAGCCCCTGTTGTATGTTTACAAACCTGTCTGTCACCAGCCTCGCCTCGGAGTTGCCAAACAAGCTCGGCACACTGAGCCAAGCCAGTCGCTCCCAAAGGATGGCCCTTAGCAATCAGGCCTCCGCTCGGATTCACCACAACCTTGCCTCCATAAGTATTATCTCCGGCATCAATAAACTTCCCAGCTTGGCCAACCCCACATAGCTGGAGGCCTTCATAAGTAATCAGCTCATTGGCAGCGAAACAATCATGTAGTTCAACAACATCAATCTGACCAGGTGAGACCCCAGTCTTGGAGTAAAGCCGCTGTGCTGCTAATGCAGTCATATCGTACCCCGCCACCTTCATCAAGCTGTTTTCTTTGAAGACTGCTTCTGTGTCTGTGGCCATTTCCATACCAATTATTTCAACAGCTTTGTCCTGTAGGCCGTACTTGATCACAGCTTCCTCAGACATAAGAACTGCTGCTCCGGCTCCATCACTAGTCGGGCAGCATTCCAGTTTAGTGAGCGGTCCATAGATCTTTCTAGAGCTCAGTACCTCCTCAACTGTGTACTCTCTCTTGCCCTGCGAGCGAGGGTTCTTGGCCCCGTGTCGGTGGTTCTTGGCCGCAATCTTAGCAAGATGGGTTTCTGTCGCGCCGTACTTCTTCATGTACTCCATGACCGCGTTGCCAAAGTACTGCGCGGTCATAGGGGCGCCGGTGAGCTCGGCTAGGTCTGCCATCTTGAGGGTGTGTTTATCGAGAGGGTTAGTGCGGTCGTTGAAGTTTCCGCCGCCGAGCGCGCCGGGGGCCATCTTCTCGAAGCCCAGCGCGAGCACGACGTCTGATACGCCGCCCTCGATGAGCTGCTTCGCTAGGAAGAGAGCGCTGGAGCCGGTGGAGCAGTTGTTGTTGACATTGTAGATAGGTATGCCGGTCATGCCGACCTGGTACAGCACGCGCTGCCCGCTGGTGGAGTCTCCAAAGACATACCCGCAGACAGCCTGCTGCACAGCCCCGTAAGGCACACGAGCGTCTGCCAGCGCGCCCTCGACCGCTTCCTGCCCTAGCTCGGGGTAATCTCCCCCCGTCGACGGCTTGACGAACTTCGTCATCCCGACACCGACAACGAAAACTTTTCTAGGCATTTTTGATAAATAAATAATTACCTCCGGATATGACTGCGGCGGAGCGGTGGCCACTGAGAACTGATTGAAACGCAACACAGTACGCTATCACTGGGGAAACGACCGCGATGAACTTTGATCCGCACAACAAAGCACTGCACTGGTTGTTCAGGTTCTACACGTTATACGTAGTTATTGTATTCTCCGCACGTTATCCAACGTTATCGTGAATAATTAATAATTACAACCACAGAACAATAAATCATTAGGTAGGTATATAAGTATTTATAATGTTATATAAGTATGTGAGCGATTATCGAGATTGAGAGATTGCAAAAAAGAGTTGGGGCTTGGGGCCGAGGTTGAGGCAAAAAAAAAGCGCGAGCGAGCGAATCAGCGAGCGACAGTGAATGTCAAGGAACGTAAATTGCATATGTATTATAGTTTTTTTTTTTTGTATTATAGTTAAGTAAGAATATAATAAATTGGTGAATGCTGGCTGCGAATGCGAACGCGAACCGAACCGAACAAACGAAGACAAGACAAACTCTACTATACATACGTAGAACTCTACCCCAACCCATGGTATAATAAAACAAGGTAGGTATTGCATTCCGAACGGTGGTTGTCACCAGCCATAGAGTATATCAACCATAGACACCAGCTTCTACAAAGGTTACCAACTCCAAAACTAAATATCGGCTATACTAAAGGGCGCTCCACACTCACGAAAATCTCGCGAGAGTCGTCAGCCGTCAGCTCGCCCCAGCCTCAATCTCCGTTGCTGTCTACGCCTGCTTGGCCTGGTGAGATATAGATAGATAACAATTTTAATGAAAAAACCACATTGGAGTTAGAGTCAGAGTCAAATCGTTTATTTCTTTAGACTTACAAAATAAGCACTTAGACAAGTCAAATTTTTACTATATAAACAGCTTGATAAATAGTAATTACTAATAAACAAGAAATAAGGTGCAATTGACTCTAATTTACTTGAATTTTTTTTCCACTAGCGGAAAAAGTCTAATAAAGATACGTTTGCCAAAATCTTCGAAACTGATAAATAGATAAAACCATTATTGTATATCTAAAACTCAGATTACGTGCCTGGCATAAATTACAATCTTTGTTATATAATCTAGGTACTGTTTATATTACAATACACAAACTTGGCTTTACAAAACACCATAGGGTACAAAGGGAAAAAAAGGACAGACAGACATAAATTAATTAGAAATTAAAAACCTTAATATGAGAGGTCAGTCTAGTCTAGTTAAACAAAACAAATAAATTAATAAAATAAAATAAAAGGTACTTATGTCAAAGTATGCTGCTGTAAAATGGCATTGTCAAACTGTATTAAAATAATGAACAAAATTATATAATAATGTCATAAAATAAATTAGATTAAACTAACATGTACTTACATAAACAAAGCTGGTGTATAGGGGTATTTTTAAATAAAATAAAACAAAAATATAAGACCCTAAAGAATCTATTATGAAAGAAACAATAAAATAATGTCAGAGTAATACATAACCAAATTAATATTCGGATGTATAGTATTATGATATAGCTAAATCAGAAACCATCCGTTTGATACTCTGCAAACATCCCTGATGCACTGCAGAAGCGAGGCAGCCCCAACATCGTCATAAAATTAGATAAAATCAGAATTATATTATGACTGAGATATCTAAATGTATTTTACTTTTATTACGTTCATAACATTCGATTCCAGTCAGGGGGAAATGCTCCCTCTGAAATGTTTAAAAAATAAACTTGTTTTATTGAATCTTCCCATACCATAAAATTCACTCTGTGGCCGATATTATTTTGTATAGATACCCTCTCTAATAAAAATCAATTATATTGTAGAAACAAAGTTATTTTAACGAAACGTGAAGATCATTAATAATATCATGTATATTTTTTTTGAACCTTCATTGAACATTTATTGAACCTTCCCGAACCCTTAAATTCACTCTGTTTTCTATATTATTGTGTATAGATACCCTCTCTAATTAAAATCAATTATATCTTATAAACAAAGTTTTATTTTAACGAAACGTGAAGCTCATTTATTTGGCTAATTATGGCAATTTTTTTGGAGTTGGTAATCTGGTGACAACTACGTCATCCTGATTTCCCGGAGTACCATACCTTATTTCTTATACCATGCCCCAACCAAAGTCTGTGCTTGTGGGCTTGAGATTCATTCATTTCATTCATTTACAGACTTTTTTGACACTGACTGACAGCTAAAAATTTGCGCCATCCTTTTTATTTCGAACGTATGTGAAAGGGACAGCTGGCAGAGTTGTGGCAGCAAAGACACAGAAGGACGTGAAATAAGAAGTTGAAAGTTGAATGAAAGGGACGGCAACATTTTTGGTCATAGAAGAAGAAAGTTATAGAAGTATGAAGAATGCTATCTCAGTCGCACTAAAGCTAGAACGACTTATGATTCAAGCATAGAAGAAGAAAGCTATAGAAGTATAAAGAATGCCATCTCACTCGCACTAAGGTGAGAACGACTTAGGATTCAAGCTTATGAAAAAATGAGATAGAACGATTGGTTTTGTGTCTCATCCACATAGCCGACTTTTTGCAATATTTAGCTAATAGATGAGCTAAACAAATTACTTGGAGATCGACGGACCTCGTCAAATTGGTGAAAATATTGTTGTTGTGGACTGTTATGTGATCACTTGATCAGAGTGTTTCGGTGAGGGTTTCTGCACCATAAAACGATAAAATCCAAAGCCAACGATGATGCGGTGAAGTGTTTTCGGTTGTAAATTGGATGGTGAGGCAAACGGTACACGATCCTTTGACTTTAAAAAGGTAAAAAATTACTGTTTCTTAGATTTTACGCAAAGACAAGGCTCGAAAAAGTTAATTTTTGGTTATTATAATCAAAAATTACGAAAATTTAGGGTAACCTTCACTCGACGATAAAATTTCGATAAAATTCCCCAAATGGCGCATTTAAATGTTTTTGAATACATCCATAATGAGCATAACATGCATGTCAAAAATGTTTTTATTTGTTACAGATATCCAGAAACGAGCACTTGACGATTGCTTTCGATAAAAGCGAAAGGTCGCTATAAAAAAAAAACTTTATTAGACGTTCTTTTATTTCTATGCTTAGATTAAATGTTAACTGGCAGACGACCTCTGTGCGGCGCAGCGAGCGAAAGTCCGTCTGCGTTGTAGGAGCTTGCGGGTTCGATTCCCACCTCCATCAATATATATCTGTTCAGAGTGTTCTGGGGCCTTACTACGAACCCTTATTTCCAGGCAATATACGCCGTAAACTGAGCTGCATGGCATTTTTGTAATATAAACTGCTAATACATACAAGCCAGTCAGCGGTCACGTGACAGTTGACCAACTTCTGAACGAAAACTGGCTGGATATACCGTACTACGAGTGGCCATTTGACATTTTTATCCATGTTTTATCCGTCAAATCAAACCATTTTGTTTACGCTGCGACAATTTAGCTTTTTGTGAATTGTTTTGGAGTTTTGGGCTTAAAAAAATATTGTTTTCGGCAAATTAAAATGCGTGAAAAGTTAAAAATGCTTGAGTTCTTGGAGAGTGATCAATCAAAGGACATTTCATTACAAATATGAAAGAAGAAACGACTCCGACATGATTTCAATCAGTTTTCTATGAGCAATTAATAATTGTTAATAAATAAAAAATGATTTGTTAATTGCTAGTAGATTGAATAAACTGAGTCAGTGTCAGACACAAATCGTTTATTTCTTTAGACTTACAAAATAAGCACTTAGACAAGTCATTTTTTTATAAAGAAAAACAAGAATAACAACCCCACCTAAGTATCGAAATCTAACATTCTTATGCCATTCTACAATGAACACCCATTTATCCTATTACGCACAAACTCTACACTACACTTACTAAAAGTGGTCGAAGAAATGTATCACTTTTTAGATTGTCAAGTTGATAGGCTATTGTTTGTTTAGCAGACTTAGTTCAGCAGCGTATGCGGTTCGAACAATTAGATATATTACCGATGAAGATACAACTAGTTTAGTTTCCTTCAGTAACTTCCATAGTGTTATATCTTATGGTATTTTGCTTTGGGGACAGGCAGCTGACATCCAGACTATCTTTGTTCTTCAGAAAAGGGCGGTCCACAAACGAGAGGTCGCTACTGTGCCTGTGTTTACAATCGCTCCGTAATCATTCCCTTGCTAAAAATATAAAAACACCGTTGCTAGTCTCGGAATAGTGTAAATACCAAATACCTATCAGTGAAGCATCAGCACAACCTGTGATACTCCCGATTCTCGTGCGAAAACGGCCAAAAACCGATTAAAACGGTTGAGTGTGTTCGGCTGCTAGTAAGTGTGTTTTGTTGAAAGCAGCAGTGAGTCAGACAGTGAAAAACCCTAAACCACAAATATGGAAGGTCAGTAAACAAGAATAGATCTCAGAAAAACATCAGATCACGAATTCCTCTTACTGTTTACGTCAAACTAACCTCAAAAGAAGCTCGGAATAGGCCATGATCAAAACACACTTAAAAAGCGCCATCTAGCGAAGAGTAGCGGAACTATTATAGACCTTCCTTAGGACAAATTCCCGCAAGAGAGAACCTCACCGAAACATACGCGCCGGCGCCGCCGTGCAAAACTATAACGAACTAACCGCCGCTAGAGGGCAGCTGCAGTCACCAAAATGGAAAAAATTATGGAAGCACTTCAAAATATTCAGCAAGAAATTACACAACAAAAAACGGATATGAAAAATATGGAGGAGAATATAAAAAATGCAATCAACAAGAATATAAACGAAAAATTCACATACATGGAAACCAAAACAAAGGAACTAGAAGACAAAATCAATAACCAGGAAAAACAAATAACTTTTTTGGATAAACAAATAAGGAAAAAAAAATATTGTATTCTTTGGGATGATAGAAACGGAAAAAAACTATGACGATCTACAAAACTCGGTGCTTAGCATTATAAACAATTCGATGAAAATTCGATGCGAAAAATGGGAGATAGAGGCAGTGGCAAGGAAAGGAAAAAAAGATGATGGAAAGACTAGACCAGTCATTACAACATTCACGACGATGAGCAGAAAACTAGAAATCATTAGAAATAAGAAATACTTGAATAATACTAATATATACATAAAAGAGGACTACTCTCCCGCTGTACTCCAGAGACGAAAGAAGCTCCAAGACGAATTGAAAAAAGAACGAGAAGCTGGTAAGAACGTAGTCCTTCGCCACGACAGAATAGTAACGTTGAACAGCAGAAGTCCAGAACGTAGAGTACCTACCGAAAAAAACTCCAACAAAAGATCACTGCCGGAGTCCCCTAAGTCATCGGAGCGGATCAAAAACAGCATAAATGGGAATACTAGCCCGCTACAAAAAAAGCAGAAACCTGTCACTATCAAAAACTACTTACGACCAGCTCAATTGGGATCGCCAGTCCGGGCGCTAGCAAGTCACGAAAAGCAAGGAACACAAAAAAACTGACTAAAGTCCTAACAACACCGCCATCCTCAGCGACGAAGACGCAGAGCACGGCGCCGTTACCACCCACCGTTAGGACAGCAACAGCACGCACACCAACGAGCAAATCCCTCGCATTGTGCCATCTCAATATACGTGGACTAAACGGGAAAACAAAGAAGCTAGAAGTGCTACTCGCAAATGAGCTTGCATGCGACGTGCTTATAATTACCGAACACTTCCTTCGCAGTCATGAAATAGACTCGGTGACCTTATGTAACTACGACCTGATATCTTCTTACTGTAGACAACATGTAGAACGTGGGGGAAGCTGCATCTATGTAAAATCTTGCCTTAAGGTCAGTAATAATAAAGAATATTGTACACTAGCCCAAGAACAGATCTTTGATATTTGTGCAGTTCAAATAATGCCTGATAACATTCTTATTGTTGGCCTGTACCACTCCAACAAAACAAATCATCATGAGTACCTAACAATATTTGAAAAATTACTTAATAAAATAAGTAATGATGGACTTAGCGCAATTATTATGGGAGACTCGAATATAAACACACTAGTAAGCTCACCTCTCACAAAGTGTCTCTCTGACATATTATCCACGCATAACTTTAACCAACTGGTAGACTTCCCCACCCGGCTCCAAGGCGGACATGGGACCTTGTTAGACCACGTCTACACCAACCTACCGCTGGAACGAATTGCCAGCATCTCCCCAATTAACCCGAACCTCAGCGACCACGAAGCCCAGCGTCTGATAGTATCGCGCGCCGTCGCGAAACCTGCATTCACATGTAAACGTAGCTTCAGCCCGTTAAATATTCACAATTTCAGCGCGGCGCTAGAGTTTGTAGACTGGGAGAAGGTGTTCGAGGAATCGGAAGGGGACTGCGACATTATAGCGGATACGTTAATATCCAAAACCGTAAGTAAGCTTAATCTTTGCTTTCCATTAAAAAATAGGCCTTACGTAAAACAGCAAAATCAGTGGGTAGACAGAGAATTACTCAATTTAAAGAATTTTCTATTCGATACTATAGAGTTAAAAAACAAATTTGCAGACAACGAATGCCTTGCCAAGTTCACTGAAGACTTGTCAACACGATATGACTCACTGACCAAACGCAAACGCACACAATTTTACTCTGACCAGATACGCAACGATCCCAATAAGTTTAAGAGAATGTGGAGAGTAGTCAATATAGAGTTAGGTCGCGGTAGCCGCGAGCGGCTCGACTTTACCGACTATATAACGGACGAGCACGGTAAACCATACCCCTCCAAGAAAATTCTCCTAAACGCGCTTAATGAGGAATTCGTTACAGCAGCGAGCAAGTGCGGCGCCCCGGCTGCCGACATCCACCGCGCATCGACCGTGATGTCTGCCGAACTTAGCGCTAGCGACACGTCACTGTGGTTGCGACCCTTTACACCAGACGAAGTGGTGAAAATAGTGCACTGCAAAATTGCCGCCAAAACTAGTACTGATCTCTACGGTATATCCGCGAGTCTGATGAAGGTAGCCGTAAAACCACTCGCTGGGATTATGTCAGGGCTTTTTAACACCTGTCTAAAGCAAGGCGCATACCCGACCTCTCTCAAAAAGGTAAAAATCTGTCCATTATATAAGGGTAAGGGTAGTAAGCACGATACAAAATCATACCGACCTATATCACTGGTCCCAGCATTCAGTAAGGTGTTGGAAGTTGGCCTGAACCATAGACTCTTACAGTTTGTAACCAAGCGTGAAATCCTAACTGACCGGCAATATGCGTACCGACCCGGTCGCGCGACTACGGACCTGGTACGAGAAGTGGTGTGGCGCGTGCTGAGCGCGCGCGAGGCGGGTCTGCGCGTGGCTTTACTGTGCTGCGACCTGTCACGTGCCTTTGACACCGCCAACCACTCTCTGGTCGCGGACAAACTCCGATTCTACGGCGTCCGAGGCCCCGCCGAATCCATCATCACTTCTTTCATGTCACAACGAAAGCAGGTGGTGATGGGTGAGGCGGGCCGAGTAGAGTCGTCCGAACTAGAGAATGTAATGGGAGTTCCACAGGGCTCATGCCTCTCGAACACCTTGTTCAGATTGCTAAATGATCTGCCAAACACAGTCCGCGACGCAGATATATATATGTACGCAGACGACGTAGCCGCTGTCGTCACCGCACCCACGGAAAGCCAGCTAGAGCTGTCACTGAACTCGGTAGTCGCGAGCCTGGAGGAATGGTTCAGCGCAAACGGTCTTGCCCTTAACAGAGAAAAAACATGTTACATGAACTTTAGACTGAATGGAGGTACGCCAGGGACACTTAAAATATCTGCAGGACAGACGCCGCTGCAACAGGTCCAGAATACCAGGCTACTTGGATTTATATTAGACAGCGCACTGCTTTGGGACATCCACATCGATTGCCTGTGCAAAAAACTGGGACGAGCCTGCTTTGCATTGCGAAGGCTCGCTAACACCGCGTCTCGGGAAGCAGTCCGTTCATGCTACTTTGCGACCGTCCATAGTTTGGTCACGTACGGGGCAGAACTATGGGCGCGAGCTGCCGACACCGAGCGCACCTTCGTGATGCAGAAGAGGGCCGTCCGCGCCATTGTGGGTGTCCCAGATGACGTATCCTGCAGGGAATACTTCGCGCAGCTCAAAATAATGACCCTACCAAGCGAGCTCATTTACCAGGTAGCGCTGTTCACCCATCATAATCTGGACCTGTTCCAGCGACGTGGAGTCAACCCGAGCCGCGCTCTCCGTAGCAACAAGCACCATTACAGGCTTATCACACCGCCACACAAACTATCTAAGTCGGAGAGATCTGTATACATAATGGGCCCCGCAGTGTACAATCGATTACCCCAAAAAATAAGAGATGCCGCTTCCTCCAATATATTTAAGCACAGACTTAAGTCATGGCTACTGGAGAGAGTGTTCTACAGTTTCGGTGAGTTACTAGAGCTACCCGAACTGTAGAATACAATCCCCGTGCCTGATTTAATAATCCAAAACATTTATTTATTTATTTATTTATGTCAGGTGATCAGATTAAATAAGGCAAAATAATAAGTAATTTAAATGAAATAATAATATAAATTAATAAGGCAATGTAATTAGAATATAATGTAAGTTAACAATAATGTAATCTTTTAAATAGGGAGTAAAAATGTTATTTAATTATATTTATATTTGACATGTAAATTTAAAATTTACCAATAAAATCTTGTATCTTGTATCTTGTATCTTGGTCCGCGCTATTTATAAATTAAATCCACGTGACTCGTTGAGGGACTTATTTAAAAAAATAAATATTTTAACAGGAATATCGCAATACATCTATGAAAATCTAATGCATACACACAAAAACAGAGATAACTTTATGAAAAGGTGTGATGTTCACAATAAAAATACAAGAAACAAGAACAAATTACACATCCCATCATATAGATTACAAAAGGTAGGGAAATCATTTGTGGGCAATTGCGTAAGATTCTATACTAAGCTTCCATCTGAAGCAACTGAGCTCCCTATTCGTAAATTTAAACTGTAGGTACATAAAACGAAATCTTATCAAGAAAGCATATTACTCCGTAGATGACTAGACTACGTCAATGATGTTAATGCTTGGCCGGATGTCGCCCAGTTCCACACAGACAATAGTATGTAAGACCAGTTAGACTTAGTTATCCTAAGATTGTATTAGTTGATAAGCGATAAACTTGCTAGTGGTTTCTTTTCACTTCTTCCGCTAGTGGACAAAAAATTTAAGTGAAGAAATAAGGTGCAATTGACTCTACAATTGCACCTTATTTCTTGTTTGATAGTAATAACTATTTATCAAGCTGTTTATATAGTAAAAAGTTGACTTGTCTCAGTACTTATTTTGTAAATATTAAGAAATAAACGATTTGACTCTGACTAAATTTTGTCGGGTACTGCGTACGCGTACAGTACGTGGTCGTGCTATATTACACATCTCTAGCACAGAGTTAGGTACCTTATATTACGAAAAAGAACAAGGCAGTATTATGCCGTAAACTGAATTGCCTGGAACTCGGATGGTTAATAGAAGAATGTTTGTATTAGGCCCCCTGGATGTTTTCTATGTAGGTAGGTATGAAGAATAAAAAAATTATGTGGTCTATTGTATTAAGTACAGCGCGTCGCTATTTCACCCGCGTTGTTTCCGTCCCCGTGGTAATTCCGGGGTAAAATAATATAGCCAATGTCACTCCCTTAAAAGTAAGCTTCTTAATAATGAAACATTTTTCAAATCGATCCAGTAGTTTCTGAGCCCATTCAATACGAAAAACAAACAAACAATCAAATATTTTCCCTTTATAATATTAGTATAGATATCAGTTATGCTACCCATAACACAAGCTCGGTTTAGATTATACGTACACAAATTAAGTCTATTGTATTAAGTATATTATCAGTTATCTAGTACTAACCCATATCACAAGCTCTGTTTAGCATGGCCTATTACAGTAATTATCTATGCCCGCATATTTACCCCAAATTAAGTCCATATTTTCAGTAAGTACTAGAAAACGACTAGGTACACTAGCTAACGATTGAACTTAACCAAATACATAAAGAGCGGTTAAATTTAAAAACAGGATCATTAGGTCGTAAGTAGTAAAGTAGATCCAGACCAAGTAATTTATGTTTACAGGCTGTAACAAAAAGTAAGTACCTGAATCCACCAATTAAACCAATAGTATATTTTTTCCTACCAGCGTAGAAAGGTACCTTTCTATGGTACCTAGAAAGAATGGCTGAATTCCCTGGTCTGAATTTGTATCTCTAAATTTATGAACTGGAAAATCGCAAATCTAATCCAATCAAGCGTGAAATAAGAAACCTAAAATCAGGGAAAGAAATAGCATGGCAACACCTTTCCTCGTATACTCTGTCTTGCTCACTGGTCACACTGCTAGTCATCTATAGGTACTATATCTATGTGTCAGTCAGTCAAATTGGTTTATGCTTGTTTTTAATCACCTAAGGTATTTTACTCCAACCGAGAAAAATCATAAAATGTACTATGTATCGAGCAGTCGGAAAATATTAATTTTAGTTTTATGAACAACAAAATAAATATCAATATTCAATTCAAGGTTTTCACAGCTATATAAATATCTGCAGATCGTACACACACATTTGTCCCGAGCGAGGTAGGAATCGAACCTCCTCGTCGCAGGCGGACCTTCGCCCACCGCGCCACAGAGGTCGTCAAACGGAAGTGTTAAAACCATGTTGAAACTGTAGGTAAGGTACAATATACATATTAAACTTAAGATCTTTTATGTACAATAGTTGCCAATATGTTTTATTATATTTCTGATTCTCTTTCTCTCACTATTTTTTAAAAACCGAACGTTATAGCAAACTTTGCATGGGCTGGGCATACAATGTGTTTAATTACAAATGCACGTAAATTAAGTAGTTCGTTTAGTTTGGCCTAATATTTTTTGTAACCATCGATCACGTTTTACTCGTACGTGGGGGGCCGGCAAAACTTTGATCGATGTTTGTAACTGAGGGAAATTTACGCTATTTGCCTACCTACTACGAGCACTTGCTACCTACCAAATCACCAAGCAAAATGCATAAGCCAACCTTTTTGTTAACTTTCTTTGAATAAGAAACATTTAGTAGCAATATACCTACCTACCTAACTCCTAACTCTAAATTCAAAATTGAATGTTACAACTTCTTGGAAACATATTTTTTGTGACGTCTTATAATTTAATTTTATTACATGTCTAAATTTTCAATGCTGATGTAAAATTTGGTATTTTTATGTCTTATTTTTGATTAAGTCGAATAAGTAAATTGCTCTCGGGTAGGCTCTATTATCATCGTATAAAATGACTTTGAACAAAGAAATGATCTTGAATGAGCTTGGCAGTGTGATGAATAAGCTTCAAAGCGCTGATTGGTAAGTGATGATATCACCAGACACCAATCGTATGATGTAAAGGAAGATAAATATAGGGTCTGGCAGACAAACGCGGCCTGCGGTACCTAGCGGTCAGTGCTATAATTTGACAACACCTTTTGGTAAAATTGTACTGACCGCCACCGTAGGCCGCGACAGTCTGCTAGTCTCATTAGCTGTAGAGTAAACATCTACCTAATTTTTATTCTCAGTGGCTGCATGGGAAAAATGTTTTCCGAAGGTCAACCCGCAAACCCAGGTCAACAGGCTCATCAAGGAGGTGCTGCCGCTATGGGTTTTCCTTTGCCAACATGTGGTGGATGCAGGCGTGGCTGCTGCCACGGTCATGGCTATGACAGTCATAATTACAACACTCAGCAGTATGCAGGTGAACCTTACTCTCCAACTAGACCTTGCATGGGCATGAATTGTAACCCTCGCACGCTGTACGCTGATACATATAACTATTTGAACTCGAATCTCATGCAGCCGGCAGTTCGAGAAGTTTACGATGACCTCAAGTCTATCAACCCTAACAATACTGTAATGAACAACCCTATGGCTAGCCAGATGGGGCTTAAATCCCAAGGTGGAGGCGCTGCTATGCAGGGAATGAATCAGAATTCTGGAGGTGACATGGGCGGTATGCAAAATCCAAACATGTCAATGAATCAACCAATGACAAACCAACAAATGGGTAATGCTCAAATGGGTAATGCGCAAATGGGTAACCTCCCTATGGGAAAGATGGGTGGAGGAATGGGAGAGACTATTATGAACATGATGACATCAGAAAAGGGGGGGAAAGGTATTCCACAACTCACTGGCGCCATTCCTAATGCTACACGACAAGGTCAGGATTCTAGAGGTCAATATAATGCACAAATGTCTAATCTGGTAAATGAAGACCAAGCTCAGTACATGCAACAACCAAATATGAGCAACGTTAATGCCCAAAAGGCAATGGCTTACACGCAACAAAATGCAATGGGATACACGCAACAGGACGCAATGGGAGCAAATATAGAAAATAATGCAATGGGAGGAAATATGCAACAGAATGCAATGGGAGGAAATATGCAACAGAATCCAATGGGTGGAAATATGCAACATAATGCAATGGCAGGAAATATGCAACAAGATCCTGGTGCATCATATAAAGTGAACTATTCAAATCCTGCTGCACAGCAAATGAGTGCTAATCGTCCGAAAGCCAACTATGGTGAACATACCGCAGGAATGACAAAGTTTAACGAAATGTTTCCAGGTGTTGCAGGTGGCGACCTCGGCTTCGATCCTATGTCTATAGCTTTACAAATGAATCCGGCAAATCATCAAAAAGCTGCCATGAATACGATGCAGCAACTTATGGAAGGAAAACCTAATAAGACAGGTGCACCTGCAACAAATCAACCTCAAACGAATCAACAAAATATGTCTCCGTCTATGCAGCCACCTATACAGCCAGCAGCAATGCAACAACAGATTCCTCGGCAACAACAACAAGTTTACTCAGCGACTGGAGCACCGACTATAAATCAGGGTCAACCTCAGACCTATACAAATGCTGTACGAAACCAATCTTATCAACAGATTCCACAGCAACAATCAATTCCTCAGAGAGAACGACAAGTTTACTCAGTAACTGGAACACCAACCATGAATCAGGGTCCACCTCAGACTGATACAAATGTTGTACCAGATCAATCTTATCAACAAATTCCACAGCAACAGCAACAAATTTACGCAGCGACAGGAGCACCGGCCATGTATCAGGGTCAACCCCTATCCGGACAACCCTACGAAACGGAGATGGATGCAAATGCCGCAGTAAACCAACCACCTCAGGATTACAGCGTACCTCCAACTCCTACCCCAGTTGAGGAACGAATCATGGATCCAATATTCCCAGCCGATACTTCAAACTACCAACGACGCATCAACGAAAAACCGCGAGATACAAAATTCAACACTCTAGGGCAGCCGGTAACAAATTTACCAGCTTACCTGTACCACACAGAACCCGATGACAGACCGCAACCTTTGTATCCAGTAGCGACAAAAAATAATACACGATTTGGTGTTAAAAATACAGTCAGCAAGACTTCACTAATGGGTAACAGGCCTGTTGGAAAAGTCCCTAGTAGATCTCAACTGCAAAACATTTACAACCAATACAAGGGGTCCCAGTCTCATACCCAACAGAATATCAGATCCCCTGGTCAGAATGTTTCTCACTCCGATGGGAAGATCAACGTCAGTGCTAATCAGCCACGTCAGGGGCAACCCATGCACTTGGAGGGAGTTGGAGGTGATACTATTGCCAACAACCAGGCAGTGCCTCCTTCTGTTAAAGGTCAACCGATGTCACCCGTAGGCGATGTACCAGCTGATAATAAGCCTCACGGGGATGTTGTTCCTGCTCCGGTAAGTTTAATTTTTTTAATCCATTCTAGAGTCCACGCTACCACTCAAGCCTTACGGCAAAAGGGGTACAATAACATAATCCCGACCATAATAGTGAAATAATGGATGCCTAAGAGCGATTTTGACTGCGAAATGTCCGAAATAAGATGTCTTAGACCAGGCACAGCTATATTATGCCGAAAGGAAGTCAAGTGAGCGTTGTTCATAAAGAAATAGTCATGTCTTAAATCGCTCTCAAAATCCAGCGACCGTAGGGGGTACTCGTGCTTGTTTTCATACGTCTGTGATGATGATACCTATCTAATTTCCAGTACGTACCAATGAAAAAATGTCGGAATGGATTGCAAGACGTTGTGTATACTACATATCCATCATCAGCAGCGTGGTCATTTCATGGCGAACCAGGAGTAAGAAATCCTGGGTTCAGAGGGCATGGAAAATTTCTGTCTTGAGCCTACCTAGAGTTTATTGTCATGTATAAGTTATTTACAAAATTGTTGTTAGTAATGTCTAAATTGTGCTGTTCTGTTTCATAAGTCGATTAAAAATGAAATAAAAATCCTGTTGTTTTTTGACACTTTTAACCTGCGACAGGCAGGCAGCGGTACAATGTCCAGTCGTGCGTGGAGTAAAAGACGGAACTCACTTTTGACTTCTTTGCAAAACGACTTGAAAAAATCACAGATTTAGGTCAAATATTGTTAAACAATGAAGCAAAGGTCCATCTTTTTTAACCGACTTTAAAAATGGAGAAGGTCCTCTATTCGTCGCGTATGTTTTTTTAAGTAGGTATGTATGTTAGTTAATATACCCGCCCAAGGTTAACTCTCAACCTTAACCTACCCTTTTTATTTTGCCTGAGGGAAATGCGCACGCATATCGTACTGCCACGGGGAGACAGTACGATTATGTGGGACTCCAACAGCACTAAAACCCTCGGGGTGTTTCCGCCTCTGCCGCTTGTGGTGGGAACATGGGGACGCTTTCGCACACTTCCACGAACCCACTGCAGCTGCCCGATAACGGGCCTTCGCAACGCGCTAGAAACACCACCTTGGGGACCTTACCTGCCAAAAAAACATGCACTACCCCGCGTAGCGGGGGGGGGGGGAGGGCATGTTTTTCAATTTTAAATGTACAATATCAGGCAGTACAATACTGGTCGCGCGTATTTTTACACGTGCGTGACAAGTTTTCACGACCTGATAATGCACGGCCCAATATTGTACACCAATAATTAGAACCCTTTTGTGTATTCAGCCGTGCAATAAATTGTCGTGGCCCATTTTTCCAATCATTGGTAGGTAACTAATAGCAACGGGCGTAAACAAGAGACCTACCTAAGAAAAACAAGATAAAAACAAATATGTAACAAAGTTGACGGATAGCGGACTGCATAACACGAAGGTTTCTTTCTTCGGGCTGTTCCCAGTTGTCATACCAGTGGAACTACTGGGAATTTTCTTCCCAACAGACTTACAGTTAAACAAAACTCTCAATAGTCCTACTCATAAGTAGACCTAGGTAATCGGTAGACAACCAACATAATAGACTTACATCTATGGCCTAAGAAACAAAACATTACCTTGTTTGAAAAATACCAAACGAGAACCGTACGCAATTTAAAATTTCAATTTTAATTTAGTTTGATGTCATTCATGAGTGTAAAGTGTGAATTTATATCCTATGCCTTGTTCGGACTACTTTAGTAATAATAGTAAAGTAGTCCGAACAAGGCATAGAATATAAATATCATATTCTTTTTTCATAGAATTTTTGAGAATTTTTCATTGAAGTAACGGGCGTCTTGCGGGGTTGCGGGGCGGTCTTCGTCTTTCGCGCAGCCACAGCCAGTAAGGCGGGGAGGGGGAGGGGGCGGCGGCGGAGGCGCCTGGTATGGTGGAACTAGTCGCTCATTTTTTCATACAAACGTGGAAGGGTAACTACGAGGCTGTTTGATGTTGACCATCCAAAACTAAGACTAAACTAACATGGCCAGGAATAGCGAGGCGGCCGGGAACTAGGGGCCACTTTTTGGCGTGTGAAATCATTGGGGGGGTAGTGACCTTAATCCCCACGCTGGGCATGCGGGTTGGGGATCGCAGTTTGGTGATGTCGGTCGTATCGGTCTACGGGAGGCGCTGCTGCCCGCCCTCCGGTTCATGTCCCTTAGTCGCCTCTTACGACACATACGGGAAGAAATGGGGTGGGGCTATTCTAGGCCGGCACCACACAGCCCCATCGACCATCGACCTAGTACTATATAATCCATCACTCTATGATATAAACCCTATGCCACCCACCCTAAAAAATAAGTTCGGTTAGAAATATCGGACGATAAAAACCTGGGATGAAAACGCACTGTGCACTGTGTGTGGGGCGTGGGGACAGGCTCAATTCCACTCGTTCACTCCATACTCACTCCTATAATGTATGAATGAATGAATGAATAAAGAAAAAAAAAACGAAAAAAAAACATACGTGAAGTGAATTGAATGACTGACTGAGTTGAGTAGGAATTTTCTGGATTTTGCTTGGTAAAGTTTGCAATTTTCCGTTTGGTGTGGTGTTTGCGTTGTTTGTGAATCTTGATATAATTTGGAGTTATTCATTTCAAAACCACGAATATCAGTGTCTTGCGTTGAAATCTCCTTCAACAACAAAAATATGTCTCTTTTTGGATCCTTGATGGCCGACGTGGAAGACGATCCATTTTTCGGGTAAATAATTGATATATTATTTCTGGCTGTTTTTCTCATAACCCAACACTGTTATTTACCTAGTGTAAAGAAATTTCACAGAGTTCTGATCGCTATTTACTTAAAGAAAGGGTTTGAAAAGCCATTGTTTTCATGCAACATTTCACAATTCCGTAGATCGCACATGAGGCATATGCGTCAGATGAACAGTTTTATGATGAACTCTCTGTTCTCCGACCCCTTCGGGATGATGGGCCTGGGCAGCGGTGGCCCCCTCGCCATCACGGGGCAGGCGGGACACGGAAACATGAACTCTATGAATTCCATGATGCCCTTCATGCCGCGAATGCCTCCTATGAACAGTCTGTTTTCTGGTAAGTTCTAGAATTCTACTACATACTAAATAGATTGGTAGGAACTTATAATAAATAAAGCCATCATGTAATACTCGCGTACATAATATCGCGTTAGCCGAATGAACATTCTCAAAAACATGGTGTTTCATGGTAATTTCTCCCCCATTATCCAAAACAGCTTCAGTCAGTTACAAAATAGAACTATTGCAATAAAAATTCAAGCCTCATCATGCTAATAAAAACCTCCATTCCATTCCTACAGATTTTTCTTTATTCTAATCAAAATTTCTGAAGAAAGATGACACATTAAACTATATACTCACAACAGTTATTGAAAGATCTGAATGTAAACATTGTTGTTGGTCCGTAGGTTTAGAAGGTGCTCGCATGGGTGCTATGGCAACAATGGGCAATATGGGTAACATGGGCAACATGGGAATGGGCTCCTACAGCAGTAGCACCGTTGTAGTGACCAATGGGCCTAATGGGAAGTCACAGGTAACAAACAACACAATTTGCTGGGCCTATTTTATATTATCTACAAAGGCAAGGTGAATCAAATACTTTGTTCAGATTTTTTTACAGAATATGTACCTTTTTGTCTAGCATAATAATGTTTAACATTTTGAATCCAATGCCTGATACTTAATTTATATAATTCTGACTTAAAGAAATCTAAAACTTAAAGGCTCTCCTATGTGAGATGTGAGTGTGAATTACTTTCTCAGAATTCACTGCCTTTAAGCATGAAAAGCAAACATTTAGGGCTTGGTAAGCTTAGCCCTAGAAGAGTTCTCTTCTAGCCAACCTTATTGGGATGGCATAAGGTGTGAATGTGAAGCTAATGTTATGAATTTTATAGCAGGTGTTCAGTTCATCAAGTAGCACTAAAATCGGCCCCAACGGTGTCAAGGAAACCCGCAAGACACTGGAGGATACCCGCACGGGCACCAAAAAAATGTCTATAGGTAAGGATTTTAAAAAAACATATGGTTTACTAAATTAAAAATAAAGACTCATAGTAAATAGTGCTGTGTCCAGCATCATTTATTATAGATAGAGCTTTGTGTGAAAAATTTCAGCCTGACTTATTGTGAAGTTATGGCGTTGCTCTCAGTCAATCATCTTCACAATGGCACAAACTTTCTCCTTTATAATATTAGTAGTATAATATTTCTTAAGCACTAGATGACTTATATATTTAATACCATACATTGCACAATACCCAGAACACCTGTGTTTGCAATGTTTGCAGATCATATAAACATGTTTCCTTGATAGGAATCAATCTTGCAGGTGGGTCTTCGCAAGCCGCACCACATTGATTGACTTATTTTGATTATCATGTCCATGATGGACCAACTGAGAGTCCAAATGTGGAAATAGGTGTAATTCTACTATCACCATTACCAAATAATGTGTCAATTTTATGTAACAATGAAGCTATGTAGTACTAAATAAATGACTGCCTTTACCTGAAAAGTCGCTGGTCGAAGTGAAATGACCAGAAAAGTGTTATTTAAATAAAATTATTTTATCATTGTCAGTGTTGACTGTAACCACAAAAGAATCGGTAGATTGCATGTCAAACCAACATTTGTTATAATGAATGTCGTCATGCCGCTCTGATATCTATATTGGTGTCAAAGAGTACATTAAAAAGATTAAAATAATGGTTCTTGGACCACTACTTTCTAACCAGTGCATTTAATTATTGAAGCTGAGCATTTTACTGGCCCATGTAATTTCTTGCCTAAATAAGGCTCACTTCAAGGTCCTTACCACTTTCTAGTATATACAGGATGGAATTTGATAATGCGACCTAGAGGGAAAGTATTCTTAGGCCCATATTATGAAAGCTTGCTCAGTCATAAAGCTATGCATGAGTGACGTTTATGCTATAGAAAATCGTTGCTCAAGCATATATTGATGACTGAGGAAGCTTACATAATACGGGCCTTAGTGCTGTAGATACAAAATTTGACTCAAAGAAAAGATAACTTAATTTTTGACAAGAAAGAAAACTGCATTCAAAGATTTTCGAAAATTGTATGATTCAACTAAAATGTTAAAATCTGTATAAATTACACCCTGTACTTTTATTACATTGATCGTTAGGGTCAATTATATGGATGAAATCTCTCTTTTAACAAACTTGATAAATTAAATTAAAAAAACCATGAAATCTAAAATAAATTCAATACTTAACTAATTAAGTAGTTTTAAATTATTGCAAAAAAAAACTAATTAAGTAAGTAGTTGATCGAAATGGGCTTATTTTCCTTCCTATGGATAAACAAATTTATTCTCTTTTCATGTTTTCAAAATAAAGGTATGTGTTCTTTCAGTAACTACAGTATTAAGAGTACTTTCCCCCCTGGTGGCAGTACAAAATTCCACCCTGTATAACACACAATATTAGTCCATTATAAAATGTGCTTGTGTTGCTACTTAGGTAGGCAAAGTATGAATTATTATATAAAGCTTGTAAAGTTGAGTCTCCCTCGTTGGTAGCTTTTTTTTTAAATATATAATTATAGTGAAACATTTCGTAAATAATCAATCACGCTAAAGTAAAAATATGAATGTTTATGTTTGTTACCACTTTACACAATAACTATAACTACCTAAAATATCACACCCTGAACTTTATAATAAACTTTCTGCGCCCCGCAGCTTCGCCCGCTTGGAAATCATACAATTTTCCAAACTTTATTAAAAAACTTTATTGAATAGTTTTGTTAAAATTAAATACGTAATTCGTTATTTACTTTGTAGTTTACTAGCGACCCGTCCCGGCTTAACACGGGTGAACCTGAACATCCTACTTATATTTTAAACGCATAAGTTTGTAAGTATTTATCTCTTTCACGCAAAAACTACTGAACGGATCGGGCTGAAATTTTATAAATAGGTAATTCTAATCCTGGAATTAATATAAGCTTCTTTTTATCCCACGGGTGGGATATAAATCACCTTTAAACGTTTCCATAGGGACAACTGCGTAATCGCGGGGCGCAGCTAGTTTATAATAAAACATTGTAAAACTAATTCGCGAAGACACCGCAAGGCCATGGAACTCTCCACTACGCCTATCCAAACAGAATTACGTCAACCTATCATTTTTTGTACTCGCTAGTCTGACTAGACTAAGCAGACAAGACTATTACATTGTTCCTAAAAATACATCCACGTGTTGTTGTACTGTTTATTTTCATGTATTTCATGTAGAGAAACCACAGTAGGGTGTGATATTTTAGCCAGGACAATTATTTTTAACCGACTTTAAATAAAGGAGGAAGTTCTCAATTCTACTGTTTTTTTATGTTTGTTACCTCGGAACTTTTCACTGGGTGGTCCGATTTTCATGATTCTTCTTTTATTAGAAATATTATAGAATATCGCTGGTGCTTCCCGTGTGGTCCCATTTTAATTTAGTTTAGTTAGTCAGTGTAGTCCAGAGATCCATGAAAAAACTATAATTTATGTCGGTTTATAGGTTTTAAAATAAAATCAATTATTTGATCGGGGTTTTGATAGGAATTATTTCACTCAAAATGTATATGACTCGATTCCTTAGGCATACTTGTAGTATTTAATTAATTTAAAGCTGATTTTAACGTGCAGATAGCTTCAACGCAACCGTTTCGTTTTTATTATCGGTAGGGAACCGACGACGACGTTTCTAACGCGTTAGGGCTCTTATACACGGACTGCACGTCTCACATACACGGACGGCAAGTTGCCGACTGAAAGATTCAACTGCAGCAGACTGTTCAGTGTTGCGGGTTCAATTCCCGCCCCGGAACAAATGTTTGTACGATCTGCAGATATTGGGATGGATGATGATGGTTGATGATGGTGGTTGATGATGGTTTCCCTGCTTAGCTTGGGGCCAGATAATACTGTGTGAATCGTCCAGCATTATGATTACTAGCTACGCCTCGCAGTTTTACCCGCGTAGTCCCCGTTCCCGTGGGAATTCGGGGATAAAATATAGCCTATGTCACTGAAAAGTAAGCTTAAAATGACAATTTTTTTAAATCGGTCCAGTAGTTGCGGAGCCTACAATAAAAACAAAGAAACAATCAAATCTTTCTTTCTTTATAATATTACTATAGTTCTACAGTATATAAGTATGTACAATACTAACGTGTGTACACCTTTTGCCACACTGAAACTCGGTATGTTTCATTGTGCACCTTATGTAGACTAAAATAGTCTAAATAAAGATATTTATTTATGTATAATTGTTATCTTCAGGACATCACATCGGCGAGCGCGCGCACGTGATCGAGCGGGAGCAGAATGTGTACACCGGAGACGCAGAAGAGAACCAGGAGTTCATCAACCTGGATGAAGATGAGGCTGAGGACTTCGACAGGTAATAATAGTTCTCATAGGTTAGTAGTAGGTATCCTGGGTAAAAATATATGACGGAGTAACGGTGTCCGCAAAGTACGTCTTTTGGATGACCCAAATATCCGGAAACCCGAAATAACCAAACCACAATACAAACCAATCGGTTATCACTCAATCACAATCATAAGCAAGGACTTTACTGTAGAAACTTTCGTAGTTTGACGAATTCATTTATGAAAAGCGGTTTATTTCTAGTTTAATAGTATCGCATTCACTGCCCAGTCTCTGCTTCACCCGACTGAGGTTAGACATCTGCATCTTGGGCTTGGGCATTTAATAAATAAATAAATATAAATAATTTAATAAATAATGCTGGACAATTCACACAGCATTATCTAGCCCCAAGCTAAGCAGAGCTTGTGTTAGATAGATAATTTTTATTATAGATAGATATTTTTTATTATACACCGTAAACATCCAGAACGCTCTGAACAAATATCTGCAGATCGTACACACTGCAGAACAAATCTTTCACCAAACTGCGATCCCCAACCCGCATGCCCAGCGTGGGGATTATGGGCAATACCCCCCCATGATGTAAACGCCAATAGGCGTTTATCAGGGGAGGCCTGCGTCCAACAGTGGACCGATTCAGGCTGTTGAGGTTGAGGTTGAGGTACACACATTTGTCCCGAGGCGGGAATCGAACCCGCAACCTCCTGCGTCGCAGGCGGACCTTCGCCCACCGCGCCACAGAGGTCGTCAAAATAATATGTTATTGATAAATTCCAGAGAGTTCAAGATAAAGTCGGGATCCGGCCATGGGTCCGGGGCGGGCCGCAGCGGCGTGCCCGCCCTCTGCGCGCCCCCGCCGCGCCCCGCCCCGCGCCTCGCCCTGCCCGCGCCTCCCGCTCCCCCCGCACATTCACCCAGGTACGTACTTTTAAGCTGAACGCGCACATATCTTGCGCCGCACTCGCCTAAGTCATCGCATTTTCAAATATTTGTAGGAAATTAGTATGCAACCTCGCTCACCTATGCGCTAAAGCAGCCGCATTTTTAACTGACTTCAAAATTCTGTTCTCAATTCGATTATATTTGTTACCTCAGAACTATTGACTGGTTGAATCGATTTTGATGATTCTTCTTTTATTTGAAAGTTGGTTCTTACGTATGCCCTCATTTCAATTATGTCCAGTTCTTACAGCCTCCACGAGAAAACCATATAATTGAAGTAGGTTTTATTGTTAGAATTATCAAATCCCTTTTATAAAATATTATGCTACCCTATCCCCGCCGCATTTTGCTAAGACCCTCTAATCGCGGACGGGTGAGCGGTCACCTTCACAGCCCTTTAAATAATAGTAAGATACATATTTATTTATAGTTTAGCTTACCTAGTGGGTAAGCTAAACTAAAAAAACTGGACTAAGCGCCGCTTTTCAGTATCAACAGATACTGAAAAGCGCTTAGTCCAGTTTTTTTCACACTCATTCACGCTTTCCACATTTGTGAGTTTACTCAAAAAGGAAAATAAAATCCCAGCAGTTGATAGTAATCATCTTCATAAGATGATGAATACCATCATATCATTAGAACAATGGACAAATGTCTGAATAAATAAACTTTATTTTAATTTTTATTTATAAGTGCACTGATTGTTTACATTCTGTAGAAAATCTCACAAACAAGTCTTTAATTAGATTAAGTAGATATAACCTGCGTACATAAAGAATGGAATTAAGAATGACGTTATGTCATCCTGTCTTGCTCCGTTCTTTAAAGTACGCGGTAAACGTTTTTTTTTTTATAAATAAGTACCTATACCATATCCATTGAGCATATACAATTTTAGTAAACAAACCACGACACAACTATCAAAAATTCACTTGTTTGGTGTCGAGTTTCAGATGTAATTTTAAGCAATACATATTCATTGAAGGAAGGATCTCAAATCGACTAGTAATGTAAATTATTAATAAAAGGACGCACCAATAAAGTGAATTTTAGGTTAAGTATGGGCGGTTTGTTTACATTTTACATCATTTGTGTAGCATATTATTACATGCCCGATGGATACGGTATAGTTTCTTAAGCACATAATAGCTTCGTAGTGCACCATAGCATGACTGTATGCCAGTAGACCTTTGCATTATTCTAGTTTTATTCGCTTTATGTTTACTTTTGTTTATTTTTATTTATTTGCGAGGTGGGTAGACATTTAGAAATGCAAATGCACGGTATCGATAAGCATTATTTTGCAGCTATTATTTTTTTAGACTTTTATTTAGTGGCATTTTGTATATTTTTTCTTGCTTACGATGAATAAGTTCTTTATATTAAGAATCGAGACAAAGGAATGTAAACTGTATTCGCAGAAAAACTATATTCCGCGTGCATAAAGATGAGTAGGCAGTTGCTGTTTTGGCCAACTAAACTTTGTTTTTGCATTTCAGTCTAAATTACACAAAATAAAACTATTAGGCATTGAAAAAGCTTACGATAAATATCACGACCTTGAAAATTCCTTTGTTTAACCTTATAATAAAGATAAAATAGGTCGCACGCTAGTGTGTGTCGAGGTTAAGTCTGAACGTTGCGTTGTGACGCTACGTTGTGCCGCTTAGGGCTTATATACACGGGCGGCATGTTGCCGACTGTAAGAAAGAAAGAAAATACATTTATTTGACTGCAGTTGATCCTACTGCATTTGAGCCTTGAGTCAGAGTCAAATTGTTTGTTTCTTTAGACTTACAAAATAAGCATTTAGACAAGTATTCTTTTTACTATACAGGGTTTCCCAGAAATGTTGGATAATCCTGCACGTGCGCGTGCGGGGGAGGGGGTGAGACCCCACATCCCCCTTCCCCAAAAATCTATTCCCAACAGACCGCTGTCTATGATTTTTTTTGTAAAATTTAGTAATATCTTAGTTTTCTTCACATTTGTGTGGCCTGGTTCGGGTTTTTTGAACCGACTTCAAAAAAAGGAGGAGGTTCTCAATTCGTCGTTTTTTTTATGTTTGTTACCTCAGAACTTTTGACTGGGTGGTCCGATTTGCATGATTCTTTTTTTATATGAAAGCTGGTGCTTCCCGTGTGGTCCCATTTTAATTTTGTTCAGTTCTGACAATGGAATCCTTGAAAATTCATGAAAAAACTGTAAAAATTGAAGTCGGTTTCTAGTTTTTTAAAACAAAATGAAATTATCTTTTAACGTGTTCCCTAATCAAAACGTTGGTATTCCTAAATTATCTTGCCGTCCGTGTAATTAACAGCGTGCACTCCGTGTATAAGAACGTTACTTGAGCGTTACGAACGAAGAGTCCAAACATCAAAATAGAACAGATTATCAATATTATTCAGTCAATCCGTACCCGTAAATCAGCTCTTCTACCTTGGGTTAGACAATGCTGTGTACAGCATTACCTTAGATGTCGACCCACCTCTAAGCGAACCGTAGCTGGTACAGTGTCGTGTCCATTCCAGTACAATTAGCCATAGTGAGAGAAAGCATGTCCGGCCGTCTTCGCGTCGACCAATCAGAACGTCTGCCAGTCCACTTATTCCCAGGTAAATAAAAAGATGTTTTATCATCACACTAAAAAGGCACTTATCAAATAGTCTTACAGTCACACTTAAGCCTGTTTATGAAAGTTTGCTCAGTCATAGATCTATGCTTGGATGACGTTTGTGCCATAGAAAAGCGTTACTCAAGCATATATTAATTACTGAGGAAGCTTTCATAATACGGGACTCCGAGACGTTAATAAATACGTAAAACTGTCCCTTAGTAAAGATTTCAATACAGAAACCTTAACTTAGTGACAGTTTAAGTAAGCATTCAGGTCTCTGAGTGCGCGTACTATGAAATCTTGCTTAGTCATCGATCCATGTTTGAGTAACGCTTTTGTATGGCGTTACTCAAGCATTGATTGATGACTAAGCAAGCTTTCCTTGCACGGCCGTAACATAACAACATTTCAAGTCAATCATAAAAATCATTTGATTTTGGTGTCAATCGCTAAAATTAAACTAATTTCACACCACTAAAAATTATGCCATTCATTTTATTTCCATGGTAATTAAAGGGATGGCAACATTTTGAGAATTGTCAATTTAGTTTAGTTATAGCGATGTCTGAGTTGACACCATTTTCCCTCTTACTTATAAATCTATTTCAATATGCATCGGTGTCGCTCTGTTGACATTAAAACCTAAACTGAGCATGAAATTCCTGTTTTTGATCCTAAAAACGGGTTGCAACATTTTTAGCCTAGTTCGTTTAGGTGTTTTGCCAATAGAAACCAATTACTACCAATTATCTATTGCCTATATAATGAAAGCTTGCTCAGTCATTGATCTATGCTTGAGTAACGCTTTTCAGTGGCATAAGCGTTCTGCTAACTCCAAATGAGAAAAATAACGCTGCCAAGTCGTTTCCTAAAGTAGACAGATTTTTATAAGTAAGAGGGTTTATCACAAAAATCACCGATCAAAAGTAACAGTTACTAATCAAACTAAAAACTAGGTATTGTTTTAATTTAATGAAAAAATGCCACGTTCACAAATTACTGACAAAGTAAACTTTATGTTAATTATTATAGCCACATCGATATTTTAGAAAAGGTGGTAAACAGCACTAATCAATCATTTAGTTCGTAACTAGGCACTTATTATGACAGCTTTCTACGCCATCTGTGCTTAAGTGACGTTTATGTTAAAAAAAGCGTTACTCAAGCATGGATTGATCATTGAACAAGCCGTAGCCGTAGCCGTTCATAATACAGGACGTAGAATACAGTTAGTTATCACTGCTATTGACACATTTATATTCACAGATAACTGATCCATAAAAAAGAATATTACGATCAAATAATAGAAATAATAAAAAAAATAAAACCAGTAGGTATGTATGTATGTACCTATTTATTATGCTGGTCTCTGGCGCAGCGCTGCATTGCCATAAATCAGGGCAATGCATCCAGCGTCTTGGCTATGTTTCCGACTGGTATTGATATTAATCAGTTGAGCTACCTGTAGATTGTTAGCAACTATGCCCCTTTTTTCTTTGAAATAACTAATTTAAGTTTTCGTCGTAATAAACATAAAAATATCAAACTAAAATAAGTTTTCTGTCCCTGATAGTTCGAGATACTGGAGAAGGCGATACTACTATTAATTTCGTAATATTTTAAGTATTTATTTATATTTTAAAACGCTGTATAATATTGCCTTTTTGCCTCGGTTTTATATTATTTTCTGGCAGCATGATTATTGGTTATGGTTAGTGAATATTTCGCATGAAAAGATTTGTATCTGTTTTTATCTCAATTTTAAACATCCATAAAATGCTTTTTTATATATCCTGCGTATTTCTTATTTTCTTTTTTTCATTCCTCACGCTATTCTTGCTCAAATCGAATGATCTGAGCGGACAACATGCATCCGTCTCGGTGGTTGGTATCCGTGATAAAACATAATTTTTTGCCACCTTTATACCCGCTGTATAATGGAGTGCTGTGTTCTGTTTGAATGGATATTCTGTAAATATTTGAGCTTATTCATCATAGAATTTATGATTTGAAGGAAATTCTTTATTGCACATTTATCGAAAGAAACAATTTAAGAGAAATAATTTACAAGTAACAAGATCGAAAATATAAAAAAACCTATCTACTTATGTTTTCTAATATCATATGGCACTATCACATATCGCAAACACTTATAAGGAATGATCCTTTTATAAAAAATAGAATTAATTAAATTGTTCCACAACAAATTTGTAGTGTCGACGTCAAAATTAGTATGGATCGGTAATCTTGTATAAACCTACCTATCCTTTCGAGGGTTGGCCTCTGTTACCCATACACAGGGAGTTCTGTATTAGTAATAATATTATTTTTAATGTTCAATAAAACCTTTAAAAAAATATTTATGAAAATTATACCGTGACATTGATTTTACCCGATAAATATAGCCCTCTCCTCATAAATTATATCTGTTTCAATACCAAACACCCTGTAAATCATTTACTGTACATAAACACATTCCTATGCATATGAAATAAAATATAACGCAGTACAAAATTAATATTTAATTTATTTTAGCGTCCAAGTCCGCGAGGTCTACAGTGCACCACACCCCCAGCGCAAGTCAAAGCACCACAACAAGCACAGGCAAAACGACAACTAAGCGGACTGCACTGCACATAATCAAGTATTATTTTATAACCAACTGTGACGCGCGATTCAAGAAATTACGCCAGACTTTTTGCCAACCTTTCAGGGGTTTGCGAGCGAAGTGGACCCATTCAAGACTCCGGTTAAAGCCGCCACACACAGAAACCGTGGTCGGGCCGCAGGCGTGCGTTGTAATGCGTGAAATATACACACACACCGCCGGGCGGTGTGTGTGTACCGGCCACGGTTTCTGTATATGACTTCAGTCTACACCGTGCCTGGTCCGAGCCAAGTGTCGGCCGTAGCACGGTCACCGAGCCGCTCCCGTGCCTACGGGAGCTACTACTAGCAATTACCGTTGCTCGAGCTCGAGCGCAGCTCGGTGGCACAGTATTCATGCATCGGGCCGTGGCCGAGCCGAGGCGGACCGAGTTGTTTCCGAGCGATATCTGTTGCTCGGCCGTGAGTGTATCCATACAAAATATATGTAATATTAGTGACCGTGCTACGGCCGACACTCGGCTCGAACGGGCACGGTGTAGCGTGAATCATCTTAAACTCGCAAGAGTATACTGCATAGTATTTCCACTAACGAATAGCCGAGCGGGAAAATGAGGGAGCAGAATACTGAAAACTTTGAAATTAACTCTTCTCGCTCATCTCTCATTTCCCGCTCATTTCCCTTCCGTGGTGGAAACCCGGCTTCAAGGCAATCCGCACACAGCAGCTATTTTTGAAGTGTGAATTCGGCGATTAGACGCCATTTGCAGCACGATAAAAAACTAGGAAGATTTGTTTGTCTGTAATGATCTTTGTAATGGTGGAGCTAATGTTTGTAATTGTAAACCAGACAATCATTAATACTGATTCTGAAATGGAAAACCAGCTTTGAAAACTTTATCGTCACTTCTAATACCAAACAAATCTGTTGTTGAGTTTTTCTTAATTTTACTCCCTGATGAATTACTATCAAATCATATTAAAGTACTTCGCAAGACGTGGTTTTTTGTCAGTTTCTACTGAAAATCCGTGAATAATAACATTTCTTGAGATGTACTCAAATGTTTTGCGTTCGGGAGTTTCTTTGACATTTCTTATGATGACTACTTTTATGATTCAGAATGAAGTTAATAAAGACAATTTTATAGTTTTCAAATTCAGCTAGATAAGTTTATCTCAACAACAGTATGTATTTACGTTTTGTAATTTATTTATTTTATATTACTTTGCGTGATTAATATTTTAGGAATGTTTAAAGTTTCTTCCAAACTTGCGCGTCAAACACGTGGAATGCGGGAGCGTCAACAACGCTAAACTTTTTTGCGTAGGTGTGCAAAGCTCCACCGAGGCGCCATTGCAGCGTCAGCTACGCGTCTCGCGTGTTTGAAGCGTAGTTTTCCGAAGCTTACTTTCGCCTAAATTTGAGGCTGATCAAAGCGAACTAAGGTTGAATCCGTTTGATGTTAGTACCAAGACTTGATATTAGACTCACCCCGTATAGTTTCTTTATACAATTCACAGCTAGTTTTTTTAACGGGTTTAAGTTTTTGACGTACATACGTAAATCCCTCGTTTCACAAAATGTGTACAAAATATTGGTTATCCTTGGTTAATGTTAAGTTAATTTATTAAGAATGAAAGGAACACTGGATGCTTCAACTAGTTTGTTAATTTTAGTATAGCGTAAGGTTTTAAGGTCTGGATGTATCTGGCCAATACTACTTATTACTTATATTGTTAGTTTATATGTACCTAATAGATAATCTTCAGTTGACATGAGGAGCATCCAATAATTGCTTGAGGCGATTGATTGACCCCTCTCTCCCCTTGGAGAGATTTGTCGTGAGATTTTGTTCGAGCCCCTCCCATTAATTACACGTGATATTTTTCAAATTGGTTTTAATGTAAATACGTTTATCTATGCTTCGAACAATAAAATACATTATTATCATTCAAGATTCTCTTTACTAGAAGATAATCTTGCACCAGAACGAAATTTCAAAATTTGAAATTTAAAATTCACATTCAGACAACATCCGTTTTTTAAGAAGATAATAAACACTTATTTAAAAGACCCACCTAATGTAGGACCACAGAAACTGCTAAAGTTCGCTGAAAATTAAGATATTTGACGTGACCCCCCCTCTCTCCCACGTGAGATTGGGTGAGATTTGAACCCCCTCCCTTTCCGAAACGCCTCTCGTGATAAAAATGTAATAACGCACTGTGGCGCAGCTAAAAAGAAAACTCTGTTTATGATTGTATACCAAAACGCAGTATAATAACAAGCGTAGAAAAACTTGACAATCACCTGAGCGTGAGAAAATCATCTTGTTCCGCCCGATTTAACCACTAGGGCATCCCTATTAGAATATATACGTCAAATTTGATTAATATTATATATTACCTTTGACAAATGTCATCCAGTTAAAGAACAGCTTCTATTAAAAAGTGTGTTGCCTGCTTCCTTAATCATAAATTGATAGCACTGATTAAATAACATCTATGTATTTTTGACGTGTGTGTAAATGTGAAACACTAAACAAGAAGCGTTTGATCGCTAGCAAACTATTACGAATGCGGGCGTTAAAATTGTAATCTAGTTAGTTTAAATACTACTTATGTAAGTGAATTCGTTAATTTATAACTCTTAAACCGAGTGTTTACTTTGTGTAAAGTATATTACTTGATATACTATTTTATCCTATCTAAGATGTATTTTAGACTGATAAGATAAAGACCATTATACATTGTCGTTCCTCAAAACTTTTCAATCTCGACGACGATTTTCGGGTTGACAATTCCAGGCTAGACTTTTAGCATGAAATAATAGGGCTTTTCTCGAATATTCGATTCGTGTTTAAGGAAGTTTTTAGGAAAGGCAAAGAATAAGACGCTGGTACAGTCTACTTAAGATAACATTGCATATTATATTACAAGTGTTTATAAAAGAGACGACATAACGTAGAAATTTCTGTAGAACCATGGTAAATTTACTACCGGCCCCTGTTCAAACGGTAATTGATTACTACACGGAATAAACTCGTTTATCACCACTAATACTTTACTTGGTAGATTACAAATGAGTCGGGCACTTGAAAATTCAAAGTACCATAATAATCCATGTAAATGTAAATATTTTGTCTTTGTGTCTGTCTTTTTCGAATAAAGTTCAATCAAATGAAGTACTTTTATTCAATTTAGCAAGTAGGTATAGTATGTGAATGTGGTTCACTTAATTCACAATAAGCCCCAAACCTAATTAAATTCGTAATTTTTTATAACTGCCTTGATTCAATTGTTACTAGAGCCCCATCGCCGTTAGAAGTTAGATCAAGGAGTTATATAAATAGACACAAATATTGTAATGTTTCACAAATAGGCTTAATTGGTCCAGCTAGATAGAACTACTAAACTGGCCTAAGCCAGTTTAGTAGTACTACCTAGCTGGAATAATATTTATGGTATAGTAAAATATGCATTTTTGTATTTTATTTTATGTATTCAATTGTAGAGTTTAATAGGCCACCTGTAGGCCTAGCACGGGGATGGTTGTCTAGGCTAGAATAGAAAAAAATACGTCACATTGTCATCGAATGCGTAAAATGTTGGAAATTAATTCCTTCAACTTCAATAATGTATGCAGTGTGCGATGCGATGTCATTTTTCTCTATTCTACCCTAGACAACAATCCCCGTGCTAGGCCGGCTGAGCTACCTAAGCAGTTTCATGAATTAACTATACCGAATAAGAATCGAAATTAAAATTGAAGATTCCTTGCTACAAATTATATCTGTTGTACCAGAGATAAATTATCTAACAAATATTTTGTCTATGGTTGTGCAAACGCACAAACCAAGGTGTTGGTCGCATTTTAAGCTCAAGCCTTTCAATAAACTTTTTTTAGTTACTTTTTGTTAGTTTTCTGTTATATTTTCATCAAGATATTTTCCACCATTATTGGTAAATAAAAAAAATTGAAGAAAACCAGTTAAAAAGTTAACTGATGTCATTTTGGTGGAAATTATCTTTAATCCTGAACATAGGATATATTTTTAGATTTTAATCTATTTATAGGAACCAAGAATTCTCATTGTTATGTGTGGATATAGAATAAAATTAGCGAATTGATAAGAATTTTTCATTTAAAGTAGTATGACAGATTATATGGGTAAATAATACAACTAATTCAGGTCAAAATAATTGTGTAATAAACTTGTGAAATTAAATGAGTTGGTTAATATTATGAATATAGTAAACAACAATAATTATACATCTAGGATAGGCTAGTGCTAATTAACCATTAAACATATCAAATATAATAATATAAACCCAAAACCACAATTAAGTAAAACTAAGCTTACCTAAAGGCTATATTTTGTACTATTTGTTCAACCATTTTATAATGGCCTTTAATATCCCACAAATAAAAGCAAAATAGAAGATAAAACTAGGCTAATAAATAATTGATGCAAAACTACAGGCATAAAAACTGGTGTGTCTATTCGGCCATTTTGTGTTGCTTGTTGGCCGCCATTTTAAAGTGACAAGCGGCAGATGTCGTCGTTGATTTCCAGCATTTGATCGATGAAGGTTTGGTTCGCCATCATCTTTGCTAGCTTGCAGAGAATCCGTAAGAGCTCGCCTTCTTTGTAGTTCATTAGTAAGTTGCAAAGCTGGACCTCTTCTGCTATTGGTGGTGGTATCTGTGAAAAGAAAAATTGGTAAGTTAATTTGCAATGGCGCGAACAAATACTTTTCGATTAGGATATTTAGCAAAATTCGGTAAATTACTAAAACCTACTTATAATATCAATCGATACGTTATTTGGTGTTACAATCGTAGATTTAACCTTCAGCAAAAGGAGCTAGCCTAAATACATCCAGCTAGGTTTTTGCTTGAGATTAAGACAGACAGGTAGGTAATTAACAAAGTTTCTGCTCTAGATTCTTCACAGATAAATTATACTCTACTGTTAAGTAGAATCATCATCAGCTTTTAACAGTCCTTTGCTGTACATAGGCCTCCCCGATTAAGCGCCATAGCGCCCCTGTATTCAGCTTGACGCAACCAACATTATCAGCAGCGGATAAAAGCAGAATATGAAGGTAATGTTAAATAATTACGCTCTGAATATACCTACCTAATGGCCTAGCTATAGACTGCTCCGACCATTAAATAATCCATCGAACTAAGTTAGAACGCAATAAACGTTGGGAATGTTAGCGTAACAACAGGGTACCTAAATGATAGTTGATGATACCCTCTGAAAGGTATGTCCGAGTGGACACGCAAAGGTGAAACAAATTACCGTTATTATCTATAACGTCTACTTTCTAAATATCTAGTGAATGTACTACCTGCCGAATACCTACCTACCTACAAAAGTAGGTAGTCTGTACGGATGTTTAAGCAAGAGGTTAGCTGGGCTGAAAAAAACCCACGGCATAATTTGGTGCGGTGACGACGACTTATTCAATTGATCAGATAATTATTTCTTGTTCCGATTCACAACGAATTTGAACATAAATAGAAAAGATAAAAGGGAAAACCCAACGTTTTGATTGTAAATACTAGTTCTGGCGCGGTGGGTCGATACGATATCTACGCAAAACCACCTGGCCCAGATTAGTACAGGACCGAGGGCATAACCAGAGAGCCCTATGCCCAGCCGTGGGTCGACAAGGGCTGATGATGATGATGATAACAAGTTCTAAACTAACTTCAAGCTACTGGACTAGGCCAGCGCTAGACACTTGCCGACCTACTCTGAGAAAGAAAATCAAAAGAAAGTTTTGTTGTCGTTTTCGAATTCCTATGTCGCTTGCATATAATAAACGTTTGCACGAGAAAGAATCCGAATCCTCGATTTCGATTTTTAAGAGTACGGGCCCTGACTAGGTAGGTATTGTTTATTTAGCGACATACTTGGCACGGGCTCATTGTTTTCAAACACATCGAGTTGTAGCTCTGATAAAATGCCAACGTTTACGAACATTAAAATTCTGGCAGGTTTTTTACTACCAAACAAGTACATGCACACCTATACCGTGTCCATTTTGAATGAGGCATAAACGTAAACAAACCGCCCATACTTAACCTAAAATTCACTTTGTTGGCGCGTCTTTTTATACGTAATTTACATTACTTGTCGATTTTAGATCCTCCCTTCAATAAAAATTGCTTACAATTATATCTGAAACTCGATGCCAAGCAAGTGAGATTTTGTTATTTGTGTCGTATTTTGTTTACTAACATGCTCCATTCAAAATGGACAAACCATAAGTAGGTAAGTATCTACTACCTACCAGAAAAGAGAGAGTTTATAATAATTTACCTCAAGTAGGCCTAGTTTGCCTCTTGTTGGGGCACCAGGCCATTACTGTGATTTTTGAAAAGAGTATTTTTATGTTGTTGCATTGACAAAATCGAACATTGAAATAGGTACCTACTAAAAAATCATCTCGTGTTGGCGCAAGATTCTTTGTTAGTGGTTTTGATTTTTCTGCCCTTGACAAGAAAAAAAAAAAAATCTAAAAGCCTCGCTTATTAAATGGAAGCCCCAAAAGGTGAGGAAATTGGGAAACCCCTAGATAAAGAGTGAGTACCTAGGTAGGTACACCTAATTTCTGTCGCTTTGAGAATCTGCCTCTACCACCATTCCTGTTGGCCGCTAGATAATCTTTGTAGTAATTTATTCATTTGTATGAAACAAACAAATTATTACGTTATAGTAAGAACATTCCACGAACCCCGTTTGGGTTCATATTTAGCAACTACGACCCATAAGGGTGCAAAGACATTAGACCCTACTGTCGCTTAGGTAATAATCATCCATACCGTCGTCAATTAGTAATAGGATCTTTGGCTGAAAAACAGCGCTGAGCACAAAAAGTTCAGCAGTGGTTCAGCACAAGCTGAGCCAACCCCTATTGGAAGCAGAGGCACATTATATTTATTGGAATTGAAACTGCCACTCTTTCATGTCACTTACCTCCATGTAAAAGGGTTTTTTTTCGTTTATTTTTAATTCTTTTTGTACTTTTGTCCAAATAAATGTTTTTATCTATTCTATTCTAACTACTAATAGGTACCAAGTCTATAAACGTACCGATAATAAGTACAATTTCATTATTAAATCTTTTCTCAAGACCGCACAAATTAAAGGACGCCTACAACCACCAGTGGATTAGATACCTAGGTATTTAATTCTGATTATGATGATAAAATCCTCTTCTCTGGGACCAGGGGGCTTACTCGCAAATGAAAACTCGAAGTTGTGTTTTTTTTATCAACTTTTATGTCGCTTGCAAAAAAAAAACACTACCTAACCAAAAACTTCGATTTTAGGAGTAGGGGCCCGGAGGTTCCAGAGAACTTCGATCGATCCAAGTAACTTAACGACAACTTACATTGTTCTTATCAGCGAAGTTGCTGAACTTGTATTTGGTCTTCCGTTTCTCTGTTCCGTTGTCGAAGAACAATGTGAACTGTGCTTCTTTTCCCCGCGCGCCCACGGGGAAGTACAGTCCGGCTACCAGGTGGCCTTTCTGGTCCCGGGATAGGAGACTCCTGGAAAAATAGAGCGGATTTAGAAATCAGGAGAAACCGGTGGTTGAGACTTGAGTTGTTATTATGAGTCGCAGATCATCAGGTTAACGGCAGATGTATATTCAGCAGAGATTCAGCAAAGTACTTTCAGTCGAGTTGTGTAATGGGTATAGTAACCTATCAGTTTAAAGAAGTAACCTATCAGTTTAATGAAGGTAAGTGTAGTCGATTAGTTTTCTGGAGCCACAGAACAATGTGTTTAGAGCGTAGTGCAGTGTAGCGGATAGGTAGAGTCATGAGTATGAGTTTTACTTTACTCCAATATTGACATTGATTCGAGTCGCATGCACGCGAAACAGTTGACGGGGCTGCCATAGTTCCGCGATGACGTTGTTCGTTGTACGACAAGCGGAACTGGGGCGAAACTGCTTGTTCTAACGTATAGATTTAACTATGATCTCTCTCTTCCGCGCGATCCCGCCGATCTACACAAGTTCCAACCATTATTATCTATCTATATATTATCTCCGCGCTTGTACCGCCATTTCGCTCCATTTGTACAAACACCACCTATGTACCTTATATACGTGTATTTGATGCAATAAATTTTTACTTTACTTTATTTCGCGTGTATTTTGTGGCCTTAGAAGAAGGAGGCGAGTTCTTTGAATTCTTCACCTTTTGCTATAGTTCCGCTAATCGAACGACAAGTGTAGTACTTACTGAAGAGAAGCGAACCTCGAACTTCGGATTCGCTGGTAACGGAATTACCTTCTAATGGGAGAACGCCCTAATAGTCTGAAAGACATCATATCCTTGACAGAACCCCATCGTAGGTAGGTACCTACCTGAAGTTGTAAACGAGGTTGCGTCTCTCAGTGACATTGACAGCCTCCAGGTAAGGCTGCGCCACATACACCAGCGATGTCTGGCACTTGACCGCCCCGGCTCTGGTCTCCCGTTCATGCCACTCCACGTAGTTGCTGTTGTGAGGGTTGAAGGTATAGCTGTACTCCTTGCTGCATTGCGGCTCGTCGGTTTGGGTGAACCAGCCTGGAAATTATGAACGGTGTTAGAATTTCTGGTCTTTCTAAATGTAAATAATATTAATCCATATTACAATCAACTTTGTTGGAGAATGGAGAACGGGCTGTTAGGAAAACCAATCGAAAATCCCAGGTTACGGTGGAGTGGAGTGTTGAAGTAGAAGCTCATCTTCGAAAATTTTACTTCTAGCGAGAAAAACGTAAGACATCAGATACCCTATGGAGAAGGCCTAGGTATGTCGTCTAGCAAGATGCGCTTCGAGTTGCTAAGTAACTGGTAAAGAAATCTTTTTTGAGACCCGCAGAATTCGCTAGAGAAATCCATTACTTGTTCATAAAACTCACCAGTATGAGGGTAGTTTCCATCCGCCATGATAGTAATAATCCTGGGCACGTGATACCCGGGGTCTGCGAGCAGCACGCCCGCGCGGCCGTCCACGCGCACTTGCACGCACACCATCACGTGCTCCTTCTCCGCCATCTCCACCGACACCGGCCCTTCACCGAAGGTCACGTACTGCCTCACATCCTGCACTGCCTCCTCGCAGGAGACCAGGAAGGTCGCGTCACTGAACCCGGCGAACTGTCGCTCCAATCCCCGCCATCGCTTGATCAGCTCAAAACTCAGCCCCACGCAAGTGTGCTTCTTGTTTCGGATCGGAGGAGTATAGTCCTCGTAGATGTCGTAGAGGGGTCTCTCGGATTTGTCGAATGCTTCGTAGAGCCCGAGGAAGTTGGTGACGGAGTCATAGTTGTCGGTAACAAGCAGTCGGCGCAGCACGGCCTCGGCGCGCGTGGCCAGAGCCTCGTGCTGCGCGGGAGATAGGGGCAGCGCGCGCGCCGGGGGGCCCCAGCGCGCGCGCGGCAGGGGTTGCCTTGTCAGGTGCCTGTCGGCTTCCGGACTGAGTCAACTCGGCCATTCGGCGCCCCAGCGGCCCACGGAGGGCGCCGCCCGGTCCGCCGCGATGGCGCCCTGCTCGCGGGCGCGCGTCTCATCGCGGCCTCGTTCCCACGCAACATCAGCGCCCTTTGCGAGCGCCTCACGTTGCCTCTCTAACGTTAATGATGAAGGTTTTTCACGCTCTGCGAACAAATACTTTTATTAGCACACGTAACATTTTCTTTTGCAACATCTTCATTTACATTAGCCGCGGTGCGGGAAAGAGGGGGTTAGGTATTTCAACACATTTTCAAGTTTAAAAGTAAAAGTACATATTTGCAGTTATCAAACCTGACTAATATTTGTCTATGTATTAGCGTGTAGAGTAGGTAAGAATAAGGAGAGTATCTGGGTAGTGCAAATTAAATTATCAAATAACCTACGTGACGCACGACTAATTTGAGTGTCCTTGCAATCGTGTTAGTTTATTAACTTGCTCGTCAGTTCAAAATTCTTTATATTTCATACCTATATCACTTATAGGCTACTAGGTACGTACTATGTGTTGAGAACAGACCACTGTAGGTATTTGTTGTATTATCTCTAACACCATTGGCCTCTACAGACAAGAGCGAGGTTCCTCGATCTATTTTAGATTGACCAGCAATGTTCTATGTTTGTTGTCTAATTTTAGACGGCACTCATCCATCAAGTATTTCGGTTGTTCTGCTCATAGCTTGCTAGTTGTCAGTCACCGTGCGATTAGATACGTGTATTGTAAATGTTCACAATAGTTTATCAAACTACGTTATCGTTCCGGGAAATGTTACGCAGCGATCGAATTGTTACACTATCTCACTTTAAGCATCATCCAGTTTGTTTAAGAACTTAAAATGTAATCGGTTCTTGCGTTCATATTGCATCACTCTCTTTTACTCATATTAAAAGTCTGTATAAAGAAGGTTTTCGACTTGAAAGCCTTCTTTATACAACACAGAATCTTAATCTTTGACTGGTATCTTCACGTCTTGTCTTTTACCTCTCCGATAACAACTAAAGCGATGACTGTCTGTCACGATGAATGTCTCTATGTCATGCAACCATTGATTTAAAAAGGGAAGATAGGTTACGTTCTCCCAGCGCTTACTCAAAAATTGGCATGTGTTACAACTACACGCAAACACATACGCTCACAGTTATATTTCCATTCCTGTGCAATACAAAGAATAACAAAAACGGAAAGACGTATCTAGGACCGAAGTGAGACTGAGACAACAATAATTCACGCGAATCACGACCGCCCGTGCCGCCGGTCAGATGGTGACTGAAGTGGGAGAACACAATTTTACACAATTTGAGGTTGCCACTTTCGAGCAACCAGTACCTCATCTTCGTTTTAAATAAATCAATGCATGCAACTGCGGAAACTGTCCTTCGATACTCTTTTATACCTACCTACTAATTTTCTTTATCACCCTCAAATAAATAATGTTGGTCTATGCTATGCACACAGCATTATCTAGCCCCAAGCTGAGCAGAGCTTGTGTTATGTTATGGGTACAATGGGTAGGTTCCTTCCTACTATAGATAACCAATACTACTACTACTACATGCGCGTGAAAATATCTTCAGACATCTTTGTCCTGAGGCGGAAATCGAACCCGCAACCTCCTGCGTCGCAGGCAGACCTTAGCCCATCGCGCCACAGAGTTCAAAATAATTCAATATCATAGAAACTAACGGCAATTTGGGCTAGCCCATCGCGCCACAGAGGTCAATTCAATATTATATTATCGATTGCCGTTAGTATAATTTATATATTGGGCTAAAACAAATCCTAGCATTTTTAATAAAATACTCTTCGATCTCAAATTTCGCTCAAACATCCAAAAGGGCACGCGCAAAGACTCAACGACCCCTTTGTAGGTGAGTCTTGGGGGTCACAGACATGAACTATAGGAAGTCTGGCAACGTCTGGCCGTTTGTCTGGAGTACAGACCGGTCGAAGCGAGACGGCTTTCAAGAGTACCTAGGTAAGGGCGTGTTAAGAGCTCCTGTGATTCTAAATAAATGGGTTTTAGGAATTTCCGACTCGTAGACCCTATTATTGATCCCCAACCCGCATGCCCAGCACGGGGATTATGGGCATTACCCCCATTAGATAAATCCTGCGTCCAGCTGTGGACTAATAGGTACATGCTGTTGAGGTTGAGGTTTGAGGGAACCATAATAAGTATGAGTTGTGTTAGTTGTGTTGTACTTAGGTAGAATTGAATGGCTGATGACGAAAACCTATAATGAAGTCGAGAATATTCTAATAATAAAATAAATGAAATTAGTAATATGAATGTTTAGTTCGATAACATATAAAAATAAAACATTACATAGTTTCGTTTGCACATAATGCTTATCGGGGAACTCCCTTTATGCTATATTGTTCAAAGGATGAGGCCCTAACTTGAGTAAAAAACCACGTTTTGTATAAACTCGACTCGGTGATTGCACTTATCTGGTACCCAGGCTCGTATGAGCTTTTTTGTACAGTTTTTTTATGTCTTCTTGTTTTCCTTAAAACTGCTGCTTATTTGTTTGTTTATACTCGTAGTAATTAATTAATTGAAACAGTTATCTTAATTTAAATAATTTCTGCTCTAACTTTGTTAAGTTAATTTAAAGTCCTAATTTAGTGTATCATCTTACGCAAATCATTGTTTTGTTACCATAAAAACCTTCCAAGTTTCGAGTTCATTATGAATGTTAGTGGGTTAACTATGAACCTTGTTTGTGTTGGAAGAACACCAACATTTCATCCCTTAATGATTTTGTTTTTTATTTTATTGCATTTAATATTAGGCGCAACAGTAGGTAAAAGGTTAACTGAAACCTTGTCAAAAACTTTTCTTGCGTCTGTCTAGGTACCTACTCCTATTATGTTGACAAAAAAAAACAAAATAAACCATCCGAATGTAGAGCAAGGTTGCGCCTTGGAAGAATACAAGCACGCATGCAAAGATAATTGATTTTGTTATAAACCGACTTCAATTATATAGTTTTTTCCAAATTGAAATAGGACCACACAAGAAGCACCAGCTTCTAAATAAAAAAAAAATCGTGAACATCGGACCACGAGTCAAAAGTTCCGAGGTAAACAACATTAAAAAAAATTGAGTCGAATTGAGTACCTCCTCCTGTTTTTGAAGTCGGTTAAAAATGACACAGTTTTTTGGCGTACCTAAGGGCGTATCTAACGATTTAAATCTTTGGTTGAAACTACACTATTTTATGAGTAGGTACTTAAGATCTTTTTATAGGTACAACAGTTAACAAACAATAAATATATTTATGATTTTCGATATTTTATTTAAATATTCAAATCTTGGACCGTATCGTATCGTTCAATCGTAGGTAAAGGCTATTTTGTTTAAACTGACGAAAACTGGTTAGAACTCGTTTAATATCTACCTAGAGTTCGATCAGTTCGATGCACTGTAGGTGTGATGGATGATTCAAACAAAGTGATTCTTGATTATACTCGTATGTAGGTAGATAAACACTGGTAGGTAGGTATACCTAGATATAAACTTGGTTATGCTCTAGGCATGCCTATTATGGTTCGTCAAATCAAAGATTAGAAAGAATTCAATCTATAAATTTAATTTTTCGTATAGCAATGAATTAAAAAACATACCTAACCTACTTAGTTCCATTTAACTACAGCCAACAACAATGACTTCTTGGTAGCAGCAAACAAAAGATTTTAAGTCATCCAGTCCTTTCAAAATGCAGTCTCAAGTCTCTAGTTACTAAGTAGACTACATTTTGAAACAAAAAGGATATTTGAAACATGTTCATCCATAATATTTCTCAATTTTGTTTAATTTTCTCTGAAACTAGATCCAGCCAATGTTTTTACAGCAAACGCTGTAAAGCCAGTTCAATAACATGTCTCCGGAACATATCTCGTGACAACTACACAAAGAGCTTGTAACATTATCAAGCTCATTTTCGCGGAATGCCGTACAGAACGTTTGCTAATGGCGATGTGGCGGTGCAAACAATGCAGCAGTAATGCAAAACAGCTTTAGAACCTTTTTTGCTATGAAAACTATCGTAGTTTGACTAATTTATTAGGTTTATAGTTTCTATTTATACTGTCTGTGATGGTCTGTTTTCCCGCAAGTACCTACGCATAACCATCCCGGAAACTAACCAGATATTTGCTTCGTACTTCGTCTACATCCAGTATAAATGATTCATTTATACTCAGATCAATGATCCATGATTCATTCGCACAATACGTTATTGTTTATTCTGCAGTAATTTAGGTATGCATGAACACTCATAGTATTGAAACTGACTCAGACTTGGCCGTTGAACTAAGTTGGAACTAAATGAACAAAGAGCTGAACCGGATCTTGTTCAACCCAGTTTTATCTTTTTGGCATAAATTTAAAATGCTTGCTGCATTGGCCTGACGACTAAACATACTAATTCGTCCAGTTACATTATTAGAAGATATTGGACACGTATTTTTTCTTTTGTCCATCAAACAAATAATAATTAATGTTGTTTTAAAAAACTATAAACCGACTTCATTTTTTTTAGTTTTTTCATGAATTTTCATGGATCCCATTGTCAGAACTGAATAAAATTAAAATGGGACCACACGGGAAGCACCAGTTTTCATATAAAAAAAGAATCGTGCAAATCGGACCACTCAGTAAAAAGTTCTAAGGCAACAAACATAAAAAAACAGTCGAATTGAGAACCTCCTCCTTTTTTTGAAGTCGGTTAAAAATAAAGTGCGTCAAAGTTTGGGAGTGGAGGCTAGTGACGTGACGTCAGGCTAAGTAAAAAAATAAAATATAAAAGCTAAGTGATACTTTTAACCTACTTAGCCGTGACGCCACGTGGAACATTTATTTCGCTACATCTTCGATGTATTTTTGTTTAATCGACAAAAGGTAAATTACATTTCCAATATCTAAAACTAATTAGAATGGTTTTTGTCGTCAGGCCTTTTCTATAAAATTTTTGAGACGCTTTATTCCCTGGCCTTGAATAAGAGAATGCGTTTTATTTTAGCCCAGAAACAAATGAATCGAGTAATTCGGGCAAATAGCTCGGGCAAGTCAAGTCACAGTTAAGCATTGACAATAGTACTCGTAGAGTTTAACAATGTAACTCGTTTAATTCGATTGATATCTCTGAAAACGTACAAATGTAGAGGTGATGGTGTTAGAGGAGGTAGGTATATATATAAACTGATGTCTAATAAACTGATGTCTAAAACTAATGTGAAGCAAAAAATACAAACGCTGAGTGTCTTATAATATAAATTCAAATCATTTGTCTTTGTTTTTATTGAAAACGGAATTAAAAAGTAATTCTCGACTGTTAAATTGTTCCACAGCGATAAGTAAGGCTGAAAAGACCTTACATTCAAGGATTTGCATTAATTTTGCAATGCTCTCGTTCATGGTACACGTATCACGTAAAACTAGGCCAGTGTGTCGACGGCATTACAAGTAGTTTGCCCACACGTGATCTGAGATTACCGGTTTAAACTGAGGTTAAGCCATCATACATAAGGCCCGAGGGATTAACAAAGTTTATGTTAAATATCTATCTAAGTTGATTTAGCTAATTTTAGCGAAAATATGAAGCCATTTGTACGATCTGTAGTTATTTGTTCAGGATGTTCTGGTCGTTTTCTATGAATAATAAAAATATCTATCTATGTAATGTATTGTATTATGTGTATCAGTCATTTAGTACCCACAATACAAGCTCTGTTTAGCTTGGGGCTAGATGATGCTGTGTGGATTGTCCAGTATTTTTTTTATTATTAGGTACTAGGTATGTATTCATTAAAAACATAGTTTATAAAGTTTTGGCAGAGTCAGATGATATTAGCTAATATTCGAATATTCAATCTCATTCTCAATATTATTTGACATGGAAACAGAATTCTCGGAAAACAGAATACATAAAGGACGCTCGTAAATAATTTGAAAGAGATTATTGAGCAATGACTCAAGAGTCATAAAACCAATAATATATCTACTGAACGAATCGGGCTGAAGTTTTGCATACAGGTAGTTCTAGGCCTAGACCCCCATAACATAACACATACGCTACTTTTTATCCCATAAATCAGTTGGTCACGTTGGCACGCTGCTCGTGGGATAGGCGTTCGAAGCCGCGGGGCGCAGCTAGTCTTCCATGTACATCTCTGTCTGTCTACGTCAAATATGTGAGAGACAATTTTGTACACTTTACTCCAATAAAAAAGTAGTTTTGGACCTTCATACAAATAGGTTATAATAAAGTTCCTTGAACAATAAAGTGAAAGGCAAGTTCCGCCAGCACCAGCACTCGTTTGACCTATTTCTGCCATGCCAAGTTCTCTAACTAATGCTCTATGACCTAACGGGATCATTCTCGTTTTTATGGACGCAAGCCAGATTTATGGGAGGAAGTTTCATGTGGCCGTGTTCAGCAGTAATATTTTACTTCATTCGATTCGTTTCCGAAGCAAAAATGAGAGAGATTCGAATTTGAATTCTATTCCGACGGAATTTTAGAACGCTATTTAGTATTAGTATTTATTCGTAAAACGTGTCTGATAACGAATCCGACGGCCTTTCCGACGAATTAAAATACTGGGGGATCGATCGAGATGGTGATGGGATCCAAAGGTCAAAGTTAAAGGTTTATATGAAACTCAGACTCTACCAAAGCTGAGATGTCCGTAGCGGAGACGGGAAGAGGCATTTTCAGCTAGGGTTCTGCTTGTGCGGAGATGCGTATTGGCTATACTGAAGCGGAGATGTGTGATGGATAGAGCGGAACTGAGCTGCGTGTATCGAGCATCGGATGTTTGCTGAGATAAATCCACAAGCGGCACCGGTCACTGCATGAACGCCGCTCGCATTCTTATCTCTTCTTCATCCCCGCTGCGTGACGTCGCCAGCTTGCAAGATTGAGCTCACATCTCCGGTTTGATCTTTCTTTATTTTCGTCACACACAAATAGGATACATCTCCGCTCGGTGGTATCTATTGAAGCTGAGCGGAGTCGAGATGTATGAAAAATGAAATAGGCATTCGAGGAATTTGAAATTTAGGGAATGGACTTTCAGATAATAGACTTTGGGAGGCTGCACAGGAACAAGAAGCTGATTCTACTCTTTAGGGCCGGACTCTACCAAAGTAGAGATGAGACGAGCGGAAAAGAGATGTGATCTAAACAACTAATAGAACCAATTTCATTAGTACAATTTCAGGAATTCGATGTTCTGTGTGTGTGATGAACGGGTTCGGTCTATTGGAAACCCGTTCATCACACACACAGAACATCCAATTCCTGGAATTGGACCACACCCGTTCTATTGGTTGTTTAAAACACATCTCTTTTCCGTTCGTCTCGGCTCCACTTTGGTTGAGTACGACCCGTTAGAGAATTTCCGAAAAAAAAGGTAAAAGAAGCAGAAGTTTTAAGTACCTATAGGTACTTAACTTAACTTTGAATTTTCTCACGAACCGAAAACACGAATCGAAACTTGTAACGGACTCTATCGATGGAAAGGTTCCCATTTGTGCTTTATTCATGGACATGTCCAAGGCCTTTGATTTTGTGTCACATAGGTTGTTGCTAAATAAAGTAGAGTCGTATGGTATCCGTGGAAACTGTCATAAATGGCTCCAATCATATCTTAGTAACAGAGTTCAATGCACTTGTATCTCTACCTTAGACGAAAAATCAAAAACTTTAGTAGAGCATAGATCAGTTTTTAGGAATAACTTCTACGGTGTGCCTCAAGGAAGCATATTAGGACCTCTACTATTCATACTCTACATTAATGATTTGTGTGACACTATTGAGCATCCAATGATTCTATTCGCAGACGATAGTGTAGCCATAGTAAAAGGGGATAATTTACTTAACTATCAAGACCATATTAACTCTACCTTAGATAAACTTGCTTCATGGATGAAAGGTAACAATTTGGTGCTTAACATTGGAAAAACCAAATATATGCAATTTTACTGTCCTCAAAATATTGCTCATCCCTTAAACCTAACCTATAAAGATTCTAGTGTTGAGCAAGTTTCCACGTTTCCGTTTTTAGGTATAACTGTCGATCAACATGTTAACTGGAAAGAGCATTGTAAACGATTGTGTACTAAGCTTAATAAATATATATATGCTCTTAGAAGAATCGTAAATAAGTCGTCCCTAGAAGCTGGTAAGATGGCGTATCACGGATATGTTGGCTCAAATCTCCGTTATGGCTTGATTCTTTGGGGCAACTCAACTGAAATTCAGTCAGTTTTCATAGCGCAAAAAAAATGTATCAGGGCATTATGTAATGTTTGGGATCAGACAGTCTCATGTAGGTCTTTATTTAAGTTCCTTAACATTTTACCTTTGTGCTGTCTCTACATTTATGAAGTTTGTTTATTTGTAAAAAAACATGAGAAATTCTATAGTAAGAAACCTGAAATGAAAAGCGCCAGACTCCGGGATCGTTTCCGCAATAAATTGGACACCCCTATGTTCAGGTTATCGTCTAGTTGTAAGAGTATATATTATATGTCGGTTAAAATTTTCAACAATATCCCAGATGACATAACTTCTTTGCCTTTCCAAAAACTTAAGACTAAACTTTTTTGTTGGCTTCTGGAGCATTGTTTTTATGACATGCATGAATTTTTTAATGAATTATAACAAACAAAATGATGACATTTAAATATAAAATAAATTTTAAATTGAATTATGTACTATGAAATTATTGATGTTTTTTGTTTTTATTATAATTTGGAATTTAATTATGATTTTATTATGTTCGTGACATGATTTATTAATTATTCTAAATGATTATATAATTTGATTTAAATTTTATTGTAATTCGGATATTTTTATTCATTTGGTGTATATAGTAGAATTTTACTGCATGCTCTATCAACTGTGTCAACTCTAAACACATCTGATTTGTACGCTCGAAAGAGTAGATTGTGCTGACCTAAAACTAAATTTAAGATCAATTGTATATTACCACAATCACAGATAAATAAATGGTTTCAATGGTTTCAATGGTTTCTCAAAGCTCTAGTTAAGTACCTATAGGTACTTAAAACTTCTGCAATATTCGAAAAGATGATGTGACTTCACATCATAAGTTGATGAAACAAGAACTGCTCTACTTATTTGAAGAATAATTTAGAGTCAGAGTCAACGACTTACATTATAACCACAGACAAGTCAATTTTTATACTTTATAAATAGCTTGCAAATAGTAATTACTATCAAATAAGATAAATGCGTATACCTACTTAGAACTTAGAGCGAAAGAGAGTCCCAAACTCCTCTTATTAATGTTTTTCTTAATCGAATATGGTCCTTAACTGGTTTTTAAAGAAAATAACGGTTACCGATAAAAAAAGATATAACGTTTATTCCTCGAAACTATTGAACGCTAGATTTCTAAAGCCAAGCAATTAGTTAAGTCCTTTTTTATTTCCGTTATTGAACCTTGCTTTCGACGTATTCTAATTGCGCGCTAATTTTATTATTATACTATGATATCACGAAATTATCTATACCTACTTACCTGTTTAAATTATTTGATAAGGCTTAATAGATCAACCACGTAGATAGGTGACGTGACGTGCCCATAAATATAGTGGGCGATGACCTTAACTTAAACCCTGGGGGTAAAGTAAACACCCACTCTAATGTCAATGCGAATAGTAGGCGTTAAAGGTCAAACTATATACATATATCGTTCCTAGAATTCGTCAAACTACGAAAGTTTTTATAGTAAAATATTTATCGTTATTAATTATTCATGTAAATGGAATATCTGACGCTTGTGGTAGAGAGACAGAGATGGTAGAGCATCCGTAGAGGTTAAACGAGAATTTTGAACTTCATTTCCTCATTGTTTTATTACTTGTTATTTTTGTATCAAATATCCTTCGATTCTTACAAAAAGGTACTTTAAAACGAAGGGTATGAACAAAACTAAGTAAAAATGTGCAAAAACAAAAGTACTGTAATGGGTGACTACAATTTTTTGTAAAGGACTTTGCTTTGGTTTTTACACTAAAGTCATTTTAGTCAATTATTCCGTGTTCACTGTTCATGGCGCATTGTGCCGAAATATTGTAGAGCTCAAAACTCAAATCATGGTAAATATCCCGTTGTAAATAACTCAGGTAATTAGATACTTTTTCATTTTTATTTTGTCTTTTGTACGTCCGGTGATCGGTAAAAATGGCAAACTTATTCCTACGTTATTTAAAAACCAAATATTAAACAATTATAACAAAAGATCGGATTCTGACTTCTAGTAATTTAAAAGAAATAATGTCCTGCTTAGTGTTCTCAGTGTAAGATAGAGTTAAATGTAAATTTTAGACAAAGTAATAAAAAGTTGAGCAGTAGTCGAACAACTAACACTTGGTTCTTCAGTAGGTACCTACCTAAACTATCCGAATAGAAACTGACCCCAACTTAACTCAATACCATTAATTTTATTCACTCACATAAATCTTTGAGGGACCATTTACACTCTCCCCTTTTAGCAATAAGTAGATGAAAGCGATCCCTCGTATAGAAGTTGTTTCGGTCTCCTCTATACTTAACTATACCAACATACTAGAGTAGTATGCATTTCATGGTTCTTCTCAGAGTAAAATTTCATAGTAAAAAGAATTCCTGAGAATTAAATTTCCTGTGACAATGGAATTCCCAGAAGTAGTGACACATCAGAGGTTAAATCGTGAGATAAGACATTGTCTGGGGTTTTCCAACGAGTTTTGTGTAATTTAGGCTTAGTGGGGTTTTACGAAATAGCATAACAATACTTATTATTGGTTGAGAGTTTAAAACCGCAAGCTGGAAGAGTGAAAATACCTCGCCATTTAATGTTGTTGAATTTATCCTCATTAACGAGGATTTTGAACAATATTTCAAGAATATAGCCCTGAATTTTCATATCCACGTCATTGCACTGAGGTATATTGAAAATTATCATACAAATCGTGAAACAAAAACCATTCTCGAACCAGATACGATCCACTTTCCACCATGTTTTGTTTATGTTTGCACGCAACCAAACCCCTCCTCAAGCAGCTACTCTTACACAACTATTTAAAAAATATGTAAAGACTATTATTGTTTTGATTATAAAAAGGTACGTACCCATACAACGGCTAGAAGCCAAATAAAAAAAGAAAAATACTCGCAACAGAAGCGCGCTCTATCCAAGCGTGCGATCGCAACGAACACGGTTGGCAAACTGATCGTTGTTAGAGCGGCGCTCTGCTGAAATATGTGGTGTGAAGCCGACCGAGCTGGCTTGCATTGCATGGAACAGTAGTCCGACCATTTCACACAACTACGTCATAGAATATTTTAATAATACTAACCTATAGAATGGAAACTCTTCCCGTCAAATACTCAAACGCAGCACTTGCCAAAAAATCACAACTTGTAGGTAAGTTGCGTTTTTTTACAGTTTTCCTTGGAATTCTGTGAAAAATCTGTCATTTGAGACGTGCTTAAAGAGTTGAGTTGTTAGTTGTTGCTTTTTGAGTTGCATTTGAGTATGAACTTCCTCAAACGCCAGCCCCAGGTCCAGTTTTATTGCTGTCCAAATGCATGGGACCTACGCAAGGCGCAGGTAATGATTTTGACGACACCGATAGTGTTCGATATTTTATTTAGTTTATTTGATCATGGATAAATGAAATTTCTTTTGTTTTAATTTTTGTTTTCACCTTTAGTTTTTGATTTCACCAGCGTTTAGGAGTTAAGGAAAATATAATGTCTTTGGGTTATTTCTGTGACAGTTCCTAGTCTAGTTTTATTGCAGTCTAAATGATTTTGGCAGACGACACCTGAAAGTGTTCGATATTTTAGTTTGTTTAATCATGGATATACAAAATTTCTTATGTTTTGAAGTTTTATTTCACATTAAGGCAGAAAATAGTGATTTATTTCTAACCCAAAAAAAAAAATGAGGGAAAAATCAAAAAATAAAACTACACTCAGTGTCGTGTGATAAAAACGCTGCCACGATTGCCCTTGCATTTTGTAACGTCACGGATCATCGAGTCCCCTATGTCAACTCAAAGTCAAAACTTCATGCCCATACAAAAATATTCAAGTAAAACGTCACCTGAACTACTTAATAGCGTTGCGTTGAGACATTTTGCGTTTGAGATTTAAAATATTTACTTTTCAATGATTAATTTTCACAACTAAACCATCATAAAATACAAAAATAAATATACAGATATATTTCTATGTCAATAGAGAATACGTAAAAAAATATTAGCTTTTTTGAAATCGCATGAATATACCCTATTGCGCATGTAATGATATGTGGAGAAACGGTTGTGTGTCCGGGTGCCTGCGTACATACATAGATACATTACATACATTATACCAATTACACGAGGTTATACATGCAGTGTTTTTGCTCGTGTACGTAGTTTCATTGTCTTTGTTTCTTATTATGAACATAGCCTAAGTAAAACACAATGAGGTATCAGTGACGATTAGGTATTGATGCAGAACAATAAAGTAGTTAGGTCTGTAGGTAGATATTTCCCTACCAAATACAGTTGTTTTAAATTAAGAAGTTAATATTTTGTTAGTTTAGTTCCTGTTCACCTCATATTTTTACGATCTTGGTGTTAGGTAAATTATTGTTTTATTACTTCAGAGTAATTATTAGTATTATAATATACATAAGTATGTTAGGTAATTTCATGATAACTTCATAGCCTATGAAGTTTTCATGAAATTACCCACATCGCCCTATGAATCATAGGGCGATGTGGGCGCTATGCGACAAAGTCTCTTTATTTGTAATAGGTAAATAAATAAAATACAGCTAGGTAATTCATGAATAAAACAGAACGGATTATTCTGATATCTGTGGTTATGTAGAACCACTGTAGAACAGAGGAACTTACCTACACGCTTATGCCATAGAACTACGAGCTGTGTGGTGCTGGCTTAGAATCTGCACCACCTCAACTCTTTCCTCGGGAGTCTTAAAAGGTTAATAGATATCCACCGGGAGGTGGGCAGCAGCGCCCCCTGCAGAACAATTCTACCACCAAACTGAGATCCCAACCCACCAACGGAGAGATTAAAAGCATTACTCTCCATAAGATAAACGCCAATAAGGCGTTCATCAAGGGAAGGCCTGTGTCCAGCAGTGGACCAATACAGGCTGTTGAGGTTGAGGGTGAGGTTACGCCATAGAAAAGCAAGCAAGGCTTGCTCAAGCATAGATCGATGATTGAGCAAGCCTTAATACGGGCGGGTCTTAGGGTTTTAATTTAAGTTTTCAAAACGTTGTTTTTTAATTGTTTTTATAATTAATTTTGTTTTAAAAAACTATAAACCGACTTCAATTTTTACGGTTTTTTCATGAATTTTCATGGATCCCATTGTCAGAACTGAAGAAAATTAAAATGGGACCACATGGGAAGCACCAGCTTTCATATAAAAAAAGAATCATGAAGATCGGACCACCCAGTCAAAAGTTCTGAGGTAACAAACATAAAAAAAAAAAAAAAAAAAAAAAAAATACAGACGAATTGAGAACCTCCTCCTTTTTGAAGTCGGTTAAAAATAAATACAAGTCATTCAAAGTTTTGGCAATGTACCTTTTAAACTGTTTTGTAATGTGTGGAAAAATGTATAATGCATTACCTAAAACTAAAAAGCCTTCCGCTGACTAAATTTACAAAAGAGCTACGACTCTGGCTACAAAGCAAACAATATTATAATATAAATGAACTTATAAACTAACATTGTTGGAGTAATTATCTCAAGAATTGTTGAAAAAAAAAATAGAATTACTATTTACAACGACTGATTATCTTTAAAACTTTATTATAAATATTCATCTTAGGTTTTATCTTTAAAACTGTTCGTAATAAATTGCTATATAGTAAGCTATAGTGTAAGATGTTAAACACAAAACATTGCTATACCAATCTAACATGGTGTACCACCTTTGGCTGTAATTAGAACTTAAGCTCATCAATGTACCTACATACTTGCAATTAATGATTTTGACTTTGACTTTCTATTACACTTTACTGACATTATTATCGTCAAACAAGGTTCGTAGTTAACCCGCTTACATTCATAATGAATTCGTCAAACTACGAAAGTTTCTATAGTAAAATTATTATCGTTATTAACCCTAAATAACCATCAGTTGTAAAGTTCTCAAATACCTGCTCTTTCCCGGTCCAATTCTTCTATTCTCTTGAATTCAATTGTCAATCTAAGAAACCGTCTTTTTGTAAAGGTTGATTTCCATCCCTAAGTATTAATTCCCACGTGGCATGGCGTCCAGGTCTACGCATGCGCGTCCGTTCCGCGTCATCCGCACCGCACTGACGGCTGTCGAGTCCAGAGAAACTTGTTTGTTTCTGTTAAAATTTTAACGTATTCACTGCCCAGCCTCTGCGGTGCGACCCGCAGGGGCGCGCCGCAGCCGAACGAGGAGGGGAATGACAACTGCGTCTTGCTTGGGCCATGAAGGTGTTAACAAAGGTCTTCACGTCAAAGTGAGGCACACAGAACAATCAAGCTATTTATATAGTAAAAATTTGAATTGTCTAAGTGCTTATTTTGTAAGTCTAAAGAAATAAATGATTTGACTCTGACTCTGAGTCTGAACGTGTAAAAATGTCTTTATACATTTTGTATGAAATTTTATGAGAAATATCACTTCTACTTGTGTTTCGTAGAACGCCTCTTTCAAAATTGATAAGCCTATAATGTCATTCCCGATCTAGAACTACATCTATGCAAAATTTTAGCATGTTTCGTTCATTCTGTTGTTGCTTTCGTCTATAGATCTCAAAACCTCTCATACTTTCTGATTCTACATTCTTAGTTTGTTACCTCTATTCAAAAGAGATATAGAGATCGAGAAACATTTCTTTGTTTAACAAACACAGTCTGATACAGCACAGAATAGAAATAGTACGTACAAACAATAAATAAAACATGCAATACAGAATTACCTACTTCCGAATTAAATAATATTAGGCTACTCCTCATATGTACCTAATGTACCCACCTGAAACATAAAGGGCTAAATGAACGGACAACAAAGAGAGAGAATTCAATTAATTCGACAAAAACAAATAAATTGAAAATTTAATAATAGGTTGGTCTTGTAGGGTAAGCTCGCCTTTGTACAGGTCCCTTTAATTAGCAACTTTTGTGTATTGTTTTATTTGTGCACAATAAATATTTTGAGATTAAGTTACAGTAATAGGAGCTGGCAGCGCAAAATCGGTCACTATTGAGATCTTTAGGGAAGGCCTATGTCCAGCTGTGGACGTCGGTCGGCTGAGCATAACAAAACTAACCGTTCCCAGCATAGCGGCACTTTTTGGTAGGTATTTTAAAATCAGTGCATAGCGGGAACCGAGCTTAACGAAACTATAACCGATGAATAGGTACTACAATGGATTTTCCAAACATTACCTAAAGTAGTTAACCCTGTAGCGTACTTCATACTTATCTATGGTTCAACCAAAATATTGATTTAATATGCCCACGACACGATCTATTGTTTAGTCATAGTCACGTTTAGTAGCAACGTGACGCACAATCGCGTCACAGCCAAGCGAACAGCTGACTACATTGTGAAACCATTTTACGTGTTCAGGTGGTCGAAGTAAGGTACTTTCGTCATCAGGACAGGACACAAACGCATGTTGATGAGACCACAGCAAGTAAAACGGGCTTTGAAATTCACAAAGGTACTTTATTGGAAAGTCTTTCCTTACCGTCTTCTAACCAAGCAGTCTCCCCGAATCCAAACTTAAAACTAGTTCCCGTAACCCGTGCGTTCTCGTTAGCGCGATCAGGGTCCTGGATCAATTTTGAATAACAGTTGTTGTTTCACAAAAAATCGCCTCAACACAATGTTATACCTACGCCTGTTGAACATCCCCCTTCAAATGGGGGGGGGGGGGAGATGAGGTATAATAATAATAATGCTACAATTCACACAGCATTATCTAGCCCCAAGCTAAGCAGAGCTTGTGTTATGGGTACTAGATAACTGATATACATAATACAAACAATACACTACATAGATAGATATTTTCTTATTATACATAGAAAACATCCAGAACGCCCTGAACAAATATCTGCAGATCGTACAAATATTTGTCCCGAGGCGGGAATCGAACCCGCAACCTCCTGCGTCGCAAGCGGACCTTCGCCCATGTAACAGGCCGTATCGTAACGATCCTGTTATTAGCGAGAATAATATTATTGGCAGAATAAAACCCAATCAGTGGCAGAATACTTAGTTGAGTGAGCTTATTAAAACAAAGAACAAACAAAAAAGAAGAAAAGGAAAAATTAAAAATATAAATTGAATCAATAAGTAGGTCGCTCAGACAAAGGATATATTCCTTTGTCTGAGGTAGGTCGTTACGCTGCTCAATTTGTTGTAGGGTTTCTAAGGTCCGGGTACCTTTTTGGAAGAGTGGTAGTTAAAATTAAAGAACGTAGTTGCTGGGATTGAATTAAAAAAAGATTTGTGTTGTGTTTTGTGTAACATTTGTTGGGGTAAAATTGTAGTGAATTAAAATTAAATTCTTGGGATTGTGAAGATTGTAATATAACCTAAAAACTTAGCTCGATAAATCCCCCTGTGCTTAGAAATCCAAAATTTATTTTGGTTGTGTGTTACGGCCTGATAAGTAGCCGTGAGCACATACCCTCTTGATTATAGGTAGTCTAGGAATGGGATAACCTTTGAGACGGGCCCACTTCGACTTTACCCGTTCCCGGGGTCGAAGAAAGTCTTCCGACGACTTGTGAGATATTTCGTGGAGAGATGTCAGCAAGGGTGTCGGTCTTTTATTTATATATTTATAATATACATAGCCACATTATATGGTAGGCTGTCCATGGCACCCAACTCGCGAGCTAGTCATTGGAAGCACCCACACAGTATTTAGGTTAGGACAATATCGAGATTTACTACCTCGTACTCTTCTCAAGGGCTAGTTAGAAGACTTGACATTGCACTCAGTCAAGTCTACATTACACACCACACGCTTAATGATAAAAATGAAGTTTTGACTTCTAAAATTGTGAACAATATATAGCCAGAAATAGGTTAGGATAGGTACTCACGTATGGAAATTAAATAGATAAAATAAACTCCAGTAAGCAGTAGAAACGGAATCAAATAACATTTACCTTTAATTCCTTGAAAAGAAACCTCCTAAACATCCATTTTACTCGGGTTAGATATAAAATAAAACATAAAACAAAGCCTATAATGTATTATCAAATCACAATAAAACTACTTATATCTTAAATATTAATTATAATATACAAATAATTGAACTAAAACAACCAACTAAATACATAATTTCCTTCTAATTAAAATATGATATAGTATTCAATAAAACTCTTCATCGGATCATGCCATATTTACTCAACTAAGAGGAATGTTGTTCGAGGTCTAGGTAGGTACCTATAGGCCCAAGTTTTGTATTTATTAATTGCATTAAAATTTAACTATATTTCACCTTTTATGAGAAAACCTAATTATATTTGAACAAAATATCTTGGTTGATGGAAGAAATATTATTAATTATTAAAGATTTAATAATTAAATTATCAGTGAAACTTCATAGTGAAATGATCTGAGTTCAGGTTACTACCAAACCTGTTTTATATCTAAGAGGAACTACCTCTATTTTGATTAGTCTGGCTATAGTTCGGTGCATAAAGACACTAAATGTGGTAATTCTCTCAAAAGAAGGGAAGCCCATTTATGAACCCTATATTTCACCTTTTATGAGAAAACCTAATTATATTTGAACAAAATATCTTGGTTGATGAAAGAAATATTATTAATTATTAAAGATTTATTAACTAAATTATCAGTGAAACTTCATAGTGAAATGATCTGAGTTCAGGTTACTACCAAACCAAACCTGTTTATATCTACAGCTGAGGAACTACCTCTATATTTTGATTAGTCTGACTATAGCTTGGTGCATAAGACACTAAATGTGGTAAATCTCTCAAAAGAAGGGAAGCCCATTTATGAGCTATGAGGCTGAGAATCTCAGTCAGATGAATCATTATACCAATATTCTATCTATACTTACTTATTGTAGATTTATCTACAAATAAACCTGAGACTTGGAAATGTTTCACTATCAAGAAGCTGGTAGTCTTCTAAACTCCCGTTTGTGGAGGTTTTGGTGGCTTGGGTAAAGGCACAATCTAATCTAATATGAGGAATATGTTTCTAGATATTTAATTAGAAATTTCATATCCAAGTAATGTTATAAATAAAGAAACTACAACCTTTATTAGCTCAGATTGTAGGGGCGGTAAATGGCGGCCTTACCTTAAACGATTTAAAATATCCCTTACAAAATAAACTATAATATTCTTTCATTAACAACCTAAAATAGTTAATAAACGGATAAGGTAGAGAAACTTCTACAGGAACTGAATTATATGATAGTAATAAAATAACTATAATACTCTTATTAACAAACCAAAATAGATATAAGGATAAGGTAGTTAAATTCCTATAGGTTCAGAATCATATGATAGGAACTGCTTTAAGTAACATAAACATAATTAATAGGTAAATTAAGATACCGATCAATTCATAATAGGTTTAGATTGCTTTAGGTAACTTAAATATAACTAGGGATTCGTTTGTCTATGCTCTTAAAAGGATCTGAGTTGCTATTCACAATATAGGGTCCTACCATTAACTCAGACGATCACTGGCCAAATTACTTCATAGTAGCGATCATTTAGGTTAAGACTGTTAGGTAGTTTAAGTTTTAGGGTTGAAAGGAGTTTTCTGAGGGGGGGCGTTACAATTTGAAAGGCCGTTACCAGGATATATAGAGGTATAGATTCAGATGGGAACTAGGTATCAATTCTGCTAAACATTTACAAAAACTACATTAGGATAGTGTTATTTTACAATAGATTTAGTTATATTCTAGATTTGTTATAGAACTTCATTTTGTTAAGATAATGGGGGACGTGGTTAGTTATAGCTTTAGAATAAGTTTAGTTATATTCTAGATTTGCTAGAGAACTTCATTTTGTTAAGATATTGGGGGACGTGGTTAGTTATAGCTTAAGAATAAGTTTAGTTATATTCTAGATTTGTTAAAGAACTTCATTTTGCTAAGATAATGGGGGACGTGGTTAGTTTAAAATCTATCAAGTAGACTAGGTTAGGTTAGGCTAGGATATATCTAGGATTCAGGGTGCGGACTCCGATGTTCGCACAATTTGCTGCCGTGGAATTGGAGAAGAGTATAAGACAGACGAAATAAAATACTTTAATAATTAGGGATTTGTATATGGTTTTAATATAAGTAATAAGGTTAGGAAAGAATCGACCTAATAACTATAGAGAAATTAGGATTTAAGATTGGTTTTCTATTATGGGGATGTGCAAAATTATATTTAATATAAGTGATAATTTGAATAACTTAAGATTCTCTAAAATGGGGACGAGGAAGGTTAGCTTAGAATATAATTTAGCATATAATGCTAGTCCTAGAATACGCTGAGGTGGATCTTGAGTCAGGCTATAGACAGTGATCTTCAAACAGCATCTGAAATAAACATAGAATAAATTAGAGTTTATAATATGGCAGTAACTGAACAAAGCTTAACAATAGAGATAATAAGGTTATTTACTTTCAACAAGGCTGACATGGCATTCAAGTAGAAATTAATATTATCATAAGGAGAGAAGCCTATGTTTGATTCCTGGGTGGGAATTGCCTGTATGCGGGATTTCAGCCTGATCGGTTCAGTGATTTTGGAGTAAGGAAGTGACAAGCGTCCATCCATCTATACATCCGTACAACTTTTGCATTTTTATTATTAGTGTATTACTGTTTTTGCTATAGAAAAGTCCTCATCAAGGCGCGCCGCTGAGAAGGAAACAAGTGCGGCCTAGACTAGACACTAGATAATCAATAAGTACTCTCTTGTTAAGAAAAGTCCTCATCAAGGCGCGCCGCTGAGAAGGAAACAGGTGCGACCTAGACTAGATACTAGATAATCAATAAGTACCTCTCTTGTTAAGAAAAGTCCTCATCAAGGCGCGCCGCAGAGAAGGAAACAGGTGCGGCTACATACTCAATAGAGCAGGAGACGTAATTCTTATTTTGGCAATCTGAAAAAAAGAGAGGTTATGTTACACAAATAGAATTTTCCAAAAAGCGTTTTACAATATGGCTGTAGTTCTATAGAATAAACATTGAGAAAATGTGTAGAATTAATAGGTAATAGTGTACTCACGAGTAAGCAGTAAACAATTTATAGAAGAAAACTTCACGTGTCCATTTGCCATTGATGAAATTAATAACACCCCGTCTTCCTGGGCTCACGTAACATTCAATGCGGGTTCAATTTATCTCATAGATTCGTGAGAATATGATTTATCACAAGGATTGAAAACGCACACAAAATTTTAATTCATTTTATGGGATTGGAATAGGAAAACAAAATCAAACAAATAATTCTTCAACTTCTTTTTCTATTTATGGCTCCAGTAGTACTTGCTAAGATTATGTCAACTTCAACTTCATTGTCTGTCACTGCTTGCTTTTCGTTGCGGCGACTGACAGTGTCTGTGCCTTGGGCCTCGTAAACAGAATTATGATCGGTTTTACGAACTAAATATCTATAAATTATGCATCAAATTAAAAGCAAAAGAACAAAACTACAACTATGTCACTGTTACTACGGAGTGTATCGTAAATCTCTAGTCAAAACTTATGCGCTGTTTCCATTGTTCAAGCTGAGTTCAAATATTGGAATTTAAAGATATCAAACAAAAGCGTCTACACATTGAGAAAACTAGGGCAAAAATTTAGTAACATCAGTAATTAGAAGCAAATATATGAAGGGATGTTAAGCACGTTATTTTAGAATTCAGGTTCAGACAGTAGGATTTCGTTCGTCCAAGGGATCAACTCTACTCACGTAGCCTTAATTTTACGGTAGGCCTAATAATTAAGAGTTGACACATGGCGTTATCTTGTAAATGCTAAAATTTTACTAACAATCGTAAAGTTGTCAATTATTACTATTTTTATTGCTAACTACTAGCTTCCCTTTCTAGTCACAAAACCTCAATAATAGGGTATATGCATCGATTTTTTTTATTGTTTTAATCGATTCTTTAGGTCTTTATTTAACCCAGGAATGATAAGACGCTCACTGAATTTCGCATTAACAAGGTAAAAAAAACAAATCAAAACTACAATCATTTTCGGGTGATAAAAACGCTGCCATATTGGCGCCATGTTTATGTGACGTCGACGTACGCACTTGATTAAAACCTTTGGTGACGACCTCGGTAGTGATCATCTCAGGAAAGAGGTTTTCCGAAAAAACTGAAAATAATCGACAATACGAAATGTCAAGTGGGCAGAATAGTGTCAAATCAAGGTGCAGCAAGCAGAATAAAATAAGAAGAAATGCGTACAGTGATGTCACGTCCGCTCTAGTCAATGTGAGTAGCGTTTCGAAATTTTGCGATTGAGATTTAAAATATCAATTTTTCAATGGTTAAATTCTACAATAAAAACATCTCAAAACGCAAAAATAAATATGCAGATATGTTTCTATATCAATAGAGAATACGTATATATTTTTATAGCCATTTTGAAATCACATGCATATACCCTATTGCTGTCATATAACATACGGCTTCTTCTTCTTTTACTTTTTGGCTCTGCAGCGTCATGGTTTGATACAGCCCTGCCAATATCAGTTATCAATTTACAAATACGAAGGAATGGAATTATAATTTAGGGATGTTAAGAAGAGAGGAAAAACACAAAAAAAAAACCACTGAAATAAATGAAAACTCTATGCAATAAAGAAAATTAAAATTCATAGACTGCGAATCTAAATTTTATCTTATACCTGTAAACGAACCATTCTTGCTGATAAATATGATATATGATCTGAATTACGGAAACGGCTCTCTACGAATTTCATGGAATTAAGTATACGGGGGGGATCGGGGACGATAAAACGATTTAACTTGAATTCATTTGTAAAAAAAAAAAAAAAATGTGTCGTTTTATTCGTGTTTTAAATTATCAACTTTATCCTCTTCAACTTAGGGTTTATCTGAAAACTATGACTCTTTCTGAAATTCTGAAGGAATTTTTAAAAAAGCAAATTTTACCAATAAAATAACTGATTATAAGCGCAGCTCGGTCAACCATGTATTATTATTTATTATTAAATAGGGAAAGTTAGAAAGTATAGGTGGAAACACTTTAACTAAAGGTGCGGTAGATACGTCAAATGTCAACTTTCTAGAGATTGTCAATGTCACAGCGTTCCGGTCGAAAAAAAAAAAAAAAAAAGAAGAAGAAAAACATTGGTTTGCAAAAACGATCGAATAAACATTACAATTCCTAAATTAATTATGAATAGGATAGAACCTTTGTAAAAAAAGAGAAATAAGCTTTAGAAGAAAAGGAAACAACCAACAAATTCTGTAACATCCATTATTTCAAAATAATTAGTTATCTATCTGTCATTCAATTTAGGGGTGATTGTAGGAAGAGCACGGCAGAGGGGAGTGAGGGGAAATGAGGAGAGGAAAAAAAGATTAAAAATGATTTACAGATTTTCTTAAAATTTATGGAGAAAAACCGGGTTTATCTTGCAAATTTAAACTAAATTGTTATTCCATATAAAACTATCGTGATTTGAAATCATCTCGGGTAGAAAAGGTCGAGTTCATTATGTCCAAAGTAAATAGGTAGTTTCTGAAAATCTCACCTGTTGAGAATGGTTAAAACTCTCAAATCAAATCAAATCAAATCTATTTATTTTGCGAAACATGGGTAACAGAGATGTTAGATTAAAATAAAATTAGTAAGACCATGATCAGCTTAAAACTTTCAAAGAAAATCAAATCAAATTCATTTATTTTACGAATCATGGGTAACAGAGATGTTAGATTAAAATAAAATGAGCAAAACCATGATCAGCTTTAAAGCATGCAATATCACAGTACATGTATGTTATACAATGTTCTATTAAATACAGTGTTGAAATTAATATAATGTCTATCTCGTATCTAAAATTATTAATAACAAGTAAAAGAATTATCTTAATCTAGAATTTATCCATAAAATATTCATTAACACTATAATAAGTCTTATCAATTAATAATTGTTTTAATTTATGTTTAAAGATTTCTATTTAACTCTGTGTCACAGTTTCAAAAAGTAAATTGATGGCTTGCTTAGGCAGTTAAATGTGAGTGTGAAAGATGAAATACTTGTTGTGTGATAAGAAAGAAGATTGAAGGGCCCATGTAAGCTAACTTTTTTTCAGAAACTGGGACGGTCCGCTGAGTTTTGAATCACATATGCACCACAACAAAAAAATAATGTAGTTAAAGTTCTGGAGTTAGGATACTTATATGGACTACAGCAAGGTCTGGCTACATTATTATTTATACTACACATGATAGGTTCTGACTAATTACACTACACACACTCCAGATTTAAAAATGGGATTCAATTTAACTTGGGTTTGGGAAAGAAATCAAAGTTGCATTATCAAACCATTTGATGTACAGGTATGGTTTTACGGTTTTAGAAATTTATTTCTCAAAAGAATAAAAATTCACTTATAGAGAAATACAGTATTATCATAATTAATCATGCAGAGCGGACTTATGTAACTAAAACGGTGTTGTTTTTATTGGTACTTAAGTTTCTAAGCAACACGAAAAAAAACCACTTAATAATATATCTATAAGTACCTATTTAGATCCTAACTTTATATGGAAAAATTCCAGATTCACTTTGCGTACAGCAATAGATATGTAAAAGAGGGTAGATCGGTTTATTGTTACGTCAGTTTAACTAAAACAATGCAAGTTTAACAATAGCAGTTGCTCGCGGGCGGTTCTATTACATATCGATTATCAATTGCTTTGAGAGTAAGGTTAGTATGATTTGGAAAATATGATTAGTTATTTATGTTAAGTAGGCAAAATGTTGTAGATATTTGGAAGATTTAAAAATGATTTGAATTTAGTATATTTTAATGTGTTTTGTGTTGTACGTTTTTAAATTCAGAAAAGTCTTGTGAAATATAGTTTTTAAGTTTCTTTTTATATAAACTAGATGAATCACCTTCTTTGATGTAGTTTGGTAATTTATTGTAGAGGTCGGCTCCCTCATATAGTATGTTCTTCTTTCCGTAGTTTGTTCTCGGTGCTTGAAGTACTAGATCATTTGGTCGTCTAAGTGAACGTTTAATGTTTGTTTGTGATTTTTTCGTAAATGATATTTTTGTATGTATTTTATTATTAAGTATTTTCCGTATCAATACACAAGTGTTGAATTTATATATTTGAGATAAGGTCATAAGATTAGTGTCGGTATGGACAATTCAATCAGGCTTTAGCTCGAGTTTCGTGTGAAAGCGCATAGAATTCTAAGAAATAGCTTGCTATTGTGCCACTAGGGCTGATCTTGCCTCACAACCAAGGTTCCGTTGTTGATTGTACATACCCTGTTAATGGCTTAGTAAAATAATTTTGATTTTGTCATCATTCTTACTGTAAACATGGTGCTAAACCATTTTGCATTTATTTTAGATCTGGTATAAATACACAATACAGTAACAAGTGTGTGGTTTCAAGATTCAACGGACTAAGAGTTCATCAAAAGAAATAATGTAAATAGTGAAAGAAAAATAATACTGAAGGGGTTTATGATCAAGGACATTAGAATCAATTACTAAATAATAATAATAGAATAATTATATACTTATCAATCTTAGGAGTAAGTGGAAAATCTTTATTCCAGTTGACTTGCATAAATGATTTTGGGGACGATTGTAACAGGCCGTATCGTAACGATCCTGTTATTAGCGAGAATAATATTATTGGCAGAATAAAACCCAATCAGTGGCAGAATACTTAGTTGAGTGAGCTTATTAAAACAAAGAACAAACAAAAAAGAAGAAAAGGAAAAATTAAAAATATAAATTGAATCAATAAGAAGGGCTGTCGGCACTTTGTCCGCGATTTGTCCGCGATTTGTCCGCGATTTGTCCGCGATTTGTCCGTGCTTTGTCCGTGAAATGTCCGCAAAAAAAAAGTCTGCGAAATATAATAAAAATCCATAGCACAAAATTGAAATAAATATAAACATGTCAATAAAATTGAAGAATAAATAAAATCAAAAGGAAAAATTAAAAATATAAATTGAATCAATAAGAAGGGCTGTCGGCACTTTGTCCGCGATTTGTCCGCGCTTTGTCCGTGATTTGTCTGTGAAAAAAATCGGCGAAATGACGTAGGATTGAGAAAGGTGGGGCATAAAATAGACAGTGTGAAATTGATACTTATGGCGTAGAAAATAAAGAATGGATTGGAATGTTGATAAAATCTGAAGACTTTTGTCTATATATAGAGGAACGCAACCTTACTCGAGATGACTCGTTGTTAGATTTTTGAAGAAGTAGGTCGTTGCGCTGCTCAATTTGTTGTAGGGTTTCTAAGGTCCGGGTACCTTTTTGGAAGAGTGGTAGTTAAAATTAAAGAACGTAGTTGCTGGGATTGAATTAAAAAAAGATTTGTGTTGTGTTTTGTGTAACATTTGTTGGGGTAAAATTGTAGTGAATTAAAATTAAATTCTTGGGATTGTGAAGATTGTAATATAACCTAAAAACTTAGCTCGATAAATCCCCCTGTGCTTAGAAATCCAAAATTTATTTTGGTTGTGTGTTACGGCCTGATAAGTAGCCGTGAGCACACACCCTCTTGATTATAGGTAGTCTAGGAATGGGATAACCTTTGAGACGGGCCCACTTCGACTTTACCCGTTCCCGGGGTCGAAGAAAGTCTTCCGACGACTTGTGAGATATTTCGTGGAGAGATGTCAGCAAGGGTGTCGGTCTTTTATTTATATATTTATAATATACATAGCCACATTATATGGTAGGCTGTCCATGGCACCCAACTCGCGAGCTAGTCATTGGAAGCACCCACACAGTATTTAGGTTAGGACAAAATCGAGATTTACTACCTCGTACTCTTCTCAAGGGCTAGTTAGAAGACTTGACATTGCACTCAGTCAAGTCTACATTACACACCACACGCTTAATGATAAAAATGAAGTTTTGACTTCTAAAATTGTGAACAATATATAGCCAGAAATAGGTTAGGATAGGTACTCACGTATGGAAATTAAATAGATAAAATAAACTCCAGTAAGCAGTAGAAACGGAATCAAATAACATTTACCTTTAATTCCTTGAAAAGAAACCTCCTAAACATCCATTTTACTCGGGTTAGATATAAAATAAAACATAAAACAAAGCCTATAATGTATTATCAAATCACAATAAAACTACTTATATCTTAAATATTCGTTATAATATACAAATAATTGAACTAAAACAACCAACTAAATACATAATTTCCTTCTAATTAAAATATGATATAGTATTCAATAAAACTCTTCATCGGATCATGCCATATTTACTCAACTAAGAGGAATGTTGTTCGAGGTCTAGGTACCTATAGGCCCAAGTTTTGTATTTATTAATTGCATTAAAATTTAACTATATTTCACCTTTTATGAGAAAACCTAATTATATTTGAACAAAATATCTTGGTTGATGGAAGAAATATTATTAATTATTAAAGATTTAATAATTAAATTATCAGTGAAACTTCATAGTGAAATGATCTGAGTTCAGGTTACTACCAAACCTGTTTTATATCTAAGAGGAACTACCTCTATTTTGATTAGTCTGGCTATAGTTCGGTGCATAAAGACACTAAATGTGGTAATTCTCTCAAAAGAAGGGAAGCCCATTTATGAACCCTATATTTCACCTTTTATGAGAAAACCTAATTATATTTGAACAAAATATCTTGGTTGATGAAAGAAATATTATTAATTATTAAAGATTTATTAACTAAATTATCAGTGAAACTTCATAGTGAAATGATCTGAGTTCAGGTTACTACCAAACCTGTTTATATCTACAGCTGAGGAACTACCTCTATATTTTGATTAGTCTGACTATAGCTTGGTGCATAAGACACTAAATGTGGTAAATCTCTCAAAAGAAGGGAAGCCCATTTATGAGCTATGAGGCTGAGAATCTCAGTCAGATGAATCATTAGACCAATATTCTATCTATACTTACTTATTGTAGATTTATCTACAAATAAACCTGAGACTTGGAAATGTTTCACTATCAAGAAGCTGGTAGTCTTCTAAACTCCCGTTTGTGGAGGTTTTGGTGGCTTGGGTAAAGGCACAATCTAATCTAATATGAGGAATATGTTTCTAGATATTTAATTAGAAATTTCATATCCAAGTAATGTTATAAATAAAGAAACTATAACCTTTATTAGCTCAGATTGTAGGGGCGGTAAATGGCGGCCTTACCTTAAACGATTTAAAATATCCCTTACAAAATAAACTATAATATTCTTTCATTAACAACCTAAAATAGTTAATAAACGGATAAGGTAGAGAAACTTCTACAGGAACTGAATTATATGATAGTAATAAAATAACTATAATACTCTTATTAACAAACCAAAATAGATATAAGGATAAGGTAGTTAAATTCCTATAGGTTCAGAATCATATGATAGGAACTGCTTTAAGTAACATAAACATAATTAATAGGTAAATTAAGATACCGATCAATTCATAATAGGTTTAGATTGCTTTAGGTAACTTAAATATAACTAGGGATTCGTTTGTCTATGCTCTTAAAAGGATCTGAGTTGCTATTCACAATATAGGGTCCTACCATTAACTCAGACGATCACTGGCCAAATTACTTCATAGTAGCGATCATTTAGGTTAAGACTGTTAGGTAGTTTAAGTTTTAGGGTTGAAAGGAGTTTTCTGAGGGGGGGCGTTACACCCACCGCGCCACAGAGGTCGTCGTCGTATGAAAAATACACTGACGGAAACTACTGCCATTCATCAATGGAGCATCCACGACTGAGTTTGAGTGGTCGTTTCTAACCACAGAAATCGTAATAATCGCCAAATGGAACAGTTTGAAACTATTTTGCTTTGTTAAAAACAAAAGATATCGAGCAAGCCGGGGTTGGCACTTCACAGAAAAATCACCCTAGTGGTGGTAAGGCGCGATTTTTGCTGCATTACAATTTCTGTGATTCTAACGCTGCGATCGCTACAGCTAAAACGTCGCTGTTCATCATATCACTCCTAAATTCTATGAATATGTTATCTAATATACAAAGTAGGTACTGTTTGCTGCGTTCAACTGATAATTTTTATTGCGATGTTTTATGCTTTTGCTGGCACGAATACTTACCTGTTATCTTATTTTTATAAAACGCAATTGTCTGTCTAGTCTAGTGGGTACTAGTTTTTCAAAAATATGTACTTAATAATACAGTCTATAACGGTCCACTGATGGAAGAAGTCCTGGCCTACCACTGATAAGAGCCTTATTGGCTTTCAATAAATGGACTATATTTTATTTGTCCATATTTAGTGACTATAATTAAAAAATATTTATTTATTTTGCTCACATGTACATGGTATACAGCTTAGGTCTTAATGTATGCTGAGGTCAATTGTATTGTACTTACATGTATCCTGTAGGGCACTGCAAAAGAATTTATACATTTCAAAGTAGTTCGTAGTTATTAATCTATACATTTAAAATGGCAGAATAAAATTAGATAGGATTGAAAATTAAAAATTGTTTTTTTTTGTATAAAAATATGTTACATTACACTACATGCTAAACAATGTTTAGGACATCCTTTTAAGTATGAAATATACTTGTGCCAGAATGTACTGCTCTTCCATTTATTTACATGGATATTATAACATATAAACTAAATTAATTATAATTAATGATTAATTACGCAAATAACAAATAGGATAGGTAGATATTAGATAATTATGACAATGTTTTTTTATTTATTAAAGATTTCTTGTCGGTGTATTAATGCAATTTCTGCTTGTCCTTCTAACTGTATCTTAAAACAAAAATATTAGTGATAATAAAAGTTAAGCCTACCTTTGCGAGCTGATTAGAAACCATAATAAAATAATTTGTATTGCGCAATAGTTGACAACCGTTAACTGCGTGGCGTGAATAAGGGGGGATTTCATTTCACTGTTAGTATCTTAAAACGCGTTCAACTAAACTCGTTTCTAAGTAAACGGGTTCATATCATATACAGGTTGGGGCAATTTTTTTGCCCCTTAAGGGTAGCTACCGTTTCTTTGTAGTTAGAGAGTTTTGTTCTTAGCACGTAGTAGGCAAACCATACTTTTTTTCAAAAAACTACAAATGGCAAATTTTTTCAAAATAAAATAGAAGGTTCTTAAGATCAAAACCCTCTTACTACAAAAGAAACGGTAGCTACCCATAAGGGGCCAAAAATTTGCCCCATCCTGTATACAGGTAAATCTCGTTTAAAGTCAAACCGATTTCACCGGCTTTTTGGAGCTATATTTTGATAGTGTTTACGTTAACGAACATTGATCTCAGATTTACATAAAATCATAGACGATAACGAAAAAAGAAATGCAACGAAATTCGCAGTTCTTAAGAGCGTTTATAGACGCTGAACCGCCAATATCGGGCGTACAGGATGTTTAAACGAGTTTCGCGGTAACTGCGTTTTGTTCATGCTGGTAAAATGTAAAATGTACCAACTGAACTCAGTGCGTGAGTTCATTTTGGTAAAATGTAAAATGTACCAACTGAACTCAGTGCGTGAGTTCAGTTGGTACATTTTACATTTTACCAGCATGAACAAAACGCAGTTACCGCGAAACTCGTTTAAACATCCTGTTCGCCCGATATTGGCGGTTCAGCGTCTATAAACGCTCTTAAGAACTGCGAATTTCGTTGCATTTCAAATTTGCATTTCAAATTTTTCACGGTGAAATTGAAACTAAACTGTTAGTGCCAGACAACACTGACGCCTTTCTCGATTATAATTCTGTGGACGCTATAATAGAGTGCGAGTGTTTTACGGTCTCTTTTTACCGATTTCGAAACGAGGCGGTTTTGTTGTTGTTTTAGGGTTTGTTCAAGTTCGCAACATAAGGACACGACCCACGACACGTTTGGTTTGGACGGTATGGCGAGAACGTCGCCGTCGGACACCCTGTATATCTATCCAATCAATGTATTTACTTCGATCACGAGCTGTTTCATTCTAAGATTTCAATGACTTTCGGCAGGTTCTGTTAAAATACATCCACGCTGTTCTTGAACAGGAGTGATATGGGTGCAAACTCTAGAAAACCCGGTTGCAAGTACGAAGAAGAAGAAAAACTCACCACTATTATAGTGAAAACAATAGCCTATCTAGATGGACAAGGGCCTCGATAAATACAGAATGTATATAAATATATATATATAAAGGCCCTCACCCCATCTTTCCACGTAGCATGAACTTATATTGGCCTCTAAACTTGTAAGATAGGAATTTAAAATCAATAAAAAAACATATGTTTTGCGCAGGTTCGAGGTTTTCTAAGCTCTATAGCTTCGGAAGCTGGCTGCTGCCTCTTATTTCAAAACTAAGGTTAGAGGGTCTCTGTGCTCCGGATCCCTGGTGCACTGTACCACCTAGTCCTACGATAGCTACTCCACTGAGTCAAAACCCCAACTCGATAAGTCTTTTAGTTTCAGAGCTATGATGATTTTAGTTTTATACAATAGCGCGTTGAAGTCTTTTGTATGCTACGCAAGTCCGGCGTAGCGTTTTCGTAGAACCTGCATATGCTACGAAGCTCTACGAATTATTTTTACTATTCTATCCTTGCAGGAAGATGAGGAAGGGGTAGGGAAATTTAAAATATGACTTCACCAGGGATCGTTACGTTTGACGCGTGGCGCTCGAGGCGTGACGTATCATTTTTGTATGGGAATTGCGTAGTTTCATGTGCGCACGCTAGAGGCTACCAAAAAGGTACTATTCTAAAATAAGACGTCACAATGACGTCTCGCTCGATACTATCCCAAAATGAACTTGGAGTACCTACGTAAGTCTATATATTTCTTCTGTGCTCAGAGGTCTACTTTGAAAAACCGGCCAAGTGCGAGTCGGACTCGCGCACGAAGGGTTCCGAATCACATCACACTAATATTATAAATGCAAAGGTTGTATAGATGTATGGATGGATGGATGTTTGTTACCTCTTCACGCCAAAACTACTGAACGGATCGAGCTGAAATTCTAATCCTGGAATCAAAGATTTATCCCATAAATCAGTTACCGTGAGATAAAAATCACCTTTAAACGTTTCCACAGGAACAACGCGTGCGAAGCCGCGGGCGCAGCTAGTTGCAAAATGCTAGCAACAAAATCATGTATACTTATTGTATGACAGCTCGTTTTTGTATTTGTTGTTATAGCGGCAACAGAATACATCATCTGAGAAAATTTCAACTTAACTATCACGGTTCAGATACAGCCTGGTGACAGACCGACGGACAGCGGAGTCTTAGTAGTAGGGTCCCGTTTTACGGTATGAAACCCTAAAAAACACCTATTTAGGCCTTTGAGCCTTTTTGGATGGGGCGCTGTACTAAAATTTATGAGAAAATGAGACGTCTCGATACTGTCGTCAAACTCACCCCTCAGTTCAGTTTCACCACGTTAAACTTCCGAGTATTCAAACGCAACTGAAATTCATACACGTCTCACATATCAAGTGAGGAATTTTTCACAGATTTTCATTGAAAACTGTCAAAAACCACGACGTGTTTAAATCTGACTTGCTAAAAATTTAATTACACATGATTAGAGACTTGACCATTGAGTAATTAATGAAAACGATGATCTGCGTTCGAAAAATCGTCTGTACCTAGGTAGAGTAGAGAATCTCTAACGTATCGTAGGTATTATATATTGTTTACTGCATGTTGAATATTAACTAACGTATCGTAGGTATTATATATTGTTTACTGCATGTTGAATATTAACTAACGTATCGTAGGTATTATATATTGTTTACTGCATGTTGAATATTAACTAACGTATCGTAGGTATTATATATTGTTTACTGCATGTTGAATATTAACTAACGTATCGTAGGTATTATATATTGTTTACTGCATGTTGAATATTAATAATTATATTTAGGTTCAAATAATGTATGTAATTTCGAGAAATAAAAGACTTTATATAATATTATTTTATTTTTTATGATATACATATACTATTTCTTACAGATACGAAACAAAAGATGTCCGTTGGTAATGCACCCGAAGCAACTTGGTGGTAAGGTCGTTTCGTGCAATCGACATCCAACATTCGTCTTTGAAAATACACCTCCTGGACTCGTTGTATTTATCGTTACTATGACGAGAGTGGTTTGCTAGGGACTAACCACCCTGTATATAAACAGGTGGATATAATTACACGTTTCTATCTGCAAAATTCGATACCGACAGAAAATGCCTGAGAATTCCAAGTGTGATAGAATTATAATCTGTAGCATTCAATTTCACATGGTGGGTCGACATACGTGTATTATGAAATGATATTGTCTATCAACCATCCATTGTTTGAGATTATTATATCTGATGGTGATGATGGATTTCGTTTCAAGTGGAAACAAAAACGAAACAAAAACTGTGCAGAGTAGTTAATCTTTAAGTACCTACCCCATTCTAGATTAACCTTTTTAGGGTTCCGTCCCCAAAGGGTAAAACGGGACCGTAATACTAAGGACTTGTTTATGTAATCGCGGGGCGTGCAGCGGCGCGGCTTGAACTAAATTCAAACATGACGTTGGAGAGCAAAAAAAATATATAATTAAAGTGTATTTTTGTGTACCTAGGCGAAGTATGCAGGTATCTACACGGGGTGCCTCGTCGGCACATATAACTTAAAATTAATTGTAGGTATTAAATAAATAGTACCTAGGTACGGTACCTAGAATGTTTTTGATAATTTTTCTATTCTTTGTTAAAATAAATTCAAAGTTTGAGAAAGGATGGGAAAAGGTTCAATAAAACTTATATGTTTGTTCTAATTTTTTATTTCCCAAAGTAAGCCGAATCGTCTCTACTACTACACCAAACTACGTGTTGCAAGATGGATTATAATAATATAATAGGTTTTCCGAAAGAATAATTTTATACTATCAAGAATATTTATCTCTGTGGCAAATGTGAATAACGAAAAGGAATAAAAGATACACTAGAGTATGAATACCAGTTATCAATAAAAAATCATAATATGTCAATGAAAAATCCTAGAAAATTTCATATAATTTTTAGATATTTGTAAACCTGAAACTTTATAATAATAAATGAAAACTTTAACTAAATCAGATACAAAATGAAGTATAATTATTTAACAAAGGTGCTAGTGCAAAATTTGAAGACTACTAGTGCGACATCTATATAAAAGCCTACTTGCTTTTACTCCGATAAAGGTTTTAAATGCCCTAAGTAGCTAAATGATCAACAATTCCTGTCAGTATGACTGTTTTCAATGTTTTTGCGCCAGGTATCGAAAAAGCTTTAGCCAAACGGAAAATAATAATTAGATTTACATAATATTGAATAAACGTTACCAATAAAAAACAACAAGAAAAAAATCCAAGGCAATTTGAAAATTATATAAATAAAAATACAAAAGTTAACATAAACCAAGCAGACAAACTATTTCAAGATCCAAAAAGACATGACTATGGAAATTTAAACTCGAGATCTGTTTCTGATGCTTGCCGATTGTTTCTGGAAGCTGGTGATCTAATTACCAGCAGACAGTTGCACGACCTTGTCATTGACCTCCAAGAGTTCAGCCATGTACTCCTGGTCAGCCATGATGGTGGCCAGTCGGTTCAGGATGGACAGGAGCTCGCCATCGCGGAAGTGGAGCTGGTCGTTACACTGTTCTACTTCGTCGACTACATCGTCAGGGATCTGGAAGAGAAGATCAAATTCACTATGAAAAAAAAGAAGATCAAATTGTAAATACCACATGTATAATATTATATTACCGTGTTCCGAAGGAAAGGGGAAAACTAGATATAAACATAAATCGACTAGGTACATATATAGTGTGCCAACCATAGTCATAAAAAACCCCTGTCTAGTTATTTTATGTATAAAGTATAGGTAATCACATGTTAAAATATAATAATAAAATAATAAATATAATAATAAAATGTATACGCAAGTGAAATTCGTATAAATAGAGATGTTTTGGCTTTTATCAGCTGCCTATTTGCATAATTTTGTAAAGTCCCTCTGAAGAGAGACTTATCATATACTGTAGGTACTGTCTCTCTTCCATAATCTAGCTTGACAGTTTGACAAATCTCTAAACTACTTCTTCTATATAATATAATTCACAATTATGTCTAACCCCCTTATTCATAATGGTCTGCTAAGCTAACATAAAACAACTGCTAAGTAGTGTTGTTTCTCAGTCTGACTTATGTCAATAGAAGAAGACAGAGCGAGATTTAGTAGGGTGTTAAGTAAGCAGGCTAATATGAATAAGGGGGTAAATGAGTATATAGGTACATACCGTCTGAAGTTTCAAGAACGTCTCAAACTTCAACTTCTTCCTCTGCTTGCCGTTGTGAGAGTCGAAGAACATGGTGAACACCTGGTCTTTGGGTTTCACCGGAAAGTAGATGCCTGCCACAAGGTGGCCCTTGGGGTTCCTTGCCAGTAGACTCCTGAAATGAACAGAAAAACTGTTAATAAACGTAAAAGCGAAAGCCTACTGTAAACAAAACACAAAACCCCTTTTTCTAAATAGTTTGTTTTAGTTAGTCAGTTAGTTAAACTAACTTAGCTTAGCACACTGCTAAATCTCGCTCTGTCTTCTTCTATTGACATAAGTGAGACTGAGAAATAACGCTACTTAGCAGCTGTTTTATTTTAGCAGACTATTATGAATAAGGAGAAAAGCATATAAAACTGTGCTGAGCTCTATTCTAGGCAAGATCTATAAAATAATTCTCCATAGTGTAAACAGACAAGGGTTGGAAGGTCAATGCTAGAAACTAGAAAATAAAAATTATTTTTGATCCTCTTCACTTTACATTGTACCTTTGTAAGTAATAATGATTAATTATGCATTAAATTTTAGTTTATCTGTTGTTTGCTTTTTGGCATAGTTTGTTATCATTTGTCTATTTATTTAATAAGGTTCACTAACAGTGAACTATTCATATCTTATCTATTCCATATTGTTATGACAATCATGTTCTAATACATATACCTAAGATAGGTGAACAAAACATACTTTAGAACTATGCGTCTTGACTTGAAGTCGTATGCATTTGATATCAAAATCAAAGCAAGCATCATTATTATCTATGCGCTGATTAGCAAAATCACTTTCAGCTTTCGTGATAACGACTGTCATTACATGTACTCTGCGATAAAGTCACGTTGCTCAACAGGTGTTGATAAACCTATTATCATAGGTTACCACTATAATATATCACCTTGCGGATTATGTGGCGTTAATTTGAAGTTGTTGTTAAACAAAAACATCAACATAAAATATAATCAGTCAACCGTGAGATATATGTATGGTAAGGCTCATTTTGCTTTACTGTTTTTAATTTGCTGGTCTGGGTTTTAAAAGCGAGGAGTTACTTCTTTTAATGTTTTTAACAATTTGTTTAAACATATTAATTATTTATGACCTCGAGACGACCTCGTATCGTCACCTCATCACATGTGACCAGATTAGAGGCACGTTCTAGACACAGATGTCTCATTATAGGTCGCTTAACCTAATTAGGTAGTTCTAATAAACAAACATGTCGGCTATTGTGTTTGGATATGTTACCTAGGCCTCTCGTTGGTTAGATTTTGTGTTATGATTTTCTTATTCTTACCTCATATCCCAAACCAAATTCCTCTTCTCCGTAACGCTGACGGCTGACAGATAAGCCTTGCCGACGTAAATCAGCGACAAACGCTCTTTAACGACGGTTCCCCTGGTCTCTCTCTCGTGCCATTCGATGTAGTTGACGTTGTGGAGATTCAACTGGTAATTGTACTCCTTGCGGCAATGCGGCTCAGCGGATTGGGTGAACCAACCTGGAAAAGACGGAGGATCATGAGTCTCACATAAGAATGTATAAAGCTTGTTACTGTTCAATATTTTGTAAAGGAATAGTTAACTTACCGGTGTGTGGGTAGCAGCGATCAGCCATCACGGTGACAACGCGGGAGATGTGGTACCCCAGGTCGGACAGGAAGACACCGGGTCTGCCTGCGACCTTCACGTGGAGTGCCACCATCACGTGATCCTTCTCCGTCTCCACGAGGAACCCCTGGGGTCCGGGGAACGACGTCGCGTAGTCCTCCAGATCCTGGATGTTCTCGTCGCAAGACACCAGCATCATTGATTTAGTGATCCCCGGGAAATCGTTCTCCAGTGTCTTCAGACGCTTCATCACCTCCATGCCCAGGCCGACGCAGGTGTTCTTGTGGGCACGGATGGGCGGGTTGTACTTTGGGAAGTATTCCGCCAACGTTTGGTCGGGTGATGCCATGTACGCGTCGTACAGAGACAGGAAATTGTTGACCGAATCATAGTTTTCTGTGACGACGAGACGGCTCAACAGCGCCTCGGCTTTGGCGACCAGATCCTCGTACTGTGCGAGGGAGAGGTGCAGAGCCGGGCGGGGGCCCCCCCACCGCGGCGGCGGGAGGGGGTGGTCTGCCGGCCATTGGAGGCCAGCGGCGGTCTTAGGCCCGGTGCCGAGTCAGCTCAACCACTCGGCGCCCCAGCGGCCCATGACGCGGCGGATGGTGCGCTCCTCGCTCGAGGTGGAGGCGAGAGGCGCGGGGTCCAGGCTGTACGATCCACTGACCCCAGTGGCCTCCACGCCCGCCGGCGCCATCGGAGACCACTCTGAATCCTTACTTAACGGTTTTATATTTAACATATCTGAAACAAGAAAATAAATTATTAGATTTAGGATGACCTACGTTATGATCAAGATAAGTCTTAATTTCCAAAACGTATTATGGCATGAAGAATGAATGAACAGAAAATGGTAATTAACAAAATACTCCTGCGAGTGCTACAGAAAAACTCCACCCACCTAACAACAATGCCAGCTAATACCTTACTAATGAAGTAGGTAATAAAGTAATGAACGCTATGGAATGTTGAAACTTCCCCCTGAGTAAAATCGATCGTCGCGGTATGACTCATAGTTTCCCCCCCGAGGCCACGAGCTAACCGAATGTGCGAAGTGCGTCATAGCCATTCCAGAAAAATGCAAAACATGGCATAAGGCCAGACGTCTGGACAACTGTAGCTATGCAGATTCAGATATTTATTGAAGTAAGAAATGTTAAGAGTTTTGTAAATCTCGTTGACGAATTAAAATAGACATTTTAATTTGTCGGAAAGGCCTCCGGATTCGATATTGGAAACTTTTGATGAAGAACGACTATTTTAAACTATTGGATCCTAAAATTTACATCTAATTTTGATCCTTTAACGGGAGACTCCGTATTAAACTGTTCTATAACATTGCTATGTTACGTTACCACGTCAGGTCGGAAGGTCGGGACGTGCATGCCTGATAAAAACTAGTCGTGATCGCGAGACATTCACGGGTAAGGCCTCATGTGTATGTAATTTCTTCATAACGTGATTTACAGTGGTAAAATATGAGTTAATAAAATTGCTACCAATAGAGGTTCGGGCTCACAGAGCAACCCTTTAGTTCCCGGAACGAGTCTGTACAGTCCTAACAATAACAGGTAGGAAAGGTTGGGACAATCTGGTCTATTTCCTTATTATTATTCATTATGGTATTAACATAAGTAGGTAAAAAGGAAAAAGGATAAATCATTCTTAAAATTAACGCGTCTCTACTGAACTATACCAGTTTATTACTTTTATAAAGTAATATAACTTCTCAAAAGTCTGCTTTTTGCTCACAAATGAGTAATAAACTGGTATTATTCTGTGGAGACGCATTCATTTTAAGAATGGTTTATCTCTGCCCATATAAACACATTATCTTTAGGTAGGGTCATGATTGGAGAGGCTCATTACATTAGTCATTAGGTACATTATGCGATGCCCTGTCTGATGGCATAGAAAGTTCGTGATTAAAATGAGCTAGTCAACATTATATTTTATCAACGAACCTGTGAATTGGTAAAGGCACAAGCATTCGAAGTAAAGTAAAGTAGCTAAACATTACCGATACCAAAAGGGCATTAGGCTGTCCCTAAAAAAGGCAAAAATGCCACGTTGAATGGTTCAAAATGGATAGCAAAAAAAATGGCCGTGGATTTTAGCTTGGGGTGGCGTTATAAATCTTTGAGTCTGTAAAGAAGGTAGGTATAAAGTGCAACAATCCATAATAATAGCTACCGGAATCGGATGAAAACAGTGATTATAATCTAATATAATAAATCTGTTTTATCGGTGATTCTAGTAGAGCTGGCAGAGCAGTGGTATCTAACAGGCTAGATGAATTATGACTATAGTGAGATGATGATATGAAATGATAAAAAATGCAGGTCATTCAAGGCTGGAGTCTCCTTGACAACAATAACAAAAGTGGGGTAAACATACCCATCGTGGTGATAGCGGAGTTGTGTTTCCTTTTGTAGGTCCTTGTTTGTTTACGTCTAGAGCGAAACTGGTTTGGTCTGTGTTAGCGCGTCCTATATAAACGGTCCTATGCGTCTGGTTCCCCTCCCCCCTCCCCCCTCGTTATCTGCGTCATGGCATGCGATCATGAAACGTGTTTCTGTGCTTACACAGTTATTTGCAACGTGAGGTTATGTTTGTTGGTGTGGGTGTGCGTGCGCGTCAAAACAAACGCACACCACTGCATGTTATCGATGGGAGTTACCATGTGGTGTTTTTACTGGCACGGTTTGAATTTGTTTTTGGAATTTCATCAACAGAAATACAGTCCTAATGTTGAGGCTCAAATTTAAAAGGGGTCTTTTATCCCAATGCTAATGAAATTTAATAAGGTAATTATGATTATTAACCAGTTGCAGGAAGAAATTAGTTTATAATATTAGTGTGATAGTGTGATCACTGATCTGTTCACACTGACATAAACCTAGTAGGTATCTGCTGCGGCTTCTCATGCGATGTTTCTATCTGGTGATTAAATCCCACGGGAACTGATGGGTTATTCCCAACAGATTATAATAACAGTTTATGGTTGTGTCAGTCAGATCAGATAAAAACGTCCCATTGTATCATTACTTGATTGACTTCAAGTCTGATCGCCTGGGGAATTACCAAAAATTTACTAAAAAGTTTGATAAGACAAGTACTTATGTTATGTTCTGCAAATATTTGTAGCGGTAGGCAGATTTTATGGGATAAAAAGTAGCCTGTGATCGATTCCAGGATTATAAAGCATTTTTCAAACAGGGTCTTTTAAATCTTTATAATTATAAAGGATCAACAATGTCTTGTCACGGATGTAAGCGGGTTAACTACGAACCTTATTTGTGTTGGAAGAACACCAACGTTTCATCCCTTAACGAGGGACATCTTCAGGGCAAGTGCGGTTCTTCCAACACAAATAAGGTTCGTAGTTAACCCGCTTACATCCGTAATTAATTCTTCAAACTAGGTACTATAGTTTTTGTAATAAAATGTCTTGTCCCTGATTTTACAGGTGCTTTCCATGAAGCGGACCGCATGCTTGTTTGACACCTTGTTGATACAAACAAAATCATATAGAAAACGTATGTGCTTAGTGCTAAAATGTTACCTCTATAAGACAATGATTACATAATGACACAACCTAATGGTCTTCTGTGGTTTTCTTAGTCACCAAATTACCTGTGACTGTGACGTTATAGGCATTTGACAAAACAACAACACTCTGTGACTAGCACAGGCTTAATAGACATAAATAAGGCTAATAGTTGTATGTAAGTCTGTAATAGATGGATGGATGTTTGTCACTTATCCCTTCTGTTGTCGCGACCATTTTGCGCAAATGGCCGGGAGTGTCGGGCGCCTTTCTGGGTGGTTCGCGCGGTATCGTCGAGTGTGATTAAAATGACGATATCTCTAAAGTTTTGTAGGGAGCTATACGTCTATCTTATATTGTTGGAATCGTTATGAAATAAGCTAACACATTAAACATGTTATAGTCGTGCATTACCTTGCAATGTATTAATAATTTCAGCTTGAAATCAGGATGAGACAATTTTTGCTAGTTTATTGTACAAAAGTCGTTCTAAATACTTAAAAAACCATTTTTTTTTACAAAAAGTTGTACCTTTCTTTTTGTTTTGAATATTTTTGTTGCCTGTTTATTTAATGAATTTTAAACTGTATGTATAATTCTAAACGGAATTTTGTCGTTTCAATAAAATTCAATTTTATTAATATAATGAATTTTTTGTTTTTATGTAATTTTGTATTGTTATTTGTACTATTTAATTTTCATTAGTCAGCGTAAGTGGTTTTTAATGACCGTTCCAATTAAGTAAATAGTTAAACAAAAATTTGAAGAATTTGAAATGGACAAGGAGGCTATAAACTCCTTTGAAGACCGGTCGGCCGCACCTGACTACGTGACTACCCCACCCCCACATTAATTCTATTAGCGAGTGGTAGAACTGCCAAGTGACGACATGCGTCACTACCCCCCCCCCCCCCCCCCCCCCTCCTCTCCCCCAGCCTAGTACAGTACAGAGGTACCTACTGGGTACATACGTACCCAAGGGTATTAAATGTGGCATATTAAATGTGTGTAAGACGTAAGTATAAGTAGGGTCATTGCGCCTGTTTGCGTCCAGTTAGCGGAGTTGTCCAATTCAGATATCGAAAAACAAATATTTTTGTGAGCTCTTAAGAATAAAACTGATTTCACCACATGACTAATATACTCTATTTTCACATGGAAAATAGACTTTCTTCTTAAATTTAACTGTTAATTTTAAAAAAATATTTTAATCCGAAATACCCCATTTTACCAGTTCTCGACCAAAAATTCCAGTTTGCGACCCTATGTTGCCTAGTTCTCGTCCACCATATATCTAATAGGAAACTTACTTATAATAATCATAATCGTCAGCCTGTTTTAGTCCTCTGCTGGACATAGGCCTCAGAGTTCTGAAATCTTGGTCTTGTGGTCTCGTCGTCGTTGGGAACGAGGGGTATGTGCAACGTATAATCTGCCATAGAATGTCCTGTCATCATGCATTTTAAGATTCGTCAGGTGGCTCCTGCCAAGCTCCTAAGTGAATACTTTGTACCCTCGGTTCGGATTTGTCTGACGAAGTCACTTATGTGGTTTCCCGTCTTTTTGCCATCAGCCCGAAAGGCTCATCAGAGAGTTTGGATTGCTTGCCAGTACGCTGCTCTTGGCAGAACTTGATGCCCTTGTGCCTCAACGTTTCAACCAGATTGTGTAGGGTCTCGTCAGCGTCATCAGTGGGATCCAAGGCAGCGAACCTATTCCCGAGAAGCTGCCGGAACTTCTCGGTGCCCGCAATGATTTCGATTGGATTAGGTCGAAGCGTGGATTTCATCAGATGGTTTCCTTCTAGCTTTAAGTTGATATCCAGAGAGCCTCGGAGCAGTCGGTGATCAGATCCGATACTAAACCTGTTGATCACTGAGTCATCTCTGAATATGTGCTTGCTATCCATCATGATCAGAAGTTGATCTCATTTTAAGTCACAGTGTCGGGGCTTCGCCACGTCCACTTACGAGCCTTATGGATGTTGTGTAAGGCTTTGGATGTCTTCATAAATATCCTCCACTTCATCATCCGATTGTGCCGAGGTCGGTGCGTAGACCTGACTTACTGTTCCCTGAATACCTGTCAACATACTGGAGATTTCTTGAATGTTGTTAGCGAGGGCATTATTGACGAGGTCACCTACGTACGTCACGCTGCGATGTTTTATCACCCTCGCGAAAGTAGAGAAGATGGCCCGAGTCTAGTGTTACGGTGTCCTCCCCCTCTCTACTACTACTCTACATAACCCCATAACATGCCATTTAATGTTCTCTAACTCCACTTACAACTGCACTAGGTGATGGTCAAACCTCAAAGTTCGGTGGGACTTCACCCGAGGATTCTTCGCACCCCTAACCCCAGGTCTGGCATGGCACCCGTCAACGCCAGCACAGCCGCTGGCTTCGCTGGGCACTTTGGACCTTTTTGTTGGCTATCTATCATTAATTGAGGGTTTGGGCCATGACCCACCACGCTGGTCCAGTGCGTGTTAGTGGGTTGTTTTGTCATTTCCTCGTTTGTTGGTTGGATTTAGGAATTAGGAAGCACCGCGGGCAGTTAAGGTTGGCTTGGTATGGTATGGTATGGTGAGTGTACTCTTTTTTCCGCTCTGAGACTCGGGATGGTCAGCCTAACTCCATCCAGAAGCACAGAATCTTCCTGGGATTTTCACAGGCTTCGCGGAGTGGCCTCGGATGGTCACGGATTTCGTGTTGCTGTGCTGTTACTCCCTCGCATTCCAGGACTACGTGGGCAGCTGATTCCTCGACACTGAGAACCCCCCTGCAGAGAGGGCTTCCTGTTACTCAGATGGTGTGGAGGTGTTTGTTTAGTGGGCAGTGTCCTGTGAGTGTTCTCACAAGGACGCGTAGGTCTCTTCTGGTCAGTTTCAGTAGCTTTGGTGATGAAGCCGGAGGTAAGGGAGGCCGCCTTACCTGGCGGCACTCCTGTAGGTGTGTCCATCGTTCGGCATGCGTTCCTCTGGTTTTTTGCCTTATCCATGTTCGGAATTGTGAGAATGCTAGGGGAGGAGTGGACGTGGGCCTCTCATATTCATCTCAGGTGTCTCTCCTCATATAGTTGTATCTGGTAGTGTTTCTCTTGTATAGGTTTGCTGGGCATTCTGTCACAGGGGGCGGCTTAGAGAGGTTCATAGGCTAAGGCTCTGTTTAAGATCTGAGTGTGAGGGCTTTCTATGCCCCCCCAGAATCCATTGTTTTGTATTCTCAAAGCCGATAAGGTCTCCTCTTGTTGTATATATAAGTCTAGTGGCACTATGTCTAGGATTACCTCCAGGGCAACGCCCGGTGTAGTTCTCATGCAGCCTGTTATTGCTGAGCACACCAGTCTTTGGAATCGTTGCAGTTTGGTTATTGAGGTTTATTGTATTGTATAGGTATTTTTGAAAGTAGTAGTGGCTATCACTAGCTACTAGTATACAAAAATACCTAATAAACATTTAACCTTTATTAGTATTCTATATTTAGGACTCTGATGACTGGCACTGTGTTTTATTATACGCAGATGGTCGATATCTGGTCTTATAGAGTAGTTCTCGACCACAATATTTAAAAAAAAAATTGCATATAGCTTATTTCAAATAAAGTGAAATTGAATGAAATATGTTAAATACACAAAACTGGATAACTCAATGACTTAATATACAAAATTCTATTACATTATTGTTAAGTTTACATAATCAATAAAGCTAAGGTCGAAATCAGGACGTCATTTAACCTTGTCCGATTCGCGACCACAAGAAATTTCATAACTCAGTATTTTATGGTTTGTTGCTCCGAGCCTGGACGAAATAAGGTTTGTAGATACCTTACGAGCATAAGGTTCAAATTTAATAAAATGTTTGAATAAATTTTAATACAATAATGCATACAAGAAATCACCTTATTGACACGATATGTCCAATTCGCGTCCAACCCGGTCTAAAATGGGACTTTCTTAAAATATCGTGGAACAGTTCTCGTCCACGCAATATTTCAATTTTATTGACAATAATTTAGATAGAATTACACAAATCCATATTTTTTAATCCAAAATGAAGTCAAACTAATAACTATCAACTCTGACATGCATAAAGACACTGTAAAACTTACCGTTGAATTCGCGACACGCTGCTATTTTTCGCGTTGATATAGACACTTTTTGTCTTGTTGACGGCGGACCACAAATTGATTAATTTATTTTACTTATAATTGCTGGTGCTTGTGATGTGTAGTTAGCTTGTATGCGTTGCTTACACATCCAGGTTGTTGATATAATTTAATGTCTTTGTGTGAGAGTGCAAATAAGGCTATTTTCGACAAAAAGTAACCAGTAGTGCCGCGAAAGGTCGTGAATGGGGCCTGGACGCATAACAGGCGCATCTACCCTACTTTTAGAATGCGTCATTCAACCCCAATTTCGACGAAAATTTTGGGCCCGATTTCCACCAAATAACTTAATCTAATCTACCTTACCATTACACACGCAATCACGAATGACCTACAGAGGTCACGGCGGGTCATATTAGTCACCTCTGAAAATAGATCGGATCGATATTTTCACCAGCTTTGGTATCGATTGACGCATTTCACCACGAGACTTGGTCTTCACACTAAAAATAATAAATGCGAAAGTTTGGATGTTTAGATGCATGGATATTTGATTTAATTATCCCAGGCAACCCATACACAATATTTTTAGCACACCTCGATCAAGAACCAATCTTGGCCTTCAAATTCCTTCCACCAGAGTTTGTAATGAATATAATTTATTACCTAAACAAGGAAATACCAGCTATAGATGTCTTTAACCAAAGTATAAAACAATTTAAATATGTCATGATGTGTCATTTCAGCACTTGTACTAATTTATTCATGAACTAACTTATGTTTAATTTGTATCTTACTATGGATTTTTTTATTATTTTCAATTTGTATTTTTTTTAGTTTTAAGTGACCTATTATTGAAATAGGTACTCCTTTCCTTTAGCACATTGTTTTAAATTTTTATTTCACTGAGCGCATTCTCTATAAAACAAGTTATGTAGGTACGCAAAAAATTGTCATATGTATTAGAATAATTACCATTAAGATTTTGTTAGATATAGGCATAATATATATGATGTTTGTGTTCTTTAAATAAATAAATAAATAAATCTCTGACGGACTAGAACGGATCGGGGTGAAACATAAATAATACTTTTCATAAAGAAAGAAAGAAATAAAGAATTTGTTCGTAGCCATTCGTAAAGCAGTTCCTATGGGATGGAAAACCTCAACCTGACCTTAACAGCCTGTATTGCCACGGCTGGACGCAAGCCTAATATGCGTCTTATTGGCGTTTATATACATATATTGGGGGAGATGCCCATAATCCCCATGCTGGGCATGTAGGTTGGGGATCGGAGTTTGATGGTGCAATTTTTGTGCAGGGGGCGCTGGAAGGATTAGAGAGTGCACCTGTGTTTTCACACACTTGTGCACTATATTTCCTGCTCATATGGCTAGTGTCCGTTGAGACTGGCCACCGTGGTCGAAATTCGGCTAGAAGGACATCATCATCGGCATTCTGAATGGATACTGTACGTACCGTGTACCTTGGTCGATTGCACCTGTATACAAGGTTCCACAGAAAGGGTCTACTAAGCCGTTAGGGGCTGATTCTGGACATCGAGGGGTCTCTCTCATCGTTTGCTCTAGGTATTTTATTAATTCCCAAGTATATTCTATTCCTTTTTTTGAAAAAAGTTATGAGACTTTTAATGTTCTACCACGCGTATTCACATTATTGTTAAATGATTATGATTATGTTATGAAATTTAAATGGTTTTACATATGTTTTTTCCAATAATTAATGGCAAAACACTGGTTTGGCTGAAAAAAACAAGCTAAACAACAGATGTGAGACATTTTGTAATGTTAAATGATGCAAGAGTGCGTGTCAAACACGAATAAGAAGAAAGATAAAAATGTTGTTTTGCCAAAATATATAAAAAAAATAAAAATTCACAAGTTGGACGCTATTTTTAACAGACTTCAAAAAAAAGGAGGTTCTCAATTCGTGTTACCTCAGAACTTTTGACTGTGTGGTCCGATTTGCATGATTCTTTTTTTATATGAAAGCTGGTGCTTCCCGTGTGGTCCCATTTTAATTTTGTTTAGTTCTGACAATGGGATCCACGAAAACTCATGAAAAAACTGTAAAAATTGAAGTCGGTTTATAGATTTTTAAAACAAAATTAATTATGTTCCACACTTTTACGACGGCGCGCGGCGTTGACAGTACAATATACTATATCAAAATAATCAAAACGAGGTCTCACCTTTTATAACAGTCATAATAATACGTGATAGAATTGTTGGCATAGTGATAAATAACATGACATGTATCGTCAAGAGTTAGAACATCTACATCTTGCAACAATGATGACTAACAGTCATGTCATCGCCATGACGGTGTATGGCCTTCGACTCTACGTAACTGTTGTGTGTATGTGTTTGTTTGTATGTGTGAGTCTTCCGCTCTTACTTCCCGGAAGTTTGCAAGAGATTAGTTTACCTACCTACGTTCTACACTGCGTACCTATGTAGGTACTTTACATATTATGTTTATATTATATATTTCTAGGAAATTAATATAGTTATATCCTAAAAAAATAAGCTAGGTAGGTATAACTTACTACGTCACTTGACCTCGTGATCATAGATTTCATCATCATCATCATCATCATCATCAGCCTATATTAGTCCACTGCTGGACATAGGCCTCCCCTAATGAGCGCCATAGCGCCCTGTCTTCAGCTTGACGCATCCAGCATCTGCCTGCAGTCTTTCGCAGATCGTCATCCCACCTGGCCGGAGATTAACAAAGGATTAACATAGATTTCAGCATATTTCTATTCAGCGCATTACCGTACTGAGGGACGCATGCGGGCTTAAATCCAGTCGAAGTCGATTTTTCTTGGGATGGGTGGATTCTAGGGTGCCACTAAACCTTGATGTCCAAAACACCTCCTTTCGGCTTAGTACACCCTTTCTGTTGCACCTTGTATTTTATTTGATTTCTTATAAAATTACCCTGAGTGTAGGGCAACCTAATAATAATAACGAAAACCTTTAATTATAATTTATTCAATGCCTTGATTGATATTTAAATGACGCTCGCTAGTTAAACAGAAAATCTAAAGTCGTCCTTTGTGAACTTACAAATGGTTTGGATTATGGTGTTAATAATTTTTATACCTACTTATTCTCTACCGACTGAAAACACAGATTTCATAAATTGTATCTGTGCATAACAGAGCCGTCAATCCGTTTATCACAATGTCCAGCTGTGGACTAATATGCTGTAGCTTTAGTAGGTAACGTAGGTAGGTACAATTAGATGACTAATGTAGAGTGGCTTAACAAAGAAAATCGGCCTTGGTTATTTTTGTTTCAAATAATTAATTTTGTTTTAAAAAACTATAAACCGACTTCAATTTTTATAGTTTTTTCATGAGTTTTCATGGATCCCATCATCAGAACTGAACAAAATTAAAAAGCACCAGCTTTCATATAGAAAAAGAATCATAAAAATCGGACCCCCCAGTCAAAAGTTCTGAGGTAACAAACATAAAAAAAATACAGTCGAATTGAGAACCTTCTCCTTTTTTTGAAGTCGGTTAAAAAGAAGGAAGAGCTGTAGAGTCGCGAGCGGAAGCTACTATAAAATAATCACAAACAACACCTGAAACCATTCTGAAACTGATCTAAATTAAAGTAGGTACGTGGAAATCCCAGACTTCACTCTCACATATCTCTTATATCCATGTGTTAGTGTAATATCTTTCACGTGTCGAAACAATCTTGCTTGCTGAGTGAAATTCCACTTTCGGCTGTAGAGTTATAATTTGTTTTTCAATTGGCTGAAATCTACAAATATCTGGTGTTGGCAGGTTGTAAACAAGGTAGGTAAAAGAGCAATTTTCTACCTTATCCAGTCGAATTTACGTTTTGTTTTTCGAATGTCTGCTTTTCTGAAACAATTGGGTGATTATTGGAAACAAAAGAACCAGCTAAGCGATAATCTGCCTTAATGCTCTTGGTATATGATTTGTTTAGTATTTATAAGTATTTTAGGTCACATTACGCGACTCACACACACATACATACATTACTCTGTTTAAAATAATAGGTATGTATGTGTATATTTAGTTTTAATTGTCCCCTCTTATATTGTAATGGGAAGGGGATTCCGTTCGTCCAAGCGCAGCCTGTCATGCTTGGACGACAAACTGTCAAGCCGAGGGACTTCACCAGGTTGGAAACAAAAATTCGACCTGGCAACACTTGACTTGTGACAACAAGAACGAGCGGCGGTGTGTGTTCTCAAAAAACCCATCTAAAAACAAAATCTATAAACAATACGGTGATCTGTGCAAAATTCATCAAGGAGCTGCGCCAGGAATCCGGGGTGAGCTTAGATATATTATATTTTATGTATATTTTTATCATTCATCACATCTCACCCCAGCACATAAGACGAGTGGTAAACGAAGGAGACAGGTTCGGCGTCAGACCCCAGCGGTAATGTTTGCGATCTTCCTTTAAATCGTACATGATTTATTTTCCAACTGGCCGTATTCTAGAAATATCTGGTAAAGATATGGGCACTCGGGTACTTTTCCACAGTTTGTTTACATACATGAGCACTACCACAGAATTTTATGTAGTAAGTTCCACGGAAATTGCGCAGTTTTCTATTATAGGTACCTAATTTTGTTTGAATCATAAATTTAAATTCATTCACGGATTCGATAGACAATTAGAATACAAACTAACTTAAGCTAACTGTAGACTGTTGCAAATAATCTATAGGCTAATATTAATTAATTTTTAATGAATCGTAGAGGGGTCTACGACGAACTTTTTCGTTTGATATTTCAAATATTACAGGTACTGTCGATAGGTGTATTATTCTAGTACCTACCTTATGTAACCTCTTCTTTTTTAGGTAGGTAGGTACCTACCTCAGAACTTTTGATTTTGATGATTCTTTTTTTATTTGAAAGCTGGTGTTTCCCGTGTGGTCCCATTTCAATTTGGTTCAGTTCCTGATCTGACAGTGGGAAAACCATAAAATTCAAGTTGGTTTATAGTTTTTTAAAAACAAATCTAATTATGTTCAAATAATTGAATAATAATGTTCGCTGTCCATAATGTTAGCTTGTTGTAACTGTTGTGATTTGATTATTAAATAAAATTATTGTTAAATTCTTTTATTAAGTTAAGAAAATAAAACGAGCGATGAAATATAAAATAAACATTCTTCTGAACTCGTTATGATAATAAAATGTGAGAATCAGATCGGATATAAAAATAAAATTTAGAAAAATGCAAAAAGACCACTTATGATTTGTCAGGTGTGGGGTTCGAACCCACGCTCCCTCTCGGGAACCAGAGCTTAAATCTGGCGCCTTAGACCACTCGGCCAACCTGACGATGTGTAAAATGCTAAAATTATAAAGCAGGTTCACATGATTTGGCACGGTGCCCTAAGAATGACAATGTTTCTACCAATCATGCTAAAGTAGGTATCGTGATCACGATGTCAATGATCCATAATGGCATATGACCTTGAGAATTAAAATAATACCACGTTTATCATCTCATGATCGCATAAGATATAGTTTAGAATATATCTACCGCTGATATTTTTCTTATTTCCCCACTTTTATAACCAATTTAATCAAAAGTCAGTATAAAAATCTATGACACATAATGGCGGCGGCAGTGCCATCTACCGTTAACTACGTGAACGAAGTTATATGCGCGTTTACTCGCAGAATCGGGTTTGCTGCATAGCGACTTGGTTTGCTGTCCTACGGGCAGATGGCGTCCACTGTCTTGTCCAAACAACAGGTAGGTATATAGTTTTTCTGCCTTGTGTGTGGCAATGTCATCGAAGCATCGATTAATCGATTTGATTTACTTTGTTTCGTAAGAAAGCTAAATTATTTCTGGGAGCGTACTACAACCACAGCTAAGTTTGATGAAAATCGCTACAGCTGTTTTTATTTGAGATTTTCATAATAGTATTCAAAAACTCTGTACTGTACCACAGATAATATTATACTAACTGTAAGTACCCAGATTATAAGTGAATAGTATTTTTTCGAAAAGATAACTATTCACTTCTATTTTAATTTTTTCGAAATTAGCTTCGTAATTATTGCCTATACGAAACTTCGTAGAGGGTCTACGAAGAAGCGTAGAACCTTCTGTGTAAACTATGACTTACATACATTATTTATCTGATATATGGGCAGAGCCATTTAAGAATTTAGTTTCGCTTAAAGCCTCTCTAAGGAACGATTCAATTTCGATTTCATGATAAATTACATTGAAATTACTAGGGTAAATATTATACTTGAACAACCTCAACCTCAACAGTTTATATTTTCCACTGCTGGCCTAGGCCTCCCCCTGATGGGCCTTATTGGCTTATCGTATGGGAGTGCCCTCTCTCTCCCGATGAATATCCCTTATACGCCTCTCACAACACCCACGGAAGACTTGACGTGCAAATTCTAAGCCTCAAACATACTCAAATAAAAACGTTTTAGAAACTTAGGTATTTTATAGGTACTAAAAAAATTACTCAGCGAGCTATAGAAAGAGCTATGCTCGGCGGAGTCTCTCTGAAGGACATGATTCGGAAAGAATACATCCGACAGATAACCAAAGTTAGCGACAAAGGTTTAAGAATTAGCAAGCAGAAGTGGCAGTGGTTTCGGTGGTGTCGGTTCTTCACGAGATATGGCCCATATCCATATCTCGTGAAGAACCGAAAACAGCTCTACTGGCAGATGCTGGATGCAGCAAGCCGAAGGCAGGGCACTATGGGCTCATTAGAGGAGGAGATTCTACGTCCAGCTGTGGACTAACATAGGCTGATAATGATAACTAATTCAAATGTAAACTACTTTTATTTGCTACGATTCAATCAGGTCCATTGTAGCTTAGCCATTACAAATAAAAAACAGTTTAGATAACGCAATCTTTTATTTTTATCAGGAATAAATAATTTACATAATATTGTTAGTGCGTAAATCAGAAAAAGGGATTAGTTAGTCCAAATATTACTACAACAAATTTAAAAACAACTTGCTCTTGTCTAATTCGCGTGTTATTATCTCTATATCTGCCGTTTGTACAAAATAACGATATTCTTAATCACAATAATCTATATGAATTAATTTGTTATAAAGTGCGGCCTTCAAAATGATTATGATAAAATTGCATCTCAATCTTTAAAAATGTAAAAGTTTGTATACAAATACACCATGACAAAGACATAAGATAATTTTATATGGAATGATATTTCAATAATAAGTCAAAATCTGTAGTCTAAACGGAAGAAATCGTGGGCATCGTCTAAAATGTGTATACTATACAGGTGGTTTGAGATTCCACGAGATGTAAAATTTTTACCTATACGGAAAAAAAAGTGATCTGACAAAAGTGGAATCAGAAGGACGTGTTCTAAATCAAAAAAATATTAGGCACGGGATGTGCCTAATATTTTTTTGATTTACAACACGTAAGAACATTATCCCTTATTTCATCATTATTATTTTAACATTTAAGTTCTCATTAACCCGCTGCTCTAGTGTTAAATTCTTCAAAATATTATGGTACCTACTTAACATAATAAAATCCTAGTACCTACGTGTTATATAAACACTTATTTTACCCACTTCAACCAACAAATCTAACACCGCCATTGACAACGGAGCCCCACTAACACTGCTAATTCTAGCAGCATTGCATTCATCATCGAGGTATTGACAGACCAACTCCAGAAAGTCCTTATTGTCAGCATTGTAACAATCCTCGTGATGGCATCTGCCCACAACCTTACATACATTACATGAGTGGAGACAGTGGGCTCTGTGGCCAGGTGGGATAACAGACGCCGACGTATTCTTTGACAGCATCGCCAAATTACACCATTTGATGCTCTCATTTTTTTATAGTACGAGTACCTGCTTATTGACATATAATTTATTTTACTTTTGACTATTAGAGAATTTACAACTTTTTTTTATTGTGACATGTCCATATTTTGAATTGACTATAATTATTATTATAATCTCTCTTTGACTGAGTATTTTCTTTGCATCTACTCATTTATTAAATTATAATTTTTAATTTATTTAATTTGACTATAATGTATTGCGTGGTATTCATATTTTATAATTTCATATTCTACTTACCCTTTGACTGTATAATGTTTGACGTTTTGGAATGTATGTAGTTTTGTAAGTCAAGTTTGAATAAATAAATAAAAAAAATATTATAAAAAAAACAATCTCGGAAAGACTGTTGAGAGATGCTGGATGCGGTTGTAGCGTTCAAGTCCGAATGTCGGAACAGAACACACTCGCAGCTTTTTGGGTTATATTATAACAGTCGGTGGAAGATCGACCTAAGCCACAGGGCCTACCACCAGCTGTGCGATTAAAATTAAAACCTAAATTGACATTTGAAAGCCATAATATCATGGCTTTTGTATTTTTGCAATTCTGTGAATGTTATGTGGGATGAGACGCACGAAGACCATGAAATGGCTTGCAAATGTCAAATATAGAGTGCAGGAATTCTAGAGCTCTCATTTGGGGTAGCCATGTAGTCGTGGACAAGCATAGGCTGGTGTTGCTGATGGTAACGAGTATGGTACCGAGAAATCTGAGTTATTTGTGTTGGTTGTTCTAACCGTGACGTTTCTTATCCTAAGTGTTATATTAAGTTTTATTTTCCGCTTCACATCCACATCTTCATCACCGCCATCGTCAGTAGAACCGCACTGACAGTGTGAACACCAGCTGCATTGCACTCATCATTGAAGCACTGGCATACGGTCTCCAGATGGTCCTCATTGTCAGCCTTGTAGCACTCCTTGTGGTGGCGGACCCAGCCGCAGCCTCGCATCACGCGAAGGTCTGGCTGGTAGCCTTTGTGCAGGACTGTAAGGAGAAGAAGAAAGGTGAGGTTATTGTGCTGGAGGTACAGTTTGCATAATGTGGCCCTAAAGAACAAACAAAGGCGTTATGGACCCCTCAACAAACTAAGGTCCAATTTCACCATTGCAACTGAAGGCGTTCAATCTATAAGTACTAATATTGTATCGTATACTAATATTATAAATGCCTGACCAGGCATACAGTCGCCGTAGCTGAAATCGGCTTAGAAGCATCATCATCATCATTATAAACAGGCAGTATTTGATTGTTTGTTTGTATTGAATAGGCTCTGACACTACTGGACCTCAGACGAAGGATTCCTTTGTCTGAGTACTGGACATATAAAACAAATAATATATGTATATAAAAAATAGTCATTGACCCATAATTCCATAACCAAGAAAACAACTTCAATCATGTATTTATAAAGACGAATTAAGAGTCGTAATTTCAAAATATAATGTAATTGTATGTCAGATACGAGGGGTAGGAGTATAAATATCACCGAGCTATTTGTGTGCTAGGTACTTTTAAGTTCCATACTTTGAAAGTAAAAGTAGCATAGAATGTCAATAGATAATTTTAATAATGAATGAAGCTACTTTTTACTATATTTGGAGATAATTTGATTGAGTTTAATATTTATATTTTGTTAGTAGAGCAGAGGAAGTCGAGTAAAGGTCTCCTCCAGTTCTGTCCAGTTGTTGCGGTCTTCTGCGACGCTTGGCCAATTTTGTGTTTTCAGATATTTTCTTATTTTGTCTGATCATCTTGCTAGGGGTTTGCCAATTCTTATTTTTCCCTTAAGAAGGCTACGAACCCCCCCCAAATCTCAGCGGCCGGCCCGAGCGAATTTGTTGTTATTTCACGTAGAATCGCATCGTGTTGGCCATTCCGCGGCATTCGCCATCGCCTTATTTTGGAATTGCTCCCTGTATCGCATCGCCCCCCGCGTTTGAGCGAGCGGTTGCAAAAATTTGAAGGAATTTCTCAATTTTTATATTTTTTCGTACTTTGCGATTCATTTTGAATAAAAGATTGATTTCAGAAATATTTTTGTTTATTTCTTATGATAAGTGAATATATTTGAATGGTTGTTTCTTTCCATGAGGTGACTAGGGTAGCCCATCTTTCTTTTGGCATTCTGGCTACGTGGTTACTTTCGGTATACCTAACCTACTCATAAATAATTAGTTGACGATCACATCACAGCCGTTCCACCACATAATTGATTAGTCCGGTAAGTGTCAACTTTTTAGTTAGGTTTTAGTAGATTTCTTTAAGATGTGGACCCATCGACAAGCATTTCAATAGATTGAGATTAGAATTGGAATCAAGTTTCCAGAAAAACCATGACATGGATGTGACCTGGAAGTGTTGAAACCTTACGTACAGCTCAATTACCACTAATTGAAACTTTGCCCGCTATTAATCATCCATAGGCACCAGCATAATGTAATAAACCCCTAAAGCAATACAAAGGGTTTATTTTGATGAAAATATTATGTATTTTGTTGTATAGTAGGAAATTGATTAACTGTTTTAAAATTTGTGTTTAGATTAGATTATTAAAGTGTATAGTTATTTTAAGTCTAGTTATTAAAATAAAATATATGTCACTCCTCAAGGGCCCTGCCTGAAAACCAGCGCAGTGTTGGGCAATTGCCTGATACTGCAACATGCTGAGGCAGGGACCCATTTACCCTTTACCACCCTGTATCTAGTGTATCATACATATCTGTATTGTACCTACTAATTTAAGTGTTTTTGGGTAAATAAATTATATATCTCTCTCTCTCTCTCTCTAAAGGAATGTTCATAGTAACTGGTAGTAGGACGGATCGGTTTTGTCAGTAAACGAAATAACAAAGCCTGCTCACCGCGTCAAGTGGATACTTCCGGTGTAAACCAGACCATCGCCTGGTGATCAGGGGAACGTATTCCGAACCTTACTGACCAGACATAGGGACTACAGCAATATCCTGCTAGTTATATCCTTCCAGCCTTATAAGAAACTACAAAGTACTCTCATATCAGTTGAACTTCTGTATTCGTCAGAGTAAAGCCGGAAACACACTTTTGACGCCACACCACATGCAACAAAACTTGATACGTCTAGAGTTGACGACCGACTAACCTTCACACAGCTGTGTGGTGCTGGCTTAGAATCTGCACCACTATTCCCGTGGGTGTCGTAAGAGGCGACTAAGGGATATCCACCAGTCCCCTGCGATCCCCAACTCGCATGCCCAGCGTGAGGATTCTAAGCATTACCCCCCATAAGATAAACGCCAACAAGGTGCTTATCAGGGGGAGGCCTGCGTCCAGCAGTGGACCACTACAGGCTATTGAAGTTGAAGTTGAAGTAACCTTCACACTGTCTGTCACGCCTGGTGTGAAGATTAAGAATGAGTGGAATCCAATTGTATCCATTTTCTACTTCCAGAACCAAATTGTAAATACCCGACGACGAAGTGTCGTCGTCGCGTCGGGTGTTAATAATGTGATTCTTTCTAGTCATAGAAAAAGAATGCGATTTTTTTTATGGTAAATAGACCTTTGTTTGACCGCAATCTCACCTGATGGATTTGATTAAACTCAACACGCAGCTCGTTTTGTTGAGTCACGTGGTGTTTCAATAGTGTGCAGAGCCCAGTACGATGATGACTATGACCTACACATAATTCTGTACGTAGTAGTAGAATTATGTTAAAAAGAGATGGTAATTGGTTTTCTCCAGATCTTATTTTTAATAATTGTTTTTTTTTTTTTTTAACAATAACAAAGAAATGAGATAATTATTTTACTAAACACCACACACTTGAAATAAAAGACTTCATAAGGCTCTTTTATATACGGACAGGACGTCTCGATCTCGACTGCAGGCGATGGCAGTCGGCGGCTGTCGCCGAGAGTAGTTGCCTTGAAGTCGACGGTTGTATTATAGTTGCCTTGCAGTCGGCAAATTGCCGTCGTCGTCCGCATATTTCAGACGTGCAGTCCGTGTATATTAACACTTAAAACTCACACAAAAAAAATTTGGTACCTTTACCTACTTATACTCAAAATACTTTAGCATAACATGATATATCTTAGGTTGGTACATTATACCCACCTACTGCAGCTAGAGTACGAATGGCTACCACGTAAAGTCGTGAGCGAAAGATTGAAAAATTCAATAAATGTTTATTATCATTCAATCTTAAGTTCAAGACTGGCTTACGTCAACCAGAGTTTCAATCTTTAGATTTGCTCAATGTTCTACAAAATTTTGATGACTTGATGATGAATCGGCTCTGATTTGAGCGCAGACCTCGCATCCAGTTCTTTCAAGCGACCTTCAACTCACTCCATTTAGTTATCTATGAGCGACCTACTTTTAAACAAAACATAATAGTGCTTCCTAAAACTTTGCAAACTTTGGCTCGCTTATGTTATTATGACTGTAGCCGAATGGGAGAATATAGCTCTCGTCTCCATAGGCTCTAGCTAGAGGAAGGCAGAAGAAAGCCATGGTAGCGAGAGTTATTCTACCATAGCTGTTCTGCCAATGTTAAATATTTTTGCCGAAATTTATGTTATTTTAAAGATATAATAGTTAAAAGTAAATTGGAAAAAAATGTGGTCATTTAAGCCAGCAAGCAAGGTATTCGCTGCCCGTTTTAGCTTTAATTACATACTTACTAGTTTGCACAACCTTCCTGCAGAAGAACTCCCCTTGGCCAAAGCTTCCATCTTTATGAATGATTCCCTGTCCACATTGGACGACGGGGATGTACTTTAAGAGAGTATCTCTGTCGTACTCCGACGGGTCTAAGCACATGGAGTTGTTGTGACTGTTGCATTCTAGGCAACGGATTGCTTGATCTGGAAAAACATGTTTTTATTCTGGATTACTTGCAAGACTTGGCTTTGAATCTAAATGCCATGAGCAAAAGCAGATTTTCTTAAATAATAAATTGTTCAAGGCTACGTTTCCATTATTTTGTTTTCAAACAAAGCCAAAATTTGAGATAAGCCTGTGAAAAAATTTGAACTTTGTTTATATCTATTTTAATTTAGTCTCATTGCGCCTGGAAGAAATTGCTTTAAGCAATAAGGCCGCCTAGTGTACGTTTTTTATTTCATTTGTTTTATTTAGATGTAAGTTATTTTATTTTGTATGTACATTAAGTGTTCATTTAATCATTCATTTTTTATAAAATAGTCAAGAATTTGCCCTCTACTTATAAATTATAATATATTATGTATATATACATATTTGTCATCACATCACATACTTATCATAACGTTATCACCCGAGGTCAGAAAAGCATCAGGGCTAACGAGACTGTTTATATCACATATTAACTTAAACATTCTTATCACTTACGTGAAGGACCAGACTGTAGCGAGATCGCAAACAAGACGAACACAACTGCATTTCCCACCATGTTTATATCAATAAATTTATTGATATTTGTTTACACCGGACGAGCTTAAAGAAGGAGTGATACAGGCAAACTGGCAAACTGTATACTTTACAATAAAATCCGCATTTTGTTGTGTCCGTATTCTATTACTCGTTACGAAGTCATTTGTTTTTTTACGCGCAACAACACGGTATAAAACTTATGAAGTTTTACAGAAAATTTATATTGTATTTTTTTAATTGCGTATATTCTAATATTGAGAGCGAAATAGTTTGATAACTGGATAACTAAAAATTGTAACGCTGTGGTTTACCTCAATAAATATAAAATAAAATAAAAATTACTATGATAAAACGTCATGGTAGTGGCGGTAATTCTCAGATCTGTCAATTTCAAGATAAAACATTTGATTGTTTGTTTGTTTGTACTGATGATGATGTTATATCAAATGTTTTATCTTTATAATATTAGTATAGATTACGTTCGAGGCGTTGAAAATGTTATTAAATATTATTAAATTCGTAACTTTTAAAAAGTCTTTCACCTATTTTCCCTGCAAAATTTAAAATCCCCATGTAACCAATGAAAACTTTACATTTTCAGGGTTAAATTCTTTGTAAACTTTTTCTTATTTTGAAGTATAAACGGGGTGGTTGAAAATCCTTCAGTAATCAGGATTTCGTAGAAATATAATTTAATATGACTTCAGTTGCGTAAATAATTAACTACCTATCTAAGTCCATGTTTTACATGAAATATTTATTTTTTATTACATTTAACATGATGTTTCTAGAATTTTATTGCTTGCATACCTACTTAGATTTAAAAAAAATCTTTTACGATCCACTGACGTAACGAGTGACGATAAATTATAAAAATAATAAATAAATAATATGTAGATAAGCAAATTCGACATAACTTCAAAATAAAACAAATCGTAGTAAATAGGAACATTTTAATCACTATAAATTCGACACAGTCTTAAACTCTCCAACTAGCAATAAGAGCGGCAACACCGCACAGAAATGTCACTGTCACTGTCATTTGGTGCGACGTTGCCGCGTTGCACATGTCTCCGAAACACTGGCAGACGGTTTCGAGGTGATCTGCGTTGTCTGCCTTGTAGCACTCGCGTTTGTGCTTCACCCACCCGCAACTGCGCAAGATTCGGACCTCGGGCGTCTTCTCAGGGTGGAGAACTGAAAAAGATATTCATTGAATCCCTCAATTGAGACAAGTTTTCGTTGTCAACTTGTATATAAACGTTCGACTCAGACTCTTTTATATTTCAACAATCGCTATTGCTACGCCGTAGCAGCTACGTACCATAGCGTAGCTTACTATATCGTATCCATTTTGAATGGAGCATAAACGTAAATAAACCGCCCATACTTAACCTAAAATTCACTTTGTTGACGCGTCCTTTTATACGTAATTTACATTACTTGTCGATTTTAGATCCTCCCTTCAATAAAAATTGCTTACAATTATATCTGAAACTCGCGCCAAGCAAGTGAGATTTTGTTATTTGTATCGTATTTTGTTTACTAACATGCTTCATTCAAAATGGATAAACCATAGGTCGTAACATTCACCTGACAGAGCTGACCGTTATTTAAAAACTAGCAGAAGCTAATTTGGTTTTATCGGTTTGTAAAGTTAATCAGATTTATTGACAAAGACAATTACAAGTACTGGTAAGTACAATATTAATTAATATTATTTATAAAAAGTACACATAATATTTACAGTTGAAAGAGTTAATATCCGACTAATATTATGAAGCCGAAAGTATCTGAAAGTATCGGTATACAATTCAAACAAAGACAATTCCCAGGAAGGTGAATAAAAACTTGTAATTTACCTCTACCGAAAACACACTGACCGAAATAAGTATTGAGTGAGACCCTGCCATATTAGAACTTACGAACCAAACCTCTAAAAGGTTCAAACCTACTAAACCTACGTTTACGATTTAAGAATACGCCCGTCCACACACTGTTCCACAGCTGGTATTTACTAAACGCACGGTCATTAATTCATTAGTACAACATTAACAATAGACCAGATAGCTTTTAGATTGCTCCGAGAGCGACAATGGGGCCTTTATTTAGCGTGGGCAACACAGACATTATCCAGTGGTTATTCAGCAGGCACTGGTGACCATGGGCCGTGCTGATAATTATCAGGATATCATAGAACAGATTGGCATTGGTAGTGCTTTTGAATAGATGCTACTGAAAGGTTCATGGTGGTTAGAACGTCAGCCCTCGTAGAAAAGTAGTTTCCTGTTCATCTACCCATTAAAGGCAGCGATGAGCGGGTTCCAATCTCGTCAAACTTTAAACTTAGGAAATGCTGTGCATTCCTGTTAGAAGCACACATTCTAGAGTAAGAAAGTCTACACCAACGCCGGCGGCACAGCCCGCCGGGCAAGGCCGGCGGCCACAGAGTTCAGCTAAAGGGTCAGCATTGATTTTTTTGTATAAAGTTTCTTAAAATTACACCCAGCTCCGATGACGATCGTGCTCTACCATACAAAAATTTAAATTTTCGAAGAAAATCGAGTTCGGTGCGATAAATAAAATATAATTTTCCTAACTGACCTTCGAGAAGACGAAAGCATTCGTTAAAGTGGAGTAAAAATTCTATTATGTCTTTTCATACGCCCTTCCTTTTATTGAGCACTCAATCGACTCGTTATCGTCACATTACCGACTCATCATATGGTTTTCCAGGCTAATCCTTACGTACTATCAGAAATCGAAAACTGTTAATTGTAGGAGTTTAAAAAGTCGAATATACATTCATAACACCATTCAGTGTAAACTCCGATTTTTTTTGATTGACATAAATCATAATAATTAATTTTCTTCTATAAAACTATAAACCTACTTAAATTTTTATAGTTTTTTCATTGATTTTTATGGATCCCATTGTCTGAATTGAACCAAATTAAAATGATAACAAATATAAAAAAAATACAGTCGAATTGGGAACCTCCTCTTTTTTTAAGTCGGTTAAGTACAGAACGAATGCATAAAAATATAGAAAACGAGTTTATACTGCATTGTGTTATGCAGTGGGGTTACCTCATACTGATTCTGACGCGTCAGTAAGAACCAAAATTCTGATAGTATAACTCACTAGTTTGCACCATCTTCCGGCAGAAGAACTGCTTGCTGATCATCTCCGGGAGACTCCTGGCGCAGTCCACCACGGGCACCACGGTGTTCATGTACCGCAGGTTAATGTCCAGGCAGGCGGAGTTGTTTACGCTGTTGCATTCGAAGCATTTTATACCATCGCCTGCAAAGAATACAGTCCCTATTGACTTTGTTTTTGCAGTTCAAGGGGTCTAATTTTAACCAAATACAAATACAAATTATTTGTTTGATGCCATGTTTAAAAACTCAAACATCCCGCGGTTTTACCCGCGTAGTTCCCGTATCCGTGGGGATTCCGGGATAAAATATAGCCTACGTCACTTCCTGATAATTAAGCTGTTTAATGATGAAATATTGTTTTTTAATCGGTCCAGTAGTTTCTGAGCCTATTCAAAAAACAAACAAAAAACACAATAAAATCTTTCCTTTTTATAATATTAGTAAAGTCTAGAAAAAATAGGTAATAAAGAGGAGAGAATCTGACCACACAGTCTGGTCAGAGCCTCTCCTCTTTATTATGTACATATGTATATGAAAGAAGTTTATGACGACCAACTAATAATAAAGAATATGAAATAAATGAAAAAATCTGCGTTATGTATGAAGGTTGTTGTACCTTGCAGGAAAATTTTGAAAAAATCCTAATATTGTTTACAAATAATAATAATAATAATAATAATATAATGCTGGACAATTCACACAGCATTATCTAGCCCCAAGCTAAGCAGAGCTTGTGTTATGGGTACTAGATAACTGATAAACATAATACAATACACTACATAGATAGATATTTTTTTATTATACATAGAAAACATCCAGAACGCCCTGAACAAATACCTGCGGATCGTACAAATATTTGTCCCGAGGCGGGAATCGAACCCGCAACCTTCTGCGGTGGGCGAAGGTCGCAGGCGGACCTTCGCCCACCGCGCCACAGAGATCGTCAAATATAATATAAAACTTTAGTTACGGATAGTAAGGTCCAATATAAATTATACAGTCACCCTGTAGAGTAAATAAACAAACCCTCGGTACGGAGGAAGACCTAAGTTTATTAGTAGAATCCTTTCACAGTTCACACAATGAGGTCGCCAGGGCTGCCGGCCCTGAGGCCAATGAACTTTAATTAGCCGCAGCCCGACATGACGAGTACCTACTACAATACACTACAGTCATGTCCTTTACATGATGTGAGTGATTTCAGCATGAATCTCATTATAACGCTACTTGAAAGAAAGAAAGAAAGAAAGAAAATAATTTTATTTACCTAAAAACCACACAACACTATATTTAACTTCACTAAATTAATTCTTAACTTATACTAATTTTTGTGCGTAGCAGGCAAATATGGCCCACACTCAGCATTGTGCTGGGTAGACCTGGTGTGTCTACTCAGCGCTGGTTTTCAGTGTAGGCCAAGGGCAGGTCACGTCACGGCTACTTGGACAAACCTTCGTTGAAAGAACTGTGATAGTCCCCTGACGAGAGTGGTTTTTCGTCCATTCCATGCCAGTTAGGTATAGCCTTTTCCTATGTTTTTCAAGGTTTAATCATAACATAAAAGAAAACAGTTATTTGATCAACAAGTGAACAAAACGGTTTTATGTTGCATGTGCCGATTTTAAATCCCGAGCTAGCGAAGCAGTCTAGAGGAGAGTCACGAGCGTAGCGAGTGGCTCTAAAGTAGACTGCTGACCTAGCGAAGGATTTAAAAGGCAAGAAAACAAATAACATTTGCTTTCGAGTTAAACATACAACTTTTCACCTCGATCAGTGAGAAAATTATTAGGTCCATGTCACTTTTTAGTTGCACGTTGCGTTCAAATACTTGATAGGTCCGGTCCATTCATCATGATATTTAGGTGCTACCAAAAAGTATTTTTAGAGTGTGAGTGCATCAAAAAACCGCTTTACTCACACACTTGTTGAACAAATAACAGATTAAAATTTAAATAAGGTTTTCAATTAGTATTTTCAAATTATCTTAAACTTAGTAATCTTAATCCATAGTCCATTTTCACTATTATTGGAGCGAGAATAATAATGGAAACACGTCCTGCTAATATAATAAACGCGATGCCTGATGCGCAAACATGCCTGTATGTATGTTTGTTGCTCTTTCACGCAAAAACTACTGAACGGATCGGGCTGAAATATTACATACAGGTACTTAGTTCTAGACCTGGAATAACACATAGGCTTTTGATGCCATAAATCAGTTCCCGTGGGATAGGCGTGCGAATCCGCGGGGCGCAGCTAGTAATAATATACTTACATGTGGTCGAAAACATGACAGGCAGCAGCACACATAACACCACATAATTCAGATTAAAGGCAGACATTTTCTAGCGCCTTAAATTTTTCTACACGCAACTTTTTCAGCGAACAGCGTACAAACTTTCAGGAGTTTTCCTAATTACCTAACTGAGCAAGAACGTTACGTTTTTCGAGATTATTTTTTAAGTCTATTGGCACCTATTTTAGGCTAGCTGTTAAAACTTTTTGTTGAATTAAATTCGATTCAAAGAAAGCTGTTCAGTGTGAGACCGTTGGCCGACTGCTGGCCTGGTCAATGTATGTTGACTTATAACGAAGATCCAGAACAGCCATTGTGAGCTGACAAAGGGTTGAACCAGTGCAGTTCGGTTCTAATTACAGGTAGGGATTGTACAGGATACATTAATAAAGGTCTCACAGATTGTGTCACAGTGGCAATGGCACACGCCACAATCTGCTAACGACTGTTTACTTGCGATCGGAAATTGTAGGGGATAATGGTTTTTGCAGGGTTTTTAACCAAGGTTATGAGGTTGGCTTGGCAACCTATGTTTGTTTATATGTGTGTATGTAGCCGATGTTTATGTTTCCACGTTGAAACTATTCGTTTGATTTCAACAAATGGGGCATCCACTTATTCGCCTCAATATCCCGGTGATTATAGGGTATAAATGACGTCAGACGTTATTGGGGGTCTGACAAGATAACGGGATCTAAGTAAGGGTCCAAAATTTCATTATTAAAATAATAAGCACAATCGGTGAATGCCATTCCTGGTTGGGTTTTACTTTATTTTATCTTGTTGATTGAAGGTTTTATGGCTAGATTGGTTGTTATGTTCCGTAACCTAGTATTTTTTTTTTGTTAAAGATGTCGATCAAACAAAATATCAAATAGCAAAGTACTTTAAATATTTCCTTTCGATCTTACAGGAATCTTGGACTCGTCTAAAAGTAAAAATCCTGAAGTAAAGTACTTTTAATTACTGTCTGGTGGACCATAAGTGTTTATTAACTTACTAGTTTCAGCCCGCGGCTTCGCCCGCGTTGTTTCTATGAAAACGTTTGTCATGGGAACTGATTCATCTGATAAAAAGACTTTGCCACTTGCTAACTGACTTCAATAAAAGGAGGAGGTTCTCAATTCGACTGTTTTTATGTTCGTTGGCTTAGAACTTTTGTTTCGACAGTGGAATCCATAAAAATCCATGAAAAAACGATATAATATACGGTAGGTAGTTGTTATTTATAGTTTTTTAAACAATTTTTTTTAATGAAATAAAAGAATCTTGGGTTATAATTAGTGTAACTAACACGATTTTTTTTAATTTAAAGATATAGTAGATTAGATATGTAAATGATCTCGATTATAGTTTTCAAATGGCTTTGAGAGATTTGACAGAGTGCATAATGTAGGGTTTAATTACGGAATTAGAATTAATATTTATTACATATTATAATTATTTTTATTGAGGATGGCAAAGCATTTAACCATCACACAAATGTGGTCTGAGATGCGGCCAGGCTTTACCAGAAGGAACTTATTCACTCTGGATTTGATTTTTATTATCAAGCTGAAGTGACAGTGGGCCGGCCATATCTCGTCAAGAACCGACCACCGCTGGGGTCAACGTGTTCTTGAGTGAAGACCGCGACTCGGCAAACGTATTGACTGTTTACTTGCGATCGGAAATTGTAGGGGATAATGGTTTTTGCAGGGTTTTTAACCAAGGTTATGAGGTTGGCTTGGCAACCTATGTTTGTTTATATGTGTGTATGTAGCCGATGTTTATGTTTCCACGTTGAAACTATTCGTTTGATTTCAACAAATGGGGCATCCACTTATTCGCCTCAATATCCCGGTGATTATAGGGTATAAATGACGTCAGACGTTATTGGGGGTCTGACAAGATAACGGGATCTAAGTAAGGGTCCAAAATTTCATTATTAAAATAATAAGCACAATCGGTGAATGCCATTCCTGGTTGGGTTTTACTTTATTTTATCTTGTTGATTGAAGGTTTTATGGCTAGATTGGTTGTTATGTTCCGTAACCTAGTATTTTTTTTTTGTTAAAGATGTCGATCAAACAAAATATCAAATAGCAAAGTACTTTAAATATTTCCTTTCGATCTTACAGGAATCTTGGACTCGTCTAAAAGTAAAAATCCTGAAGTAAAGTACTTTTAATTACTGTCTGGTGGACCATAAGTGTTTATTAACTTACTAGTTTCAGCCCGCGGCTTCGCCCGCGTTGTTTCTATGAAAACGTTTGTCATGGGAACTGATTCATCTGATAAAAAGACTTTGCCACTTGCTAACTGACTTCAATAAAAGGAGGAGGTTCTCAATTCGACTGTTTTTATGTTCGTTGGCTTAGAACTTTTGTTTCGACAGTGGAATCCATAAAAATCCATGAAAAAACGATATAATATACGGTAGGTAGTTGTTATTTATAGTTTTTTAAACAATTTTTTTTAATGAAATAAAAGAATCTTGGGTTATAATTAGTGTAACTAACACGATTTTTTTTAATTTAAAGATATAGTAGATTAGATATGTAAATGATCTCGATTATAGTTTTCAAATGGCTTTGAGAGATTTGACAGAGTGCATAATGTAGGGTTTAATTACGGAATTAGAATTAATATTTATTACATATTATAATTATTTTTATTGAGGATGGCAAAGCATTTAACCATCACACAAATGTGGTCTGAGATGCGGCCAGGCTTTACCAGAAGGAACTTATTCACTCTGGATTTGATTTTTATTATCAAGCTGAAGTGACAGTGGGCCGGCCATATCTCGTCAAGAACCGACCACCGCTGGGGTCAACGTGTTCTTGAGTGAAGACCGCGACTCGGCAAACGTATTGACTGTTTACTTGCGATCGGAAATTGTAGGGGATAATGGTTTTTGCAGGGTTTTTAACCAAGGTTATGAGGTTGGCTTGGCAACCTATGTTTGTTTATATGTGTGTATGTAGCCGATGTTTATGTTTCCACGTTGAAACTATTCGTTTGATTTCAACAAATGGGGCATCCACTTATTCGCCTCAATATCCCGGTGATTATAGGGTATAAATGACGTCAGACGTTATTGGGGGTCTGACAAGATAACGGGATCTAAGTAAGGGTCCAAAATTTCATTATTAAAATAATAAGCACAATCGGTGAATGCCATTCCTGGTTGGGTTTTACTTTATTTTATCTTGTTGATTGAAGGTTTTATGGCTAGATTGGTTGTTATGTTCCGTAACCTAGTATTTTTTTTTTGTTAAAGATGTCGATCAAACAAAATATCAAATAGCAAAGTACTTTAAATATTTCCTTTCGATCTTACAGGAATCTTGGACTCGTCTAAAAGTAAAAATCCTGAAGTAAAGTACTTTTAATTACTGTCTGGTGGACCATAAGTGTTTATTAACTTACTAGTTTCAGCCCGCGGCTTCGCCCGCGTTGTTTCTATGAAAACGTTTGTCATGGGAACTGATTCATCTGATAAAAAGACTTTGCCACTTGCTAACTGACTTCAATAAAAGGAGGAGGTTCTCAATTCGACTGTTTTTATGTTCGTTGGCTTAGAACTTTTGTTTCGACAGTGGAATCCATAAAAATCCATGAAAAAACGATATAATATACGGTAGGTAGTTGTTATTTATAGTTTTTTAAACAATTTTTTTTAATGAAATAAAAGAATCTTGGGTTATAATTAGTGTAACTAACACGATTTTTTTTAATTTAAAGATATAGTAGATTAGATATGTAAATGATCTCGATTATAGTTTTCAAATGGCTTTGAGAGATTTGACAGAGTGCATAATGTAGGGTTTAATTACGGAATTAGAATTAATATTTATTACATATTATAATTATTTTTATTGAGGATGGCAAAGCATTTAACCATCACACAAATGTGGTCTGAGATGCGGCCAGGCTTTACCAGAAGGAACTTATTCACTCTGGATTTGATTTTTATTATCAAGCTGAAGTGACAGTGGGCCGGCCATATCTCGTCAAGAACCGACCACCGCTGGGGTCAACGTGTTCTTGAGTGAAGACCGCGACTCGGCAAACGTATTGACTGCAGGCAGATGCCGGGGATGCGGCAAGCTAAAGAAAGGGCCCCAATGGCGCTTATTAGGGTACGACCCCGATGATGATGATGATTAATTAATATTTTCTTTTTCTTTCTTTCTTTTTTCTAGGTAAAGGAATAGTCTATGGAGCTCAAGATTTTTTTGTATTCGTATTTTGCACACCTGCTAACACACTACTTCCTAAAACTCGTCGCGCGGCTCCGAACGCGCGGGAAATGGCTAGTTGGCCTAGATTTCAATCGTTAGGCCCTTTCCGTAGTGAGACCGAGCCGTTTGTTGCCAAACGAAGTTTGTGAGCTCACAAACTTGTCTTTTGAATTGTGTGTTTTTGTGGTGTGCTTGTTCACGTAAGCTAGTGCTGTGTTTGCAGAATAACAAGCAATAATAACAGTTAGGTTTATTGACAAATTCACTAATTGTATCTACTCATAGTTTACGTGCGAAGGCATTTTGTTAAGAGTGTGCCATAAGCAATTTACTTTATAATTGTACCTCATATTCTTTATTTATCTCAAAATCTCTGAAAATCCCCAAAGAGGTGATAGCCCTCTTTGGGAAAATGTTACTTCGATCTTGAATCACGTGTTTTAAAAACACGATAGGTGAAACTTTCATCGATAGTTTATTTTTTGAAAAATAGATGTTTTTCACACATTTTGCTAATTATATCAGGAACAACACACTTTTTTCTTCGGTTTTTGTTTGGCTAAGAAACCTAGTACTTAGATCTAAAGGTCATTTAATTTCGATTGGTTGTTTCATAAACTTGTAATTAGGTAAAAACAGTTTTGGCGCATAGAAAATTTGATGCCCGTCTCTGCAGTTCTTACCCTCGAGAAAATCATATCATGTCATCCCGTTCGAAATCCATAAAAGCAAAGAATGCCACTTTTTGGGCGTAAGGGCGATTCATATTTAAATCTTTGCTAGTTGTTAATGTTGGTATGAAACTCAGAAACTAAGTTTATAGCTCTGTTGTATGAATGGTAGGTGTATTTTTGGGAGCTAACTAATTCATGCCATGAGTTTACGTGAATTTTAGTAGCGTAGAGTAACTCTTGCATGCTAGCCAAATCGAATAGTGCGGGCGTTTCCGAAAACAATGGACTTTGTAATGAGTATTTATCCAACTGCACTTATGTACCTAGCGTATACCTTCAGAATAAATAAGAACAGTACCTATACCTATATCTAACCTAACCCAACTAGCTAATCAATGGGTAAATGGTAGGGGTGAGTAGGTATTGTCGAAATGGGATTGCTAAAACAAAAATGTTTAAATAATAAAAATTAGTAAACTAGTACACATACATAAATGTAGTATGTGTTTTAATGTTTAGTAGTGTAGTGCATGATGGTTGCGGTACAGATGAACATATACTTACTTTGTTATACGAGTGAAAACACAGGAAGTTTTAAAAATCCATCGTAAAGTTTGTGGTATCTATTATAAGTTATTTATTAATCTCTGTTACAGTCTGTAAAGTGAAAAAACGAAGTGGGTAAATCAAGAAATGGTCTGGATTAGAAGTCTGTAAGTATATAAACACCCATTCTCGCCCACAAACCACACACATATTATTTACACGTTTCTCTAGAGTTACGTACGTGATTTTTAACAAAATTTACAAAAAAAGAATCATAAAGAACGTGGACCGATGTTGCAGACGGAAATGGATAAATACTTTTATATTTTATTTTAGCCTTTGTCCATGTTAATTTTATAATTGCATAAAGAAATCAGACAGAGTGAAGAAAACAAAGATAAGAGTAAGACCAATAATTGATTTTGTTTAAAAAAAAACTACTATCAACCGACTTCAATTATATGGATCCCAGTGTCATAACTAGACCAAATTAAAATTCGACCACACGGGAAGCACCAGCTTGATTGAATTGTAACCTTTTTGAACAGAGCATGTGGTGGACATCTGCCTATGGCTGGGCTACGTGTCATCCACCATCAACCCCATCATCTACACCGTGTTCAACAGAACCTTCAGGGCTGCCTTCTGGAGGCTGTAGCGGTGTCACTGTACTAGGTAAGATTATAATAAAAAAATAATCATGAAAATCGGAGCACCCAGTAAAAAGTTCTGAGGTAACAAACATAAAAAAACAGTCGAATTCAGAAACTCCTTTTTTTTGGAGTTGGATAAAATAGAAAATGTTACACTAGTAGGAAGATAGAACTAAGGTCTTGTTTATGAAGACGCGGGGAATACAGGGGCCTCGTCTCCGCAAATCAAACAAGCTCGTAGAAAATCGCTTCTCCGTAAACACACTCTACCAACGCCATATGTTTGAATTCTGTTAACTATGTTTAAATTTGTTTGAGTCTCCATAAACATGGCCTAAGGGGAACCGAAAGGTGGAGCAAAACAATCCTAAACTGGCAACCTAGAAACCGGAAAAAGAAATGTGGAAGACCTTACAAAAGATGGGAAGACGATTTTAAAACTGTAGCTGGAAAGCTGTGGACAAGGATCGCCAGCGATAGGAACGAGTGGAAGAGGTTGGAAGAGGCCTATATATGCCAAACTAGGGCAAACGGATGGAATAGAAACGAGATTAGATTAGGACAAACTAGCCATATTAAAAAAAATTACAACCGAATAACGGCTTTTATGCGTTATTTACTTACATGTGGACTGTCTTTACTTTCCTTCCGTATTGTATGTGTGTGCTAAATACATTTATATTCTATTCTATTCTATTTTTCTATTCAGTTGTGGACGTAAAGTAAATCCTACTTTTGTCATTTTAAGATTCAAAGTCGACCTTCAAGTAGCCTTGGTGGACCTGATGGCAAGATTTCGATTTCACGTTATATGTACTTCAGCAGTTCGCTACGAAACGGGAACGATTTGCATAAAAATTTGCATTGCATAACAATAGATTGGAATTCGCAATGTAACGTCTCGTTACGTAACGGGAATAATTCGTACGTATTTATTCTGATCAGGAACATAATATGTACATTATAATGCTTTAGTGAGTATACTTACTTTGTTGAGTATAATAGTATAATATGGTTGTATCAACCACTCTCATTGTATGACCTACCTACCTACGGCTGCATCCGCCCACATCGCGCCCGTGTCTGTGAATTAACATTGCTTGTATCCTGTACGGGCTCAGGGGATACTGGAGTTTGTCTTTTCCGGTAGGTGGATAGAACATTGAGAGTCAAGACTGTGGATTTAATAAAATAATAATATAGAGCGATTTTCCTTGAAGGAAGAAATAAAGCACAGGAAAATGTGCGATTCCTACTTCGTGTTTTTATGGTTTGGTTTTTTTTCTAATTTCGATATAATTTTATTTATAAATACAATAAATGCACACTTAGAAAAGGTCAAATTATAAAAATACACTCTGAACCAGAAATAAAGTGATTTATTAATTTTTGACGCTTCGGTATGTAGAATGAACAAAGATATAAATCGTTAGATATGCCCTTACCTCAGTGAGACCGCGCCGTTTTGTGTCCAAGTGAACCTTACGCCTGCTTAAACCTGCACTCAGTGTACTTCTACGCACAGTGTTAGCCGGACATGTAGTGAAGGATGTTGGCGAGCAGTATTATAGTGATACAAAATGACGTGTGCCTTTCGAAAATGCAACAAAAATTCAAGAAACACAAATAAAGCCAGAGGTGTAACATTTCACTCGTAGGTATTGCGAGTTAATGAAATAACTTTTATTTTATCGTCCGCATTGTCAAAAATGACTACAATAACAAATTTAAATGGCGAGTGCACGAAAGAGAAAGTTGTGTTTGTACCTAACGTGTGAGAAAAAGAGATGACACTATTTTCTCAATACGCTTGTTTTGTTTGTGTACATTGCTACAGTTTTTGGTGGTCGGGGCGTATCTAACGATTTATATCTATGAGAATAAAGTAAAGAAGCGACGAAGAAACCTGTAGCCTGTTAATTGTTATTTTATGAGTTGAAGAAAAACCCGTTCCTTTTTAGCTTATTCGGTAGTGATAGCTCTTCATTGATTACTTATTTATAAGAAAGTCTTTTGGACATTGTAGCTGTTTGATATTTTATTCTGCATCAATGTCCTTTTTTATCATGAATGCTGATGATCAAAATAATAAAAACAAACAGTCGTAGTAAAGCGGAACGCAGAAAAGTTCGCGACCATTGCCCACTTCCTCACGAAGACCTTAAAGTTAACCCATGTGATGGGTACTACAAACTGTAAGACTATATCTGAGGGGTGAGTCTGTTTGACATTAGTAACGCCACGTGATCGTGACGTTTCCTCTTTCTGTGGGGATTTGCGTAACATTCAACAGACAGTAAACTCTTGTCCGATAGATTAGATGCGCTCGCTGTACCAAACAGATGGAAAAAGGAGACATCACGTTACGTCTCGATACTAACTTCAAATAGAGTTACCCCTCTGAGGGTAGTCTACCTTGTAGGTCAACTTTTAAACGTTGCGTTGGTTGACTTGTCGGACAGAATTTTTATTCTGTAAACGAATTACTAGGACGTGATTTTTTCATTGTATATCGATTATGAATTTGTTTGTTCAATTTCGTATTGAACAATCTCTATAAAAATTGTACTGTAACTGTAACTCAAAAACTATCTACTACTATCTATAGGTGATACGTGTAGATTATTCTCTTGTCTTAATTTGTTTCACTTTTCGGATAACTACCCGTGAAAACATTCGATAAGCTTGGTGGTATTTATCAATTTGTAACTCTGTGTATAAAGGCACCTGGTTTTCCTTGTTATAAATAAATAGATAAAAAAGTTACATATAAATGGGTTCTATTATTGAAAATGTATTTCTGCATTTCCCAATGCGGAAATCGAATCAACAACTTCCGGCGTCGCAAGTGAACCTTCGCCCGCTGCACCACTGAGGTCGTCAGACAAGAGAGGAATTTGAAAATATCTGCTTATGGTTTCACTCCCGTGGTCTGTGAATACAACGTGGTTCCTAATCAAACAGGGATAAACTTTATTATAAATTTTCCCAGTTTTCTGTAATTACCCTACAGATAAGAGAAATGACAATGAAAATGTGTTTGATTTTAACACCTTCTTGTTATAAATAATAGATTCAGGCGTCACCTTGCGGAAATCCATTGTAAATATAAGAATGAAAAATATTTAGTAACAAGACTTGGCACGTGGAGCTCGAAGTGACAACATCTCTGGTGGGACTCTGCCGTTGTTGTTTGGCGCTCTCAGTGTCAAGATCGAGTGGTGTGGTGTCCTGATGATGTCTCGTGGAGAGACGAAACTAGTTGACGACTTGCTTTGATAAATGTTCTTTCATTTTGTATGAATGTACAATTTGTTAGATTTTATCGCAGAAGGTTTTTTCGCGGAATTGTTACTAAATATTTTTCATTCTTATATTTATACCTTCTTGTTACACAATCTATATTGTATATTATATGTATATAAAAAAATGAATTGCTGTTCGTTAGTCTCGCTTAAACTCGAGAACGGCTGAACGGATTTATCTTATCTCGGTCTTGAAATGTTCGTGGAGGTCTAGGGAAGGTTTAAAAGGTGAGAAAAATTCGAATAACTGCCGGAAAAACACCTTTAAACGTTTCCATAGGAACAACGCGTGCGAAGCCTCGGGGCACAGCTAGTTTCACAATAAAAATATTCTACACTATTCTCAGAACAGTACTGTATAACAATATGTCTCCCAGTACTTTTCTGTGCATGTCTGGCATAACAGCTTTAACTATACTGTTATATTTATTACTAAACATAAGATTTACAACCATGCCTTCTGCAAAATGGGGCTGTCGACGAGCCGTCTCGTTTAGTGCGTGACTGAATCCAATAGCTCACAACATACGGTTTACGACTTGGCTTTCCTTGACTCGACGTATGGTAGAGCTGTGATATTGCTTTGCGAAATTATCTTTAGACGACATCGACAGCTAAAACCACAGTGAAAGCTTTCTTGTATCGATTCAGTCTGAAACTTTTTATTTATTAGCTGCATGGATACATTACAAAAAATCGGCACTAAGCTAATAAGTATCTATGTTGAATGTGTGCAATAAGTATCTATGTTGAATGTGTGCAATAAAGTATTTATATAACTAAGTAAATTACACAGCCTTAGTAAAAGTCCTTTAAAAACACATATATCGTAATCTAGCTCCTGCCCGTGATTTTGCACGCTATTTTCCGATATCGGAATTAGCCCTTGTCCGTCCCCGAGATACGATCTATCTCCATGCCAAATTTCATTAAGATCAGTTCAACCATATGTCCAACCGTTAAGAGCGGCCAACCCATCTTACTTTGTAACAGATCTTTATTTGAAACGTTAAACTAATTAGGTATCTTGTGCACTATATCAAGGTTTCTTTCACAACAAAAAAAAAACTAAATTTGGAGAAACAAATTCAGTACAAACCTCTAAAAACTGCTTTTTTGCACAAATTTAACCTGAACGTTGGGCATTCATGTTCATAAATTGTAAAAGTAACGAAAATATTTAGATAGAAACCTTGCAAACGTAATGGAGGTTCTTAACGACAAAGTTTTATTTCACAAAATTGTAAGGCTTACAGAAAAACACGTATTTCCTGGAACAAGTATATGATATTTTCTCACACTATTCTTCCTATTGCCAACTACCCGCGAGTGAGCGGCGAAAGTAACCGAATGCCAACCAAGCGATCAGGCGCTTTCTTTCTCTCTCTTTTCGCTTTGCCTCTTTTTCTAACACTGCGCTGGATGAAACAACAAACTATTCAATCACGCTCGCGTTGACAATAGTAGGACCGGGAAGGGCTCACGTACAGACAGACAAACGGACAGAGTTACTTTCGAATTTACAATATTTGTATGAATTGACTGTCTCCTCATTGCAAGCATTATCATTTTTCCTGCAGTTTTGTTCGTAGATGTTCTTCACGATTCGTCAACTCACACTAGTTGGGACAAGATTCATGGTGAGAGTTGACTAACGACTCTTATGCCCGTATTATGAAAGCTTGCTCAGTCACAGGTCTATATTTAAGTGACGTTTGTGCCATATAAAAGCGTTACTCAAGCACAGTTCGATAACCGAGTAGACTTTCATAATACGGACCATAGCAAACAGAATTACGCTACAACTAAATCATGCAGGTACATACAAAATCCACTTAGGCCAGCGTTGGTACTAAAGAACGTACCTAGCATTTCCTACCTACACCTCCCCTGATTGGTTCCAATTGGCGAACGCACGGCTTCCTGCACGCAACCTGGCCTCATCTCCCGTCTCCTGTTGGACGCACTGACTATCTATATTCTCATCATCATCAAAATATCGTCATAGTGTCGGCATCAAGCTTATAGACCGTGTTCCTAATGTCCAGATTCGAAGTCGAACAAAGGTGAAAGACATTGGAAATCGCATAACGGAACTAAAATGGAGCTGGGCAGGACACCTTGCACGGAGACAAGACGACAGGTGGAGCAAGGCGCTAACTGAATGGCGTCCAAGAACAGGTTACAGAAGCGTCGGGCGTCCAGCGGCAAGATGGGCAGACGATATATCCAACATTGCGGGACGAACCTGGATGAGATTGGCTCAGGACCGTGTGGAGTGGCACAAAAGTTTGGAGGCCTATACCCAGCAGTGGGTGAAGTCGGGCTGCGGATGATGATGATGAGTGGGTCGTCATGCATTGGCCAAATGCGCCACTGCTCCGAGAACTAGCTGGCCGCGCCACCGCCTTGGTCGGCTCCTGTATCCACAGACAGATAAAAATAATTGATTTTAAGAAATCAAATAAAGTCTCAAAATTTTTCGGCATCGGCGGGAGTCGAACCCGCGTCTATGACATCTAGCGGTTATGACATCCCCGTAGAGAGGGGAGGACGCGGGTTCGAATTCCGTCTATGCCGAAAATTTTTAGGACTTTATTTGATTTCTTAAGAAATTACCCATGGTATAAAACTATAATAACCAAAAATCTTTATAATTGATTTTGTTTTAAAAAAACTATAAACCGACTTTAATTATATGGATCCCATTGTCAAAACTGGACCAAATAAAATGGGACCACACGGGAAGCACCAGCTTTCAAATAAAAAAATAATCAAGAAAATCGGAGCATCGAGTCAAAAGTTCTGAGGTAATAACAAATATATATAAATAAAAAAACAGTCGAATTGAGTACCTCCTCCTTTTTTTGAAGTTGTTTAAAAAAATACTGATGACAGAAAAAGGGACCGCTAGATAAGGAACCGTGGTAGTCTGCATAAAAAAAGTGATTTCAAACAAAAATGTTGTTTCATTCGTCAGCTGACAAACATATATTTTTTGCCTCATTTTGGTTTGTATAACCTAGCCACGAATTGCATGCTATCCTTGTAAATGATACCTCAAAAGAAAGAAACAACCAGGTGGTTACCTTTTCTCAGTGTACATTTATTATGGAAATAAAGAATTTTTGATGTTTGATGATTAGTGCATCATTAATTCATTACACCTCATACGCATTGATTCGCCATGCATACCCGAGCCAATATGACAGCGTTACCTATTTTATATAATGTAATGCTGGACAATTCACACAGCATTATCTAGCCCCAAGCTAAGCAGAGCTTGAGTTATGGGTACTAGATAACTGATATACATAATACAATACACTACATAGAGAGATATTTTTTATTATACATAGAAAACATCCAGAACGTCCTGAACAAATATCTGCAGATCGTATAAATATTTGTCCCGAGGCGGGAATCGAACCCGCAACCTCCTGCGTCGCAGGCGGACCTTCGCCCACCGCGCCACAGAGGTCGTCATTTTATCATACTTCCTGTGTTAAACGTAATAATAAGATTAAATAGTTGGGGGCGCCACTTTCACTGGTGAATGGGCCTTACACATTGAGTGCCAGTGACAAATACGGTATTTTTTATGAGATTCGCCCTTGAAACTGACACTCTGAGGCTGGGATGGAAGCGAACGCGTTAATAATGCTGAACACTTCACACAACATTACCCCTGCTCTACATTATTGTTAAACTACTACTTAGGTTCTTGAAATCATGTTTATTTGTTACTAGCTGGTGCTGGCGGCTTCGCACGCTTTATAAGTAACCTATATCTGTCCCCGGAATATGTCACTGCCAATTTTCATTGAGATCCGTTCACCCGCTAAGGCGAGACAGACAGACATACAGAATTACTATCGAATTCTTAATATAACTTGCTATTGTATATCTGTCAGTTTGGATTAAAATTTATAGCGACTAGAGCGTAGAGGTAAAACACGCAGCTTTCCCAGCATCACTCAACAATTATCTTCCTTTTGTAGCCAAAAACGAAACTATGTGTGAGTTGACAAGCATGTTACTTCAGTGCTTTCACATTCTTCAGTGCTTTCTTCATTCATCTAGGGTACTATAATTCTAAGCTTCTTCTTTCAAGAAACTGGAAAAAATACAAAAATCCGTTCCTTTTCAATTCCTTCTGTCCGCCATAAAAGTAGTCGCAGTTGTTCAGTAAGTAAGTAAGTAGGTCTAGGTACTTCTTAGGTGTGTTACTATCAGGATCTTGAATTCAAGATCAATCATAAGGTTAGAAGTAGAAATTGGTAATGGCAGGAAATTCCAAGATTGCTGCAGTCCTGTAAAAGTCTATTTTTAGAGTCGAGTAATGAAGCACCAAGTAACTATGGCGTCCTAGTGACCAAACTAAGGGTATGGTCATAATGACACATTCAACACCTATAAATTCTTCAACTTTAGCGGTACCTAGCTTATAATTCAGTTTTACTTAGGTTTAAAGAACTTTATTCACATACAAACACAGGGTTTACTTATAATGAGATACACTAGCGAATTAATCTAGGCTCTACAATATTTTAACTAACCTCTGGTAACCTACTTCTTACGAGATATATACAAGCAGATAACTTGACTGTTCTTCTGATCAACGAGATGAGATCAGATTATCCACCTAGCCTTGTTAGTTTGTTCAAACGTCCAGGAAACACCAAATTAAGCCCAATTGTGGATCAGGTATCCAGCGAAATGCGACTCTTATTGGCGTAAGCGGATTAGGCACAGTTTTCATCTCAACGAAACCAGTGCAAAGCTGAAATCAGCGTTATATTACCATCCTATTTCGAAACCATCGCTCCCCGTATTTCCTATATCACAGTCAATTTGCCAGGTATTATAGCAATTGGATAAATGGATGTAGCAGTTCAGTACCTACGTGGATAGATATTTAGTATGTGCTGGGTTGCTCGTCGGTTAGCCCAGTAGTCGAGTCTCAGTGTTGAAGCGCGGCTCTCGGCGGCAAAAACCGGAGCAAACTAGAAAATCAAAATGGCTGTCTGGATCTTTTTGGCGGTAACCTGCAGCTTGCTTCACCAAGGTTCGTTCTTTGTGATTTTATTAGTTCGCTGGATTGATTGAATGAATCCTTTCATGTTTTTGTGTCACGACTCGCTTCTATTATGCCCAGACACACCTTGGGATGAGTTGGAGCAGTTTTGAGAATGGTACAATGGACCTTGGCTATTTGTTCAAATGTAGAGGCAGTGTAGATGATTTGGTTTAATATTTTTTTATATAATTATCATGATGACCAAAGTATTTCTGGCCCCTGCATTGAAACAAGTCGAAATCTTACAGTGCAAAAAAAGACTTAGGTACCTACTAGAAAATATCTGAATATGTAGATAGAGAATAAAAACGGTTTGGACGGGTTGTGCTTTAACTCAAAAAATAACAACTAAAAGGCTAAAGGTTTCTTCATCGCTTCTTTACTTTAGTCTACACGCCGAAGCGACATAAGAAAAAAATTAAATTAAATACTGACACGGAAATGAAGTGTTATTATTTCGGTGTCAGTATTTAATGTTTAACTTGAGATCTTTTAATTACTCTACAATTATTGGCCATTTATTATATTCATGGAAATAAAGAGATTGATTTGAATTAATTTGACTACAAAATAATCATGGTTCACCCGACGATGATTACGGACAACGAATAGAATCTAAACCTCGAAAAAATCTCGATTATCTCTTGTATCAGAAACCAAAACCAAAATCGTAACAGTGATCGGGTAAAAACAGCAATCATTAAACACGCCGAAACTAGGAATTCCAACAAAATAAACAAGCTTTATTCTGAACATTTTATTTACTTTAGAAGCATTCCTAAGAACTCCCGTGACCCGATTTAGAATGCTAATCTTATAAATTAAATAATAAATTACCCGAGTGTTAGGGGCTTACGCACTAATAATAACAAAAACCTTGCTAATAATAATGTCTGAAGTACCCAATTCTGCTATTCGTCTAACTACGATAATGGTATCTACCCAGAATCGACACGCAGAATATTTATTGACATAGAATCCAGGTTACAATTTACTATATATTTTTATTATTAAAGGTGCCTTATGTTTATTATTATTATAATTAAAGGTGACTGAAACGGGCTAAACATGTTGCATCTAGCCGGCAATTTTGTTGATCAATATAGCGCAGTATATTTGCAACTTTAGATGGGTAATAGTTTCTTTAATATCATATATATAAGTAGGAAAACTAAACTAAACTAAACTATGGTGGCGATTCTGCGACCATACCATTGTCATGGTAAAGCGATTCAGATATCAAAAATTAAAGTGCTTTATTTCTTCATAGGACTCCTTACAGGTCCCTTACTCTTAAGCAGGTCAGAAAATGTAAATAACATAAGTCAAACTAGGAAATAAAGTGATCACTTTGATTTTTTGTTCACTTCAATCTTTTTATGCTAAAGCGAACAAGATTAATACTAATAATTCTATACTTAGGTATCTATCAAGTAGGTGTCCAAGACACGATTCTAGATGTAACGAACTCTTTATTGTTAGGTCTGATTAAATAAACAAATTGAATTGAATTAAATATTAAAGTTACTACTGTTAGATAATATCACAAATCTTCCCGCGGGTGTCGTAAGAGGCGACTAAGGGATATCTAGCTAAACTGCGATCGCCACGCAATCCCCAACCTGCATGCCCAGGGTGGGAATTATAGACACACAACATAAGATAAAAGCCAATAAGGCTTATAAGGGGAGGGATCCAGCAGTGGTCCGATGTAGGCTGTTGAGGGAGGTTGAGGTTAGATAGTAAGTAGAGGGTGAATAGAGGTGAGGGTGGGCTTTTCGTAGCAAATGTTATATAATAAATAATACTAGCTGCGCCCCGCGGCTTCGCACGCGTTGTTCCTATGAAACGTTTAAAGATGATTTTTATCCCACGGGAACTGATTTATGGATAAAAGTAGCCTATGTTTGATTCCAGGATTAGGATTACCTGCAATTCAGCCCGATCCGTTCTGTAGTTTTGGTGTGAAGAGGTAACAAACATCCATCGATCCATCCATCCATACATCCATAGATCCATACAAACTTTCGCATTTTTAATATTAGTGTGGTTATTAATATCGCCTAGGTTGACACATAGAGCTACGGCTCTAAGCCGACCTCATTCATCGACAATTAGCGAGATTATGTGAATAGTTATGTTTGCCGTGTTAGATAGATTAGTGGTGCCTGGCTAGTTAATTAGTGTACCGACTAACTAAAGGTACAGTGATATTGTATTGAATTCTAGAAAATAATTAAATTTGTCCGTGTCAGCGTGATATGATGGAAGAGGATAAAGCTTTTGAAGATTCCATTATTTTTGCACAATATTAACCCTTAATTAGCAACCATGTTATTATGTGCTTTCAAAGAAAACTTTAAATTAACAAGTTCATGCCCAACCACACGCGGCACGGCGGCAGCAAAATGAAGTTTCTAAAATATGTATATATATATTTGAAAATAGTGTAACACAACACAACGCCGTTGTTTGCATTTTGTGCCAACAGAATCACAAGCAGTTATTCTGTTGGCACAAAATCTAAACTAAACCAATGTAAAAATGTTACCGAACCTTTATTTACAATCAAAATAGGCTTGTTAGTTTAGATTTTATTGTCACCCAGCAGAATCACTCTAAAGTGGCGTGAATGCGTTAACAAAGATTTGTTGCACGCTGACAGGGTTCATTATAATGTACCAACTATGACCTACTCACACCTAAATATTTCTTCTGTGACTTAACTCTTTCTCTATGCATTAGGTATAATCACAATAAAGGATATTTAGTTTTAACCAACGCTCGACAATACTCCCCAGGGCTAGCACTAACATGCTACCAATGCAACAGCCACAACGACAGCCGATGCCTGCTGGAGAAGCTACCCGACTCTCTGCGCCTGCCTTGCGGCCAGAAGGACACTATGTGTCGCAAGATCTCGCAAGTGGTCGAGTTCGAGATGAACGGCATGCCACCGGACAGCCGTGTCATCCGCGGCTGTGGGTGGGATGAGAGCAATTATAAGGTGAGTTTTAGAGGATGCAACTAGATGGCGTTGCAAAATATCGGCGAGGTAAGACGATATCTGTGGTGTTTTTTTCAGAGTCAGAGTCAAATCGTTTATTTCTTTAGACTTACAAAATAAGCACTTAGACACGTCAAATTTTTACTATATAAACAGCTTGAGTTATTACTATCAAACAAGAAATAAGGTGCAACTGACATGATACCTACAAAGTGTAGGTATCATATCATTATGTAGGTATTTACAATATTTTGTATATTACAACTATTTAAGCAAACCTGACATGTAAATTGATTTTACCAATAAATTGTATTTCTGTATTTCTGTATTTCTGTATTTCTGTATTTCCACAGATATCGTCTTATCTCGTCGATATTTTGACACATATTCGAAATTATGTTTAGGCACATATTCGAAAAAGGCAACTTACATTTGAGCACGTTTCAGTCGCGATTATTTGACAGTTTTCAATGAAAATCTGTGATAAATTGAAAGGTGCTTCAATATGAGTTGCGTTTGAGTATTCTTGGGTTAGGTACTTAAGTTAAATTCAGGTACTTATTCAGTAAAATTGTGTTACAGGGTCGCTGCTACCAGCGCTCCGGCTTCGGCGGCAGGCAGGAAGTCTGCTCCTGCACAGAAGATGGCTGCAACTCCGCCACCATCCCTGTGGCAGCCACTGCCTTGATGCTGATAACATTTGCACTCTTACGGTTTTATTAGAACTAGTTAATTCCAGATATACCTAGATATTGCACAGATACACAGCGGTTGTTATAATTTGAGGGGTCAAATTAAATAATTTCTAAACACTAAAGATGGTTTATTACGCCATTTTTAAATCAGCCGCCATTTTGAGTTTATTGCTTATTTGATTTCTGCTGGGTTATTAAAGCTTTTAAATAATTAAAAAATACCAAAGAACATGTACCTAGAATTGATTCTTCATGAAGAAGAGAACGCAATGTGACGTAGATATTTAGTACCTAGCAAAATCTAACAAATAAACTGCCAATGTATTAAAGAATATTAAATTGTGATAAGTACTGTTATCTAAGTGGATAAGCACATTTGAAAATGAAGGGTTTAATGAAACATAACTATCTGATATGCGATTTGTCCTTAATTTTCTTAAATTATTTTCACCCTGACTATGATTTTTGTCACCCTTCACATGTATTGTGTACCTATTTATGTTACCTACCGTAGTCATGACTTTGTGAAAATTGTGATAGTTCACGCTACCGTTACCTTGGCTTCTACATACATCGGTCGTTATTTTGTGGATTTCCTCAACTGACTAAGCTCTAGAATAGGTATTAGAATATTTAATTAGTCTCTGATGGTTCACAAATAGCCGACTTTAGAATTTACACTGTTGAACGTATTTAAATAAAGATTTTGAATCTTTTGATTTTTATTTATGTCTGTAGTTAAGATATTATCCCTTACTTAGATCGATAGATAATATGGATACCTTCTTTAACGGTCAATCACTTGGGTGAATTACATATCAAATCCAAACCTTTAATCAATTCTGAATCAGTGACAAAGATGAGGTAATTGTATCAAAATTATATCTTAAATCAGACCTTTGGTCACAGCTGTTAGTTAGGTTAGTCAACATTTATCATAAAATAGGCCTGTTCATTGATTCGATGAGGGTGTTCGTAGGAAACAGATTCTTCTTACATAAGCCCCGAACCTATTTTACTCAAAGATAAAAGATGGATAAACAGACAAGTAAGATCAATGTCAATCGTCCCAGTGTTATTTTGTTCAACTTTCTAAATTTGAAGTAATTGGAAAAATAATTCCGAAAAGTTCAACTCGTTGAACTTTTCGGAATAAGGGGGTTTTTAGCTTTATATGGCGCACTGATATTATAAATGAGAAAGTTTGTATGGATGGATGTTCGTTACCTCTTCACGCCAAAACCACCGAACGGATCGGGTTGAAATTTTGCATACAGGTAATTCTTATCCTGGAATTAAACATTGGCTACTTTTTCCCATGAAATCAGTTCCCGTGGAATAGAATTTATCTCTTAAACGTTTCCATAGGAACAACGCGTGTGAAGCCGCGGGGCGCATCTAGTGATATTATATAGGGAATACCTCATTGGCGCATAGAAGTAAAAAAGTATGAGAAGTTTCATAACTTATGCGCATGCACTTGCCCTTTGGGTCGCATCGCAGAGACTCCGTGGCGAATTCGTTAATGTTTAGCATTTTTCATTGTTGACTCTACTTCCTCAGTTATCTCAGTATGTATCACTAAGCATTCAATGAAGAATACTTTTGGCATGCAAATCCTACTTCTCTTCCAAAACGTAGAGCCCTAAACCGGTTAAATCATTACATTACCGGTATCAATCACACTCATCGTACACTTCCGTTCATACAACAAGAGGTCTGACTCCTAGATGCCACCAGACTGTCGGGTAGTTGTGAACTGCTGGCCAAGTAGACAGCTGGTCTTTACAGAATCTTCAAATCAGGCAAAGGGCGTAGAAAATGCTTGTGTTTGGACTTCTGTTGCTCGTCGGGTCATTTGATTATGGTAAGTGGACGATTTATTGAATTGGGTTTGATAAGATAATGGTCGTTCATTTAGTTATTGAGGTTGTTCGTTTTGTTATTGTATTGAATACCTACAGTTTATTTTATGGTAGTTAAAGCTTGTGACTTTGCTTGATATGGAACTTGGTTCTAAGGTGAAAATCTAAGTGTTGAATGTATTTGGTAACCGTTTCACAAACGTTGCTTAGGTAGAGATAAACCATAAAATGAACGCCTCTTCACAGAATTATATCAGTTTATTACTCTTTAGAGAGAGGAGTTGAAATATAACTTTGAAAAAGTTTGCTTGTTTGGTAGAATACTACCAAGACTAAAAAGAAAACGTCTGCTTTTCTGTAATTCTTTATTGTACACAAATAATACATAGTATGAACTTATTTTAAAAGACATGTACAAAGGCGAGCTTAACCCTGACAAAGAGTTTTCTTCCAGCGAAACCTTAGTTAAAGGAGAGGTGATGGAATAGGTAAAGGAAGCTTTTGTTCACAGAAATAAACTGGTATAACTCTCTGGAGACGCATTCATTTTAAGATTGGTTTATCTCTACCTATTCAGTATTCAGTATTTTTATTGCAAACAAAAACATCATAAAAGATATAACAGTTTTGTATACATTCAATAGTAGTATACATTCAATAGTTTTTCTATGATAACCCTTGTGCTAAGAGTCTGTTCGGCGGCCGTTTTACCAATAAATCATAGTGCTTTTCATTCTATCGCGCGGGTATGTCTACAATGACAGGTGAGACAGCATACATTTAGGCCGCGCCCACTGATGACAAACAGTGGATCTCTATAAATCCCCTAAGGATCTAAATCCCTAAGATCTTTTAGGTACTTATTTTACTTTTCCTACCTTGGGGCTAGCGAGTGTGGGAATTGTCTAGTATGTATACATATATAACTTTATTTATTTATTTTAGTTTTCTTATTTGTGTCGCTGATAAGCAAAAGTAATACGGTGATATAGATAACGTATGCTCTATTATCACTTTAATCTCCAGAAACGAAAGAAAGTCCCTACTTAATGTGTTGAGAAAGTCACTTAAAAGCGAAATGTAGACTTGTTTGACGATATGAAAAGGAACCTGTTTTACCAGTGACTTGATAAACCTTTTTATTACGTCTTGCATGCAAGTTACTTGATTTAATGATGTACATAGTTCTAGGTTCCCAACAGTTTCTCATGAATGGTTCTCCGATAATTTAAGACAGTTTCAGTTTTTGGGTGGAATTGTAAGAATTTAATAGACATTTATTTAGCACACACATAGGGACACAACACAGAGGGAATGTAAAAATATGCCCCAATCTCAATGCCCCCGTGGTTATAGGGTATATGAATACTACTAATATTACTACTACTACTACTATATCCATGAGGGTACTGAGACGATTCAATCGATACCTCATTTGTTAAAATAAAGCGAGTAGTTTCGGCGCTACATGGAAACTTAAAAATCGTCTACATACATATATTATATGTTTATAATATACTGTGTTAAATTCATAACCCTCCTCCGTTGGTAGTTGGTAATAATAGCAAGTGACGTTTGGCCGTGTTAGTCGCGGAATACTCAAACACATCTTAAATATTTGAGATCGTTTTTCAATTGATTCAAACTTGAAAATAACTCAGCCCATGGTTGTACGAAAAGCTGAATAAAGAAACCTTGGTGCCAGAGAAAGGGCGGCAGCTTCTTTTTGTATTTTTCACCTGCAATTGCTAATCCGCCTGCAAAGTGATTATGGCACAACCATCCTTGTTTTGGGAGGCATGTTCAGCATGTGTGCTGACTCATCAGCACACACCACCCTCAGGTGGTGGTCATGAGCTGCAGCAGTCCTGTGACTGCTGACTCTGTATCCTCAAAAGTCACTTTAGGAATGCGCTCTACGATGCTCTGCCCTGGATCCTTAGGCACAGTTGTTATAAATAAACAGGCATGTTAATTCACTCACAGGAAGAGTTGGGGTGGTTCAAATTCTAAGCCAGCACCACACAGCTGGGAGTTGTAGCTCCCAGCTGTCGTAAGTGGGCTTTTGTTAAGGGTATAGATTCGAAAAAGACGACTAGTTTCTAGGCCAAGCTAGGCATTGAAGCGTCACCTAAAATTTCAATCTCAGCTTCTATGTCTGTCTTTAGGAACCTCAATAATGTGCTACGAATGCAACAGCGCCACCAACTCCCACTGCGGAGCAGCAGTCCTACCAACGAACCTGAGGAGGAACTGCTCGGAACACGACCGGGGGATTACCCACACTCTGTGCCGGAAGATCATCCAGCAAGTGGACTTTGGGATTAATGGGAAGCTGCCTGAGAACCGCATCATCAGGAGCTGTGGCTGGGATGAGTCTAAATATAAAGTAATAAGGCTTAGAACTAGATAATCCATATATAAGACCATATATAAGCAGCTCTGCTTAGGTTCGGGCTTGATGATACTTTGTGGCAGCATTATTTGTATCCGGGAAAAAATATCAAGGCTTTACGTATTAATATATGATAATTATTACAAAAACGTATTTTCAAAGGTAATTATCTACCTTTGAAAATATGTTTTGTAAAAGTATTCGTATTCGATTAAAACAGTTTTGAAATTTACAAAAACATCCAAGCACGTTATTTTTCCATGTGTTTCGTCTTTTTAAATCTGTCTTTTAAAGGTAGGACCCCTTTATTTTTGTTTGTATACAGTACCAAAGCAAACGGGTCCTTCCTCACAACGATATATTTAAGAAATAGGCTCGGGTCTTTTCTGCCCTCTGAGGAAATACTAGCGGCCGGATTTGATAGAGATCCTATGCCTAAGAAGGCTACGAAGCTCTCTCAAATCTCAACGGCGGCGGCCGGCCCGTGCGGATTTGTTTCTGTTTCACGTAGAATCGCATCGTGTTGGCCATTCGGTGGCGTTCGCCTTATTTCGGAATTTTGCCCCCTGTGTCGCATCGTGCCCTGCGTGTAAGCTAGTTTCTGCAACCGCTCGCCGTGAAATAACAACAAAACCGCACAGGCCGGCCGCTGAGATTTGGGAGAGATTCGTAGCCTTACGTCGTCGAGATGTTGATTTAAAATCTAGATGTCAACACAAAACCCTATAATTTTTCAGGGTAAATGTTACACGCGGGCGGGCTACGGAGGCCGCCAGGAGGTTTGTTCCTGCACCAGCGATTTCTGTAACGGAAGCCACCACTTCACCAGCAGAGGAATAGCAGCGGCCACGGCTCTGATGTATACAGCCACTAAGATATGTTTATAGTATGCACTGGCAGCTAAGCTTTGTTACTCGGACGCTCGAGAGAAAAGTTACGAATAAATGATTTGCAAGATTTTGTACGTTATTTAACGAAATTTAGTTTGTTTGGTAGGTAGGTTAGGTTTAAGGTTCGTAAGGGTAGACTTAGTAAGGTATTCAATAATTTTTAATACTACCCAAGCTTCTAGCCGTAGCGAAGCGTTACCCGAGAGCTGGTGAGTATCTGGCGCAGCGCATCAGCATTGCCATGCAGCCGGGGCAATGCAGCCAGCATCTTGGGTACGCTTCCGTCTGGTATTGATATGGATCATTTGAGCTACCCATAGATTGTTTGCAACAGACTGCAGTTAGCTCAATTGTTTCAATTGTAAATACTTAGTTATAATTGTTTTCTATTAGTTGATTGTTATTAAATACCTGAATCAGTTTTGTGTGAATAGCTTGAAATTCTTTTAAATAAAAAGAATGTAGGTAGGGTTAGGTAAAGATTATTTTAGCAGGAATAAATACTGTATAGAGCAGTTATACCGCTTTCATACCATAGATCAGATTATTTTGAAAAATGTCAGAAAATAACAAATGAAGCAAATCATATGGTTCATTTCAATTATTGGCAAGTCACACATCATCCGGTTCTCATTGAAACTAGTAAAAATAGATTTATAATGATAAAAAAGAACTAAAAGACTGAATATTTAGGGAGTTAGGTAGCTATTGTTGTCTAAATCGAGTGCACAGTTCCATTTATACGTAAGCATAAGAGAGTAAAATATTTTTGACAATCGACTTGTTAGGCGATAGATTTTTAGCATGAATTAGAAGAACCACCCCCTGGCGCAGAATACGTGCTGAAACAACTCGGTGAGTAACAAATATACGAAAATACTAGAATTCATACATATTTCTCATTCTAAGCCATTCAAATCCATTGAAAAGACATCGACAAGTGCATTGACCTTCTCGTCATGTTCACGAAAGGCGACTGCGCCGAAAAAGATGCGAAAACCCGCATTTTCTCGGGTTTCATCTTCCGATCGACACCAACTAGATTTGGTAGATTTTTTCAAGGAATAACGTCACTTAGCAAAAGGATTTTCACAGTGGAGTCAAAATTCATTAAAATTATTGATATCTCTCTTTATACATAACTCGGGGAACGTAAACGCCTAGATTCGACAAAAGTCAAGCGCGTTGAAATCTTTTCAACTAAAAAGATTACAAATATTAGCAGTTACGGAATAAAGTAAGTAATATTTTTACAGAAAAATTTAGCGCTTTTTCGACCTATAGAAAATTACATTACTCGATAATAAATTCCAATTAATATTATTTTAATAATAACAGTTCTTTGATTCAAATTACTTAAAATTTTTGTAATCTATGAGCACCGGAAGAAGATTATCGTAAAAAAGCCGTAATTGTATGGTCCTGTATTAATTATTCTGTGGTTTCAGGTACCAGCCTAATGCAAGAGTATGGAAGTGGGGCGAGCAAGCAGGGGGAGTACCGAGAGGGGGAAAGACATGATTATCAAACGCAGTACTTGATGCAAAAAAGCTATGGTAAGAAACAAAACTATATATTATCGACATAGCTCAAAGCTGAAGTGGCAGTGGGCCGGCCATATATCGCGAAGAACCGACAACCGCTGGTAAACGAGTTCTTGAGTGGAGACCGCGACTCGGAAAACGTAAGACGCCCTCTGTTTAGGTGGGATGACGATCTGCGAAAGACTGCAGGCAGATACTGGATACGTCAATGGGTCAAGCAGGGCGTAAGGGGAGGCCTATGTCCAACAGTAGACTAATATAGGTTGATTATGAAGAAACAAACACGGTTTGTTTCATCTGGTATGACAGCTTGACAACAATTCCGTCTGCATCTACTGAGATGCTGACACGCAGCTGTCAAGCACCTCAAGTCCAACTGCTGGTAACTTCAAAGAGGTGCAGCCTGATAAGGCAGGGGGATGGTGCACAGTACAATACACTCCCACCCATGCCAGATGTCAGTGAAGATTGCAGTTCCCTTAGCCCCAAATATCTGTAGGTATGTACATGGAATTATTTCGCAAGCATTATTTAAAGATAAGGCGGCCAGCGCCTCTTGTAGTTCATATCCACCGCCGGTCATCGATCCCAACCAGCATGCCCAGCGTGGGGATTTTGGAAAAGTTACCTTTTAGGGTCAGAGTCAGAGTCAAATCGTTTATTTCTTTATACATACAAAATAAGCACTTTAATTTTAGTATAACTATGTTAAACTGTATTGTAGTTGTAAAATATTGATTTAATATTTTGTTTAAGTATTTGATAAATGATAATTTGATGTAACCCTATATATTACTAAAAAAGAACTTGAACTTGATCAGATCTCCTGATCAAGGAAATATATCAAATATACACTCAGCGTCACCTTCAACGTTATCATTTTTGGTTATTTACTTTCCTTTCTTCTGCTAATTGAAAAAATACTGGGAATTACCTGCATAACACTACAGTAGTGAACTTTATCAAAGTGTGATAAAGTTCATGTTATCCAATAGCGGCAACATCAAAGAGTTATTATTACGTATTTATAGCATTTTAGATATTCAAGTACCTACCTACGGAAGGATCAGATCGTAAACCGAGTATGGAATTTTATCATTACTATCTACTTTATGGCTGACTCGTGTCAGTAAACTAGCGAAATGGTATGTTGGGTTTTGACTGATTATTTTCGGGTACCAAAACAAAACTATACTTTCGGTTAATTGGGAAAGGCCTATGTGCCTACAGCAGTGGTTTTTAATCGATTGTTATGACGATGAAAGATTTTCTACAGGATGCTCAAGCAAAGATACATCTGACCAAAACATCGCGACGTACTGCCGCGTCGCCACCGGGATCTACGAGGCCACCTCCTCTAGCCAGCAGTACCAGAACCAGAGGTAAAACCATCCGATAAGCGACTTTCCCAATCCCCGCATCATTGGAGGTTAATGAGTGGAATTTTCAGGTATAATAACACGTCGGCGCCTACGTTCAGCTCGCCGCCCAACTCCCCGCTAGTGGGCCTGGTGTTCGACCCCTCCTCGCCCAACTACAGCGGCCCAGGCATGATTGGCGAACGCAACGAACGCCGCCCGCAGAGCTGGTCCAGCCAGGAACCCATCGGCACCGGAGCCAAGAAGAAAATAGTCAAAAGTCAGGAAAAGCGCAATAATTACGCTGAACCTCGATACCAAGAAAAATACAAAGATGAAGGTGACAGGAAAAAAGATAGAAACCTGACATCCGAGTCTACGTCCAGCTTGGACTTCTTCGCAGAAGGAGAGAGAATGGTCTCGGAACTGTGTAACATTCCGGACCCGAGAACTGAATCGAATAAGCAACATCAAAAGAATACGAACCAAGAAGAAGATAAAAACAAACCTTCTACCTCCAACTCTGCCGAAATCCTGCTGAACATCCTCGATAAAATCGTAATCCATGATCAGATCCCCAACCAAATCGTTCAACTGGCTATAGAAGCCTGCACTGATGCAGAGAATATAGCCATTGCGCACCACAACAGACCTTGCTTTAAAAATATACACTCCATCTGTGCGAAGACCAGATCCAATGTCCAGAAACCGGACAGCGCCGTCGCCAATCTACACTCTCAGGGTATTCCGTGGGTCATCAAGAACTTTATATTTTCCTTCGTTAGAATTTTAGATGGATGGAAAGGTGTCAAAGAGTTACTTAGTGAAAAACACGACACATTTTCTCGAATTGAAAATAAATATTATAGCCCCAACATCAGAGAATGCTTTGTGCAGTGGCAAGCAGTTACCAAGGAAATGTTGACACATATTTACAAAACTTTCAAATGTCTTGATCACGGATTTACTATGGAACAAAAGAGTTTCACGCACAATTATTACGCTACAAACTCTGCCGCTCCGCGGCACCAAGGGCAGAATAAGTTTCAAACGGCGAAGCCACACGTGAGTACTCCTCGGCCCGTGAACGCCTCCCCACAGCCATTCAACGCCGTGCAACCGCCGTGGCTCCAGAACCAGGCTCCGTCCGCTTCGCACAACTTTAACGAAGTACCTTGGCCGGTTCGATCAGGTGTAGCTTACAAGAAGTTTCCGGTAGTGCCACCTTCTAACTCGCACAACTTCTATCCTCTGAGCGAGCAGAATGATCTAGACGCCTATCAGAAACCTCACTATAAATGCGACCCGTGCTCCGTCCGCGAGTCTAAGCCTCGGCAGTCCTGGACCATTACTAACGTGCCTGACTTCCGAGCTCTTGAAAATATGTGCCATGCCGATCAGAGAGAATTGTACACTCAGCTCAAACACAAGATGGATGCAGAACTTGGCAAAGCACCTGGACAGCCAATAATGGGAAATATGCCGTGCGATCTGCTGCAGCGCAGAGACATGGAGCTCAAAGCTAAGATGATTCCTCTGAGCCACGTTGAGAAAAGCTTGATCCCGAGCATGGCGACGACGGCAGAGATGCGCGGCTATGTGCAGAAGAACAACAGCTGCGGCGACACTAAGGAAGAGGCCGATTTTTTTGCGGCGTGGGGTCAGATGGTCCAAAAAGAACCTGAATTTATAGCTCATCACGGTCACAACGTCCCGATTCCATCGAATGTTGTGATCACGAATAATATATCTGGCCCCGTACAATTTATTGACGCTGAAAATGATGAGTACCACGAAATGTCTAAAGTTTATATGAAACCCGGAAGTTACAAAGTTCCGATCAAACCTTCAGATCCTGTTACACCTTTTGTCCAGGGCGCTTCTCCAGACGTGTCGTATGAGGGTGTAGTGGTAGATGAATTGAAAATTAAGCCACCCTACCCAGCAGTGACTCTAGCGCCGCAGCCCAAATACAACCTGGAATCATGGCCCTGCTTGGTGCCGCGGCGAAATGATGAGTCATTTATCGAAGATCCCAAAATCACACCCCATAGACAATCCTTTCCTTGTTTAGACATGAGACCCATTGACACATTCGATCTCTTTAGCGCACTAACATCAGATCGTGCTTGGGAGGCTGCAAAGCAGTCTGCTCCTAAATTGCTTGACTTTCTCCATGATGGATCCAAATCTGATACAGCACGCTTGTACGATGCTCTGGGACTGAACGCATCTGACAACCTAGAAGATTTGAAGAATATACAACTTGGAATGGAAACTAATGAATGGCATAGCGGGCTATCTTCGAACAACTTCTTATCGAAAGATTTAACCAGTTTTTGGAATCAATCAATGAACAAAGACGAATTTGTGCCTAAAGAGCAATCTGTTTTCTCTGAAGATCAACCGAGACATGACTCTGAATCTAAATCTGTTGATGACGACCCAATAGAAGCACAAGAAACCAAAATTGAGGATGTAAAGGAAACTCGATGTCCCAACTACGATCATTCAGGGAACTACGTGAGAGATGAAAACCAGAAGAAAAGCAATAAACCCAATGTGACTGCTTCAGGGATGTGGTACCATCCTAAGAAGAAGAAGCCACTCCAAAGCAATACCGTAAAGAAGTTTGAAAATATAATTACCAATTTGTCTCAGACTAATGAAGCTACTTTTATTCAGCATGATATGGATATCCGTGTGGTAAGGATCATTTTTACACTTATTCTACTAGATACAGATAATTTGTGAGTAAAGGCCATGTTATTTTTCTCAGAAGATCTCCGAAATTAGTAAACATGTAAAACATTAACATTGTACATTATATTCATATCCGTTACGTCATTTTAGTTTTTAGGAGAGAACAAAGATTGCGAAGCCGTCTGTAAAACCAATTTATATCAAGCTGTTTGTCTTTTGTGGTTTATTATCGGTTCTCATTTCTCTACGCTTCGTGAAAAAATTTTCGTCTCTTTACTTTTTGTGCTCATTTCAGGCACCAAGATTTTACGAAGTGGTCAAGTATCCCATGTGTCTACATGACATTTTAACTAAATTGAAAAATTCGTCCTACAACGAGTATGACCAAGTTGTACAAGACTTTCGACGCATTTTCAACAATGTCAGACTTTACCTCAAGGTAAATGGATTTTTTTTAATAGATTTTTAGAACTATGTTGAAATATGTGCTGGATGACGGATGGTAGAAGTGACTCTGAGATGAATATATGATGATAGAAGTGAGTGGAAGAAGAAAACCAATTATGTGGACGATAATGAATGAGACAGGTGTATCGCTTTGAAATATATAAAATTTGTATAGTTTAATTCAAATTCAAATTATTCATTTCTATCAATGTTAGTAGTAACTAACTTAAATTAGGTTAAACTTAAGGTTGTTATTATTATTTATTTGATTGTTATTACTATTATTATTTTTATTTCATTGTTGTATTTACTTTTATGTTAATAATGAGGTATTATTTTTCACTATGGTAGTACCTACATACGTACTAACCTATGCACAAAAAGTGAGGTGTAATTCTAGAAATTTACAAAAAAATGATTATTGATTATTGATTAGTAGGTACAATTACTTGTATTTTATGTTAGTTACCATAATGGTAATAACAGGTTTTAATGATTCATCACACATAAAGAATAACTCATGCTTTACTTTCAGAGCTATCCCGATCAAGCAATGAAGCGGAATGTAAATAAGGCTGCCAATGAATTTGAAAAGCTGCTGAATGAAGAATTTCAGCACAAAAGTGAATGCAAAGGCAAATCACAGGACACAAGTGAGTCGCATAAAAAGAAAGAGGCAAAAGACGACACAGGTGCGGACACTAAAAACGACGAAACATCTAAAAAGGATCAACTATAAACGACTATGGTTCTTGTCAATGAATTATTTCATTAGGCAATTCGCGAATTTTTAAACAATAAACTATGGAGACGTTATTTAACCATATAAATTTTTCTAGTAGTATTTTATTTTATTTTCTTTTTGTATTTGTCTTTTACTAATTACATCGAATAAGACTAAAAATCAGTACCTATCCTAGTTAAACAATAATATCTCTAATAATATCCCAAAATAGGTTAAAATCTATATTCTAGTCAAAGTTATTTTCACGCAAATGTCAGTGAACTCATCGGATCTAGTAATTTGTAAGATGTACAATTTGTATGCTTTGTGTAAGTGCTTGCCAATTTATATTTACTTCGAAAGCTTCCAGAGGAGAAGCGCTTTTACTTGTATCTTCTTTCTTTCATGATTAGTTTTAATTTGCTTACGTAACATTTTCATTTCTCCTTGATATTTCATTATCTATCTATACTGTTGATTTTGTGTGCAGAAAAACAAATTTATGTTTTGAAGCGACGCTAAAATATGTCGATACTTGTCCCGAGTGCGTCCAAGTAAAACTATCAGTCCACAATGACGGATTAACTCAAAAAATAGATATTAGTTCTTTTTTATCTCTATCTGTGATGTATGTTTAGGTAAAAGTTGTAATTTGAATCGTTTTTCACGTTGATTACTCGTGTGTGATTCTTTTAAACGCTGTAAATAGTTACGATACATCTCAATGTACAAACTTAAGTTTTCTGTACTTAATTATCTAGGTATATCACCGAATCGTTAGAAAATTTGCTAAAACAGTATCACAAGAAATAATATCAATTATTTGAGATAGTATTTTTGGTCCACATAAAACATCGCTAGAATTATTTCTTTTGGTCCGAACAGTTTGTCGAATAGTCGAATAACCTCCAATGGACCGTAACTATCTTTTGTAAAACCAATTTGTTCCTTTAATATGATTCAAATTGATATTTGAATGTTTTTTAACTAATTTTTGATCCCGTTTTACCTGCCATAGAAATAAGCGAATATAACGTCTCGATTCGATCGCCTTTCGGTTGCCATTCAAACGAATGATGATAGTTTTTCAAATTCAAAATTATAGACTTGAATTTGATGACGTTCGAGTTAATTTTAAGTATTCATTAAGTTGTGATTTTATTATTTAACTTATTTACCCTAAAATTATGGCAAGGAACTCCTATGATAATAAAAGAGTTAATTTATAATATTTTGTTTACTTTCATACATAATAATGGGTGTAGCGCTGTTTCGCACCAAATTTTTCGCAACACAATAAACAATTATTATTATTACTTTTGTCTTGTGGTGCGAAAAATTTGGTGCAAAACAGCGCTACACCTAATAATGGACTAGAATCTGATATTATGAAATCCCTAAGTACCTTGATGTAGAGACTGGTAATGAAAGGCAGAGTTAGGCGGATAATGCGTGTAGTTTCGTTTGCAGCCTCAAGGGTGAAAACTACACAATACCAAAAAATGTCCGTTACAACTGAATGTGGACCTCATTAGAATTATATAATTACTAGCTGCGCCCCGCGTCTTCGCACGCCTATCCCACGGGAACTGATTTATGGGATAAAAAGTCTATGGTAATAACTCGTAGTGAAAGAGCAACAAACATCCATACACTCATGTTTACAAACTTGCGCGTTTATAATAATAGTCGGATTATATAGTTAGTTGGCATCTGCGAACGCTATGCCAAAGACCATTGTTTAGTGTACAACACCAGGAAGACACACATGGTAGTGTTTAGGTCGGGGAAGGTACCGGACTGTATTCCGAGTGTCTATCTCAATGGACAACCGATTCAGATCGTAGAGAGAGTACCTTGGCCATATTGTGACGTCGAGCCTTAAAGATGACGAGGATATCGAGCGACAGCGTAGAGCGCTCTGTACAGTTGGAAATATTATGATTATTAGAAAATTTGCTTTGTCGTCAAACGATGTCAAACTGACGCTTTTTAAATCGTTCTATCCATTGATTTATTAAAAACGAAGATGAGGCACTGGTTGCTCGAAAGTGGCAACCTCAAATTGTGTAAAATTGTGTTCTCCCACATCAGTCACCGTCTGACCGGCGGCACGGGCGGTCGTGATTCGCGTGAAATATTGTTGTCTCAGTCTCACTTCGGTCCTAGATACGTCTTTCCGTCTTTGTTCTTCTTTGTATTGCAAAGGACTGGAAATATAACTGTGAGCGTCTGTGTTTGCGTGTAGTTGTAACACATGCCAATTTTTGAGTAAGCGCTGGGAGAACGTAATGAGAACATAAGAACGTAACCTATTTTCCTTTTTTAAATCAATGGTTCTATCAGTATTTTTACACTTGTCAACTATGGACACACTACACCAAAAAAGCGCTTCAGGGTCAGAGGCATCAGGGTCGCTTACAATAACATCTTTAGGCAGCTCTTCGGACTAGCATGGTGCTGTAGCGCCTCCGGAATGTTCTTTGAGGCAAGAGTAAGCTCCTATGAGGCCATCCAAAGAACACGTATCGCAAAATTCTTATCCAGGGTTGACAGGTGTAAAAATAGTATTATATCTACTCTGGCAGATCGATTGATACAGACAGACGCCAAAGAGAATACAATAACTTTGACAGACGCATACAAACGGTGGATGGAATTATCATCCTAAGTTCTTAGGTACCTTAATTATTTTTTACTGTTAATTTTAAATTGTTACCTACCTAACCAACCTGACTATTTTATTCCTTTAATGTTATTATTGTATATGGATCATGTGTCTGAATTAAAAACATATTATTATTATACGATACCGCCAGTGTAAATAAGGTGTACCTAAATGAAATACTTTTGAATTTATTTATGGTACACCTACAATTTAAGTTCCTAAGGTTACGTTTGCACCATTTCAAATTGATACAACTACAAAACCTTGCTTTCCCGCCGTAGGTATATTGTTTGTGTAGCGTTTGTTTTTGACATGTATTTTTAGAATAAAATATGAAACACCAGAAAATAACAGTATGTCAGAGATTTGTTGCGAGTCGCTAAAAGAATCGTTGAAGAAGTTCAACATGTTATTTTATTCCCTCTATTATATACATATATATAAGTTCAAGTCGTTGAACTATGAGTGGAACTTTTCGGAATAGAGGTTTTATTCGAGACATTTTACGTTCACGTACCTATGATTCGGACAAGGATATATGACTCGCATCAAGTGAGAACTAGAGCACTCTTAAAGGATATTAGTAAGTATTACCAATCACTTTCCACTATTTATATGTCTGCCTACACTACATTGCCTACTTGATTTCTCCGTAAACACTTGAATCACCATACCAGAAGGATGCTTATTGCATACTAATTGTAATCGTGAGTGTTTGTTCGAGTCATTTGGTTATGAATTATGGAAAAATGATTCAAAAGTTAACACGACGTTTTTTAAACTGTTGCTCTTTTATGCGTCAGGTTCCAAATGACCTTGTTAGGTACCTTCTATTTACTTTGGTGTTAAACAAAGGGATTTTCTTTCGTGGTTGAGGTTTGTGCATATCCGTATTCAGGGTTTTATTTAAAGTTCGGTATTAAATATCCATGCCAATGGAGAAACGATAGTTATTTCTGTAAGGCAGTACTCAGGAAGATCGGGCGGTGTAAAATAAATAGGTACGTTTAGTTTAATCATTTAAAAACGTTGTCTCCTTAGTCTAGTATAGCAGTAGTTTGAGTTACAGGAAGTATCTATGTCAGTAGGTACAATAATTTGGTTTCAATTATAATTATATCCATATGAACCGATTTCTACGAATGACTCAATATACATACATGTAACCTCAACTTCAACAGCCTGTATTGGTCCACAGCTGGACGAAGGCCTCCCCCTGATAAGCATCTTATTGGCGTTTATCTTATGGAGGGTAATGCCCATAATCCCCACTCTGGGCATGCGGGTTGGGGATCTTTGTTCTGCAGAGGGTGCTGCCGGCCCCATGGTGAAATTCCCTTAGTCGCCTCTTACGACTCTTGCGGGAAAAGTTGGGGTGGTGCAATTCTAAGCCGCGAGTCATCCCGATTGAAATCGGCGTTATTACACACTCTTAACAAATAGCGTGCCCACAACGCTCATGGACTTCTTCTACCTGGTGCGTACAGGCTGGGCAGTGAATGAGTAAAGAAGTCACGTTTACAAGATCATCAGATATTATCCAACCTTTAAACAAATAACTTGAAAGCCATAGCGAACAGGTCGCCACGGAATATTGGAATGAAACGAATTTAGGAGAAAGTTACACAAATCGATCTCGACAAAGAAAGAGCGTTACATCTCGACTCTTGTGGCCTTATTTATAAAATCCGATTATCGAGTGCGTAACTTTACTCCACCGCTATTCCTCATTTTAGGTAAAATTTGTACTAATAAACAGAGAATTATGAAGGAGTAGGCTGTTCCGAGGTTAGTCTCGAAGTAAATTTTATTCCGTCGTTCAGGCTAGTTTAGTTATGGAGTAAGGTGACATAAAACCTCCAAAAAGTTCCAGCCTCTAAGTTTAGTCGTTATTGTCCTTGTCTGTTACGTCAGATGTGAGAAAGTAAACAAATATCTATTGTGATAGTACATAGTGTATTCTTCTTTTTTGTGATTTGGAAGACTGCTACATTCAAGATCTAACATTAATACAGGAGAAAATTAAACTTAAGAATCCACAAACCACAAGACGCGTGAAACAGTGAAAACCTTATCAATACCCTTTTGATCATATCGCAAATCCTGAGTTTGTACTGTGCCATCAGAACATGGGCTCGAGGAGAGAAAATTTAAATTAGTTACTTTAACTTGACTACTAAATAATCTTTTAAATAAATAAAACCAAGGTCTTTCATTTGTATTAGGTATTTATTTGTATGCGCTTATTCATAAAGGTATACATAGCGTAGGTAATTCAATGAAAATGCGTGAAGTGCAGGTTCTGCTCATCATTACGAATACGTGTGTGAAGACGCCAAATCTTTGCCGTGTGATGAATCGGCTCAGAATTTGCAACATCTCTTCCTGCGGGTGTCGTCAGAGGCGACTAAAGGATATCCGCTGGCGGCAGGCAGCAGTGCCTCCTGAAGAACAACCACCGCCCAGCGATCCCCAACCCGTATGGCCAGCGTGGGAATTATGGGCATTACCCCCCAAGAGATAAAAGCCAACGGCGCTTGTCAGGGGAAGGCCTGCGTCCAGCAGTGGACCAATTGTAGGCTCTTGAGGTGCGGTGAGGACGTGCTATGACAATGCTCTAAGTAGCACTTTTCCCATCCGATACAATTCTCGTCACATTAGCTGATCGCACACGCTTTTGGCTCACAAAAAACAATACTCCAAATTCCAAAATGTTTATTACATGGATTGTGTAAATAGAAAATTTCAAAAACTGTTTCATTTATGTCATTCTCTCTTGTCATCTTGTCGATCATTGTCAACTTTTTTCCAATTATTCCCACAGACTATCCTGAATTTCCACAGAAAATTACGTAAAAAGTCACTTATTAGCATTTTTATGTTGGTACATTTGATCAATTATGCTGTTTTCAGCCCTAACCGGAGGAATAAGTTAGGTATACCTACTCCGTCATTATTCCAGGTTTAATAATACTGTTTTTAAAACTACGTTACCACAAGCTTACTCTGAGATTAACTACTCTTATAGTAAGTTGTGATTATAAAAGGAATAGCGTTTTCTTATTAATATGGGCCTTGGGGTTTAGTACACCGCGGTTACCCGACCTGTAGACACGAGCAGTTTTGTGTTTTATTTTTCTTTTTTCATGTGTAGTGTTGTTATGTTTTGTGGATGCGTTTAATTTTATAATTTCTCGGTGCGATGTAATAGGATGCAGAATGTGACTCACGGTTTTCGATAGATAAAATGAAGTATGTGTCCTTTTGATAACGTAGTGTGTAGGTACAAATAACTTAATTATTTCCTCTGAGAATATTATTTGTTTAGTGATAGAATTCATTAGGTATATTTGTTTGTTGATGTGATAAGTTTTCAAAGTAAAGGTACAATAATTTTGCTTAACCATTAAATTTCGGTTTGAAGTCAACTGTAGGCAAGATGTTTTTAAATAAATACAAATAAATAAATACAAATGTTTAGTTGGTTCGATAATCCAAGATATTACTTGTAAACAAAACATTTATGTTAGAAAACTTAACCAAAACTAATAAGAATAACGTTTATGAACAAAGTGTTTTAAACAAGAGCAAAACTTTAAACAGCGCGTAATTAACGCATTCACACATCGTAAAAGGTAAAAATTGGAGTTCAAAAACGGACAAATTAGATGACGCATAAAAGCTGAAACAAAAAATTGTTTCGAATTATCAGTGTCGTAAAATATTTTTGTCCAATATTTGTTTGGTTTTGTTACTGCTTTGTTTACAAAAAAAATCTAGGATTCTAGCACCAGCTACGATCTTTTTGCGTAGGATAAGACAAACTCATTAACGCGCAGAAACGCTTTTTACCTTGGTTAGGGTAACAGAGAACTTTAAAGTTTGTATCAAAAAAAAGTAAAACTGACTTCAAATTATTTAGTATTTATTACTTACTAAAAAACAAACAAAATATACATACATGTGTAAAGCTGAACATAGAACCTCCTCCTTTTTTGAAGCCGGTTGAAAATGAATGGCCAGCTTTGTTGTTTGCGCCTGATTGTTGAACCAATTTAAGTAAACAGTGCTTTAAAGATAGGACTAGGTAGCTACTTACAGAATTTCCCCGAAGCAAAATAAATACGACTTCTAATGAAGTAAAGTTATAAAACATTCGTGCCGTTTTACAGTAAACTAATAAATATATCTTTATTGAAATATAAAATTTATTGTGTCTATAAAGTTTACTTAATGGGAGCTACCGATATTTTCGCTTTGCACGTTACGCTGGATTTCGTTGTCGGCAAAGGTGAGTGATTCATTCAATAATTTTCGACATCGTGTGTCCATTTAACGTATCAACCAAAAAAATAGAATTTTACGTTATTAGAGCTTTTTTAACTGTGTGGTGCTGGCTAAGAATTTATGTTCTGCAGGGGCGCTGCTGCCCGCCCCTCGGTGGATATCCCTTAGTCGCCTCTTACGACACCCACGGGAAGAATTGGGATGGTGCAAATTCTAAGCCGTGCTGGTTTAGAATTTGCACCACCCCAATTCTTCCCGTCACGCAGCAGTTCAGGCACACGCAATATTTAATACCTACCATTTCTGTATTATCCTTCTAGCCCTAAGTTGTTTTAAATAAATTATTATTATTATTATAAAGTGATGTTTACAATATTTCCGCATACTGGTACTTTGTTTTAGTTAATCTTAGATAATATAGACAGGGTGCCACGGTAGGGTGTACCCGAAAGGGGGTTATTCTGGACAACGACCGTGCCCCCACAGGGGCCGGAATTAAGTTCAGTGTGTTCTGGACAACGAGGACATCTAGTCAAGGTTCGTTCTACGATTTCTTGAATTTAGTTTTTTTAATTATTATTGAAATACATTAGATTTTTTTTTCATATTTATGTTCGTAGGTACGTCCGTTTTTTTTATTATAAAATATATTTTTTATACTACTGGTTGTGGTGTAAGATAAGCAAATATTTAATTCTGTAAAATATGTAAAAACACGATAAGTAAAGAAACTTACCTCATTTTCTGTACAATATAATTAAAAAAACATTCGAAATTTAAAAAAAACTTCTTTTTATTCACAACAGAATCCCCCTTTCGGGTTACAATCAATACACACTTTTGTGGCACCTTGTATATACATAAAATATAGAAATATAATAATAAAATAATAATAATAAAGCATTTATTCATCTCTCACAATAGGTGCTTATAACTAAAAACTAAAGGACCAAGGACACTAAAGTAGGAACCTAAGTAGGGCCTAGTTAGGTATATAATGCAAACTTTTTGTAGAACTATATCCACCTATGTGTCCTTATAACCACAATATGAATACATTATGTAGACACGGTCTATAGTGTAATTAATTATGAAATAACAAGTGGCTACGAGGTAGGTATTTAACGGCGGCGCTACAAAGGATATAAACAAAAAGCCTTACCGCCTACCTACTTATAGGAACACTAAAGAAAGCTATTATCGGAGTGCGGTAGACTTAAAGGACTCATCAAAAGGCACATATATTATAAAATATTATAAATGCGAAAGTTTGGATGGATGTATGGATGTGTGGATGTATGGATGAATGTTTGTTACTTCTTCACGCCAAAACTACAGAACGGATCTGGCTGAAATTTTGCATACAGGTAATTCTAATCATGGAATAAAACATAGGCTACTTTTTATCCCATAAATCAGTTCCCGTGGGATAAAAATCCCCGTTAAACATTTCCATAGGAACAACGCGTGCGAAGCCGCGGGGCGCAGCTAGTATATTATAATACTATACTAAAACTACAGGCATAAAAGTAAAATTTGACTCGGAGCATATACATGAAGGAAAATGAATTTGTTTCTTTGTCAATTTCAAACATGGACCTGGCAGAGGACACAAATAATTGTATAGGTATGTAGGTAGGATAGAGTTTATGCCCGCGAATTCCAGGGAAATTGTCCATGCCGGGGAAAGTGCTTATCTAGAAGAGTCGAAAACGTTTTTTTTATCCTCCATGTGCGGAACAGTTACGTAGCCAGTTTCATTTGTTTTTCTTCTTCACAGCTTTTCAGAGAGGAAGTAATGGTTCAAGATAAAGACTTACTTTGAACCTATTTTATTCTTATGTACCTGACTCCTGGACGTTTTGGTTTTAACTGTAAGTCCATTTGTAAAAAATAAATAAATGAAATGTAACTTCAATTTCTAAAAACTCAATTCTGATTAGGATTTATTTTATGGAAAAGAAGAAAAATAATGTAATTTGTGGATTGTTCTCGAATTAACATGTGCTGACAATTTTTTTCCTTATTTAAACAACTAAATTGGAGACAAACCAAAAAAACGATCTCCCGGGTACAAGTCCCAAAATAGTCGTGTTCGAGAATTCTCGAGACCCGTGAAATGAAATTTCTCAAGAAACCATACACCCTAGAACGTATATAAGCTATATGGTAATTCAATCTTATAATTTGAAAATATTTATTGATTAGATAAATTAGTAGGGCAGTAAATATAACGATATGCTTTAATATTTTGATCCAGCATACTTATGTGCATAACACTCGATAGATTAGAAGATCACCGGCGTCCAATGTATTGATTTACATAGAGGACTGCCGTTCGATTTTATCATAAACTAATTTGTGCCCGCGGCTTCCCACGCGGTGTATCTGTAGTAGTTAAATAAATAAATAATGTTGGACAATTCACACAGCATAATCCAGCCCCAAGCTAAGCAGAGCTGTTGTTATGGGTACTAGATAACTGATATACTTATACAATACACTACATAGATAGATGAGATGGCTAGTTGAAAGTCGCTCAGCGGCCTATGGAAAGAGTTCTCAAAGCATAGGATTCGTAACGAATACATCCGACAGAGAACCAAAGTTATCGACATAGCTCAAAGAATTAGCAAGCTGAAGTAGCAGTGGGCCGGCCATATCTCGCGAAGAACCGACAACCGCTGGGGTAAACGCGTTCTTGAGTGGAGACCGCGACTCAGCAAACGTAGTGTAGGACGCCCGAAAAGACTGCAGGCAGGTGATGGATTCGTCAAGCTGAAGACGGGCTCATCAGGGGAGGCGTATGTCCAGCAGTGGACTAATATAGGCTGATAATGTTGTTGATGATGACCCAATGGCAACTGATTTTAGGGCTAAAACTTAGCCTATATTTTATTCCGACGACTTTCTAGAACTATTGCTATGCATAATTTCAGCCCGATCCGTTGTGTAGTGTTGGCGTGAAGAAGTAACAAACATCCAAACTTTTAGATTTTAATTATGATGCCATCATCGATTATATATTTTTACCCAAGTATTGAATAAATAAGGGCTTCCAATAAATAAACCATTCGATTATTTAACAGGATTTTGTAACAAGGTATTTTGAGATTCATAATATTAGTTTTGATGATTCATCAAATCATCATGCAAGACTTTCACCCATGACTATAATTATGTTAATACGAGTAAATAACGTTACCTAACACAATAAAATTAATTTAATTTAATTATCATCCATCCATCTCATCTATTCATACTTATTCATTTGAATGGATGAATAAATGAACACTTTATTGTACTAATAATATACATGAAAGTCTTATATCTTAATAATAAATAACATTAGTACAAAAGGCGGCCTTATCGCTGAGAGCGATTTCTCCCAAGCAACCTTGTGGATTTTTAGAAGTAATTTTAAAAACAAGATTTCTGGACTACGGCACTAATAGAAAAGTCAATGTATACATTTGGTTCCTACTATAGAGGTAAAATTTCATCTCTATTCAGCCGTTTAGACGCATTGATTAATTAAAAAGGGAAGATAGGTTACGTTCTCCCAGCGCTTACTCAAAAATTGGCATGTGTTACAACTACACGCAAACACATACGCTCACAGTTATATTTCCAGTCCTGTTCAATACAAAAAAGAACAAAGACGGAAACACGTATCTTAGACCGAAGTGAGACTGAGACAACAATATTTCACGCGAATCACGAACGCTCGTGCCGCCGCCGGTCCGACGGTGACTGAGGTGGAAGCACACAATTTTACACAATATGAGGTTGCCATTTTCGAAAAACTAGTACCTCATCTTCCCTTTTTAATTAATTAATGTTAAGACGTCAAAATTACAGACAGACGTTACTCCATACGACGGATCCATAATTTATAAAATTAGTATGGATCCAAAAAACCAAGAGACCAAGAGAACCAAATTACCCACACAATGATACGACGCTAGTGGACAAAAAATTGCACCTTATTTCTTGTTTGATAGTAATAACTATTTATCAAGCTGTTTCTATAGTAAAAATTTGACTTGTCTAAGTGCTTATTTTGTAAGTCTAAAGAAATAAACGATTTGACTCTGACTCTGATGAGATAATCAAACAACAATTCGATTTAGCATACATAATTGGAAGCCCTAAAGTTTTAATATCTGAAGTAGGTAGGTGCCTATACATGCAAACATACCTAGGTAGGTATTTGAAGATAAGGGCTGTAATATGTGTAATCTCTGACTATTATGATTCAATATAAAACCTTTTAAAGCTAAAATGTTACTCAGTTTCCTGTGATACGCGCACGCACGGCTTTACTAACAAAGGATTGCAAATATTTTAAGGTAGAGACGGTTTACTATGATATCGAATCAGTGAACTAAAGTTTAACAATGTTAAGGAAAAGTTTTGTCCACAACAAATTACAAAATATGCTAGAGAAATAATAATGTAGGTACACATAAATCAACAAAAATAAAATAAAATGTTGATATTTGGTAAAATAAATAAAAACTAGAGTGGTTTAGAGCACAGGATCGGACAATAAGGCGTGATGTAATTTTGTAAAACGCTATTTTGAGGTGTGAAATTGGACATAGCTGAACATTCTATTATTCAGGCAGTTGTTGTGGTAAAGATTAAATTATACGGAAATCAATACAAATGAGACAGAAACTCTACCGGAATAAATTGGCCAATTTTATACCATTCAATCTTAGGTCAGGTATCTGTCGGGGGAAGGCGTATTCATTGATCGATGCATTCAATGGATTTATTTAATTCAGTTTTTTACTTTGTCTTTTAATTTGTTAGATATTATTTGTTCTATTATGAAATAAATGACCTACCTACTTATAGAGGTAGAGAGAGCAGTTGGCAAAATGGGTATACCTTAACTCAAAAAAACTTTTTTTTTCACTAAAAATTTTTACGTAATTGTTTTCTTTTTACAAATAAAATTAACAGACTAACCGCATGAAGAAGTCGTCGTCTTTTGTTGTCTTAACTTAACGGCAACACTTTTACACAAGTTCGGTGGTGTCAGGCTCAGAAGAACAAGCATATTCTTTTGAGAAGTCTGGTCACAGTAACGTAACCCACCTTAAGCCTAATCCTACCTTGATCTTCAAGATAATCTTACCTCGATCTTAGTGAAAACAGACTCCCCGTCTGTTATATATCTGTTATAATCACCGAGGTACCTTTATTTTTTTATTCGTTTTAAGTCAGTCTTACTGCTCTTTAACTTAAATTTAATGTTAAAAATTGATATCATCACATTTTTTGTGATATTATTTTTAAGCAAAGTTCTAAGGAATGTTTTGTCCACCTATCATAGGTAAATGTATGAACGATAAGTACTGTCATTACATTAAGTTAAACTACTGGACCGATTTAAAAAAATATATATTCACCATTAGAAAGCTTACTTTTCAAGGAGTGACATAGGCTATATATATACATAGGCTATATATAAGACATAGGCTATATTTTATCCCGGAATTCCCACGGAAACGAAAACTACACGGGTAAAACCGCGAGGCACTGCTTGTATATTATATAGATATAATTTATATGTTATATGTATACTGTTGGTGAACCTTATTTAATTAGTAAATAAATGTCTTTCCAGATGTGGACATTCCTTCTAACGCTGGTAGCAGCCGTGGCTCTAGTTCATAGCCACGGCAGGGTTTTGGATCCTCCGGGAAGAGGGACCGCTTGGCGATTGGGCTACAACTCCAGGGCGAACTATGATGATGATGGCCTCTTCTGTGGCGGGTTTTACCATCAGCATACTGTGAATGGTGGCAAGTGAGTGTGTCTATGAGTTAGTTGATTCAAGAGGTTTGAGATTCGGACGAGATGTTGTTACCTACCTCTAAAAGTGAAGAGGACGAGTCTTCACTTAACTCCACTATAAGGGGGCTTATTCGTAATGGTCTGCTAAATTAGCACACTGCTAAATCTAACTCTGTCTTCATCTATTGGCATAGGTCCGACAAAATCCTCTTTCATTCTTCTGTATTCTGTACTCAGAATTTTGTCGGACTTATGCCAATAGAAGAAGACAGAGCGAGATTTAGCAGTGTGCTAATTTAGCAGACCATTATGAATAAGGGGGTATATGTTTAAGGTAGCGCCAACGAGAAGACACTACTGAAGTGTCCATCTGAAAATGCTTTAAAATCCCTGTCAACCTTACAGCTGCGGCCTTTGCGGCGATCCATACGACGAAGCCCAGCCCAGGGCTCACGAGCGAGGAGGTATCTACGACTCAGGCATCATCACCGGTACCTACGACTCTGGGGCCATCATCACCCTCGCAGTCGAGATAACCGCCCACCACATGGGGTACTGGGAGTTCAAAATATGTCCGGACATCGAAGAACCTAACCAGGCCTGCTTTGATGATAACATACTAGAGCTAGAAGAAGGTGGGACGAGATACTACCCGACTAACGGCGCATCTTTATACAAAGTTAACTATAGATTACCAGAAGGCTTGGTTTGCGAGATCTGTACGCTTCAATGGAGGTACACATGCGGGAATAATTGGGGAACGTGCAACAATGGCACGCAAGGCCTAGGGTGCGGTAATCAGGAGAATTTTGGCGCTTGCTCTGATATATCGATTGTTGGAAACCCCAAGGCTCCTCAGTATGTGCCAGTCGATTCTCTGTTGTTGCAGGATTTGGAGAAAATAGGTAATCATTAGGAATTACTTTAAAACAGTACCTACGATAACATGACGCTTTGAACTTCAGTTTTCATGTTAAATATTTTTACTGAATACCTACTTAATTATTTCTTGAGTAAAGCTTAACTTTTTGAGGACTCGTGAAATATATCTGCGATAACATCTGAACACTCATCGGTTATATCGTTATATCTTACACTCATTGGTTGATAAACAAACAACTGGATAGAGTTTTATAGAATGGAAAGTGGCATACATTCTTGGCTAGATATTCTTAGGTTTAGATATTTAGTTAAAATACGTAAAAGTAGGAGCCAGCAGCGGTTTGTGATTTTTTTAAGACTGCATAAGATATAAATCTTTGGTCCGGCGAAAACCTAGATCGATGGATATTACCAATGATTTTAAGCCAAAAATTTGCCATAGGTACTCGTAGAAAAAGATAGGTGAGATCCCACAAAAAATAAAAATATTTTTAATTTTTAACGTGTTTATTTTTTTTGTTTGTGGTGTTTATAATAGTATGGAAATCCTTGTATCTATGTCGTAGACTCTCTACGAAAGCTACGTAATAGAGAACCCTTTACGTAGGGAGATCGTATACTACGGTGTAGAGCCTCTAGAAAAAAAAATCCTAGGCTAAGTCTCTACAAAAGGATTCCTAAGCTAAGTCGTAGACCATCTACGAAGGATTCCTAGGCTACGACGTAGTTCCTCTACGAAAAGATTCCCGTGCTACGGCGTAGATCCTCTACAAAGGAAATTCCTTGGCTGCGACGTAGACCACCTACAAAGGGATTTTTAGGCTACGTCGTAGCCTCCACGTTTCTAGACTACGGAGTACCTAGTGTAGACCCTGTACAAAGAGAACTCTTCGTTGTGGACCCCTGTGCGAAAAAAATTCTTGGCTGGTAGAGACCATCTACAAAGGCATTTCCTAGGCCACGTTGAAAACTCTTGTTAACCGACTTCAACAAAAGGAGGAGGTTATCAATTCGACTGTTTTTTTATGTTTGTTACCTCAGAACTTTTGACCGATTTTCATGATTCTTTTTTATATGAAAGCTGCTTCCCGTGTGGTCCCATTTTAATTTTGTTCAGTTCTGACAATGGGATCCATGAAAATTCATGAAAAAACTATAAAAATTTTAGTCGGTTTATAGTTTTTTAAAACAATATTAATTATTATGACCTACACTACGGGTACAGCGGTTTAGGGTAGACCCTCTATAAAGGGAATTCCTAGGCTACGTCGTAGACCCTCTACGAAGGATTCGTATGCTACGGCGTAGGTCCTCTCCAAAGGAAATTCCTTGGCTACGTAGTAGACTACGTAAGAGATTTCAGACTAGGTTGTCGTGTAGATCGACAAAGGGAGTTCCTAGGCTACGTTGTACGTCGACGTATCGTCATCTTTCACGCTGCGCTCAGTTCGGATTCGAGCTGAGCAGGACAGCATGAGAGATGACGTCATACTCAATCCCATTCTTTAAGTACGCAGGTTGTACTATAAATTAGAATTAATATTATAATTGATAATTAAAAAGGTATATGCATGTATTTTTTGGATTTTTTTAAATCGATTATTTAGGTTAATACATAAAGGAAAAAAAATATAACACCCAAAAAAAATTAAATTATTGAGGTAAAAAACTAAAAGTAAAACTACACACGGTTTCGGGTGATAACGCTGCTATGTTACCCATTGCATTTTATGACGTCACGGACCATCGAGCTCCATATGTAAACTCAAAGTCAAAACTTCATGCCCATCTATGCCGCCCATACAAAAATGTTCAAGTATGACGTCACGCTTCACGTGCCAATAGCGTTGCGTTTAGACATTTTGCTGTTGAGACTTAAAAATATCTATTCTCTCTATATCTATCTCTTTTCTATGATTAAATTTCACAATAAAAACATCATAAAATACAAAAATAAATATACAGATATATTTCTATATCAATACAGAATACGTAAAAAAAATATTAGCTTTTTTGAAGTCACATGCAAATACCCTATTGAAGGCAAGATAGGTTTTACGGACATGAAAATTCTGTGCCAAAAGGTCCCCCTTTCGGCACAGAATTCTTGACTTCGAGGGTATCAACTATACCGTATCCATCCAGCATGGAGCATGTTAGTAAACAAACCACGATACAAATAACAAAAACTCACTTGCTTGGCGTCGAGTTTCAGATAAAAATTGTAAGCAATTTTTATTGAAGGGAGGATCTAGAATCGACAAGTAATGTAAATTACGTATAAACGGACGCGCCAACAAAGTGAATTTTAGGTTAAGTATGGGCGGTTTGTTTACGTTTATGCTTCATTCAAAATGGACACGGTATAGTAAATAACGGTAGACGTCCAGAATGTCCCCCATTCTTAAAACACCTTTTTGTAACACCCAGTACAGCCGTTTCTTGCTATTTAAATAAATAAATAATGCTGGACAATTCACACTGCATCACCTAGCCCCAAAGAACCGTAGGTACCTAACTATTTATCTTCATTGGCCTCGCTTGAAGTCTCATAACTTCCTCTTTTGTTCCCAGATGTAATTCGTCTGCTACTGAGCAACGTAAGGGTACCTGGACGCTACCAACCTAATAAAAACAAACCAGCAAAACAGAGGGTCAACTCTAAGAAACCTCATAGCAAGTTGTTTTTGGAGCCACAGAAAAAACAAAAGCTCAGGAAAAGGAATAAGCCAAAGAAGAAGAGGAAGAAATCTAAGCCTTTTAAGGCGAAATGGGTAAGTCAGTAGTCATCGTCAATGCGCCAGTCAAACGTGGCGATTATGGCAAAACCCCTCTTATACAGGGGAGCAGTATGGGTGGAGTATGGATGAGGAAGATCATAAAATAAAGGTGTCGAATCTATTAGAACAAACTAATACCGCAATGACCAAATTCAATGTGTCATTTAGACTTAGACACATCATTAGCCACCCGGCTACAACGGCTACTCTAGTTATCAATATATACGCTATAACCTTTTTTTAGTAAACTTCGAGCTTGACTAACATTTTTTATCGAAACGATGTAATTTTGCATATCAAAAGGTACAAATTTGTAAAATATATGCACAAAATAGCGATAATATATGTAGAAGCTATACTTAAACTGATCTAATATAGAAGATGAATGTACTATTAAATCCACGTAAAATCTAGTTGATACGGATTTTGTATATTTTTTTATGGACTAAAAGACTACAGCAATGCCCTCGCGTTTGTTCATTAAATTTATTGCACAAGATGGTAAATGTGAGCGAGTGCGAGCGAGTGTGTAGTTGTAACATGGGCCAGTAACTTCTTTCTCGAATCGAACCTGCGAACCTCTTCTACAGTTGCAATACATTCCCCTGCGCAATGAAGGTCTTCGAATTGTTTTTATTTTCTGCTTTCCTTTTCAGATGACTTCCTGGGGGTGAAAACTGGAGGTTTTAACGTAATTACCTACCTAATGAGTAAGATGAGATCTGATGACCTTTGATTTGAAAGAAGCAACTAGAACCTACCTCATACTCTCTAATATTATATTTAATGGTAAATCCAGTATTGGCACGTGACATAAATATATGCATACTTACTTTTTTTTGTTTATTGGGGACGGCAAATAATTTGACGCATGAAAATGACGACGCACTGATTGAAAACTGTCGTTTTCAAGCATTGCGGTATGGATGACGAGAAGACTCGACGTAGTTTTCCAAACGCTGCCCAGCCTAGCTGGATCCCCCTCTTGGCCTCCTTCTCAAAATTGTTTTTACCCAACTGCAGAATTTATCCAAGGTAAGTGTACTCGGAAACAATTTTGAGAGGGTGGCCATGTACGACGACCGGTCCCGGATCAATGAGGCCATTAATCATGACTTTGGTTTTATCCAAATTCATGTCGAGACTGATGCATCGCGAGGCTGAAGCTAGGCCGTCCAGCATCCGGTTGAGCTCCTCCAGCGACTCCGCCATTACGACTATGTCATCAGCGAATCGCAGGTGGGAGCACGCTTTCCCAGAACTTATTCACTGGAGATTTAAAGACTTCGAGATGGTACTCTACCGGAAAAATGAATGCAGGAAGTTCGTTCCACTCTTCACTGGTAGATACTGGTACATAGTCCTCAATATGTACTTTTTATGTGGGAAATTGATGTGCGTGTGGACTAAGAGCACTTTTCAGATACTTGCAAATAGACTTGACAAAATCACGTATTTAGTTAAACAAAGTGATGGACCTTCGCTTCATGTTTAACAATATTTAACTAAATCTGTAATTTTATTTCAAGTCGATTTGCATGTATTTGAAAAGTGAGCTCTCAGTCCACACGCACATGGGAAATTGCTTAAGGCCCATACACCAGCGAAAGTGGCGCCCCCAACTATTATATCTTATTATTACGTTGAACGGAGGAATTTTTAAAAATCCTACGTTCAGTTTGTGGTATCTATTATAATTTATAAGCTACTAATTAATGCCTCTGTAATAGTTTCATTTTGTAAAGCTTAGGAAGAGAAACGAAGTGGCGCTTTTTGGCCACCAAACTCTATTTTTGTATCTCCTCCTAAACTATGTGAGATAAAATTATAAAAGAGGTATTAAAAAATAGCTTATAATAGATACCACAAACTGAACGTAGGATTTTAAAAAAATCCTATGATAAACGTAAAAATATGATAAAATAGGAATTGCTGTCAGATTGGCTCGGGTATGCGCCTTAAGATCACTTTGTAGTCTGTTCAAAAAGAGAAGAGTCGTGAAAAGTGAGGGCGCTCGTGTGCTATTTGACAACTTTTGTTGCGTTGACAACACTGCTCTGTTATTGCAGTACGTCTAAAAGTGTTACAGAAGAAAGCGTGTTATTACTTTAGTTACGAACATACTCTATAGCACAATATTTTCAAGCCAGCAGCAGGCTGAATACAGTTACTAAAAATAGTTATAAGCCCTGACATTGTATAAAAAATAGCGGGTGAACCAACTGGTGAAAACCCTTATATGCCTATGCATTATCTATAATAGGGTATATGCATGTGATTTCAAAATGGCTAAAAAAATATATACGTATTCTCTATTGATATAGAAACATATCTACATATTTATTTTTGCATTTTGAGATGTTTTTATTGTAGAATTTAACCATTGAAAAATTGATATTTTAAATCTCAATCGCAAAATTTCAAAACGCTACGCCCAAAGAGAATACAATAACTTCGTAAGCTACGCCATTGACTAGAGCGGACGTGACATCACTGTAGTCATTTCTTCTTTTTTTATTCTGCTTGCTGCACCTTGATTTGACACTATTCTGCCCACTTGACATTCGATTATTTTCAGTTTTTTCGGAAAACCTCTTTCCTGAGATGATCACTACCGAGGTCGTCACCAAAGGTTTTAATCAAGTGTGTACGTCGACGTCACATAAACATGGCGCCAATATGGCAACGTTTTTATCACCCGAAAATGATTGTAGTTTTGATTTGATTTTTTTACCTGGTTCATGCGAAATTCAGTGAGCGTCTTATCATGCCTCGGTTAAATAATGACCTAAAGAATCGATTAAAACAATAAAAAAAATCGATGCATATACCCTATTATGATCGCACACAGTAGAAAAATTTGGGGATACCTGTGTTCAGCAGTTTTGTTCTTTCTTTTAATAGCCTCCTGCTTCGATTACTTATTTTTAAGTTGTATGTAGGTAGGTGCTACTGGTTTTCCTTCAAATAAATAAATAAGCAGTAGACCGAAATAGGAGGAAAAAATACGACATCTTCAAACTGAATAAATCCCAAGAGTAAGCATAGCTTGTGTTATTTTATAGTTATAAATAATAATAGTTAAACAAAGGTGTCGAATTCTGCATAATAAAAGACAAAGTAACTCTATTTATTGCTTTATTTACACAATAAATATATTTCATCGAATAACGACCTAACTACACATCTTCACAATCAACTACCTAGATCTACAAATCTTATTGCAAATTGAAAACCGTACCTACAGATAAAGAACTAGGTAATTCGCCTACAAGAGTTTATAATCATAAGTAGGTAATAGATAAATAATAAATGTTTAGAGTAGACGTTTAGATTACGTGATTTTTTTAAGGGGAAAAATTTAAGCAAATTACATGCATACTTGAAAATAACGTGGTCACTTTGATTTCATTCACTTCAATTTTTAACATAAAATAAGAATTGGTTTAATTTTAGCAATTCTTATTCTATGTAGTTAATATATTTTTTTCAGCTTTGAATTATAGGTGAATGGAGGGAGAAAATAAGAAAAAAGGAACAAGAAAGAATATAGATTAGGGACCTACTTTACAGGACAGATAACCGTTTTTCATATATTTTAAAAGATTATAAAACACTTTCGTAGTTTGAAGAATTATTCTTATGTTCTTCCAACACAAATAAGATTCGTAATGAACATTAAAAACACATTTTAAAAGAAGTTGTTTGCTTGTTGTTGCAGGATTTTGTTGAATCTAAGAAGAATTTTTTTTGTAGCATCTAAATACATTTAGTTAGGTATGTTCTTTATGGTACGGTTTTCATCAATAAAAGCAGTCACACCGCGTTAACAAAATATTTACAAAACGATTACAAGCACATGTTTCATAGCCAATTTAACTATTACTTTAATTTGAAGCCATATTTGGTGGAGCTCTCTACTTAAACCACTATTTTAGGTTTTTATTAACTGAAAACTATGGTGTTTTTTATGAGTCCAAAAAGATACCTTTCGGTTTTTAAAACATCACCGGTTCATACGTTCATTAAATAAGTGATATACAACTGATAAGAAACTAGCATTTAAGAAATACAGAAAACAACCGATTTACGATTAAATAAGTTTAACATTTTGTGCTAAAATATACAGAAGGCGAAATTCACGCGAATCATTCATCATAATACAAAAAAGAATATTCTACAGCGAATAACTAAAATTATAAAACAACAAACAATTTTACTGGCACAGCCGGACACATTTAACAATGTAAAAATCACAAAAGAAAATGCACTCAAAACTTTGAATAGTCACAAAAAACCTCTCTTTATGGATTCAAGAACTAACTAATATCATTTTGGTTACTGAAGGAGTGATTGAGATAGAAATAGTTTTAAATACAATGATATCGAAGATTCTGAACTAATTACTATAAAAAACCTCGTAGTTTGAAGAGTTCATTATGAATGTAAGCCTGGTTAACTGAAAACTATGGTGTTTTTTATGTCCAAAATGATACATTATGGCTTTTAAATTTCATTTATAACGAATTCTAAACTAAGAAGGTATAATCCCGATATTACAATTCATTGCACATATGGCTAATACAGGGTTATTTTATATTTGTGGCGCGTAGCCAAACATTCAACAAAACCACAATATTAAACATGGCTTTTAAAGTTTCAACATTAATATTGTTTTTTAAGAAAATGCATTATTCCTACTTAAATACGTGAGGAAGAACGCGAAATAGTTTAAAAGTTTTGTTCATAACCCTTGATATATTTTATTTAGATAGTTTTGTATTGATACATATTTTAACTACAATACACATTTCCAACATTAATCGACATCGTATCGATAAATAAATATTGTATTTATAATAATTTAAACGTTTTAATTTAAATATATGAAAAAATAACTATGTTCTTAACATGCAGGTATCCTCTTAGCATATAGTTTCTTATAATTATAACAATAAGTTCTTCAGATACTTTTTCATAAATAAATTTGTTTTCATAAAACTTGTTTTAAAGATTTGAACTCGTTCCAGATTTAACAATTGAATAGAATAATTTTGGTGCAATAAATATGTGTTCAGAAAATATAGTTGGTATTTATTTTATAGTAAGATTATATCATTCTCACGAGATTTTATTATGACAACATTATATAGATTATATTTCAAATACGCACAACCAGAATAAAAGCAACTGAACCGTATTATTATGTACATATTAACGAATAACTAGATACTTTATTATATTATAGACGGGGTGATTTGATTCTCACATTAACAATTACCTGCTACCGCAATGAATACGTCTATAGAATTTTAGTCTCGATATTATAAGTAGCCTACAATATAATTAGTAAATTGCCTATAGTCAATAACTTTTATTAATGTCCGTACATTAGTCTATTTAAGCACTGCATTGATTTAAGATAGAAGTTAAAGATATACAGGGTTGTAAATCACGTTTTGCAAGCACATTAATTACAAAATATTATTTTTGTTCACTTGTATGTTTGTACATTGCACATCGAATTTAGCTGCAGTATTTTTACACCCTGTACAACTTCTAGTTTAAATTGCTACAAGGCCTCAGCCAATACCTTAAAATACGTATACCTTATAAAAACCATGAAAGACAAGATAATGGTAACCATATAATAATTTTTAAAAAGGGTCTATCATACTCTTGTGAACCGACATCAATTTCATTTTTATCTGGCTTTTGTACAATATTATCTTTTGGGAAATTTTCTGCGAAATTTTCCGAAAATTAATGAGTTGTAGTTATATTCAATTGATGTCGAGATTAAATCTGTTCCGAACAGGCCCTAGCTTAGCTACGGTAACGCAATAGTTTAAACTTTAATGTTCAATCACCATTATCTATTGATAAACTACATTTTGCAAATAGTTATAATGTACCATTTTCAGTATACTATTTGATATAAATCGCACCATACGAAGCGCCAAATTCTGAACTTTCTAGAAAGATTCTACAAAGCTTTTCCCCTCAAAATATCAATACAACAATTATTTATCCAGAATTTATCGGTTATTCCGTAACCAATCGAAATGTGATGAACTCCGTTATGGTTGAACTTCTCGAAATAAAATAGCCTTTTTTGAATACCTATCTAAAAGTTTCCGAAAATTTGACGATTATCCGAAATAATGTTTAAGTACAGTTTGAACAATATAACTGGGCCGATATGAAGTTAGATGAAGAGCTCTTCTAAAACCAGAATTATTATATAATTGTGTTCTCATTTTAATTAAGCAGGCGCAAAGGCCACAGAAAGAGTTCCGTGGATATCTCCACAGCATCTGATTCGCTTTATCTAATTTCACCATAAGCTTCACTAAGCGCGGTAAAATAACTAGGTACTTTATCACAAAATAGCGCCAATTGATGCAATTTAAGCCATTTGAGTGTATTTTCGAACCTACTGTTATGGTCTCGGAACATTAAGTGCCTCTGTGCCTCTGTCACCATCGTTGATTTACCCTTTCATAGTCCTCGCACGAGAGCTAGTCAACCTTGAGGGCAAGCGAGCGAGAGAAAAACAAAATACTTTTATTTACGTATCTCGATACGGAAATGAAAGTATTTTGTTTTTCTAAACTGTTGTCCAGCCAGTATGTTTTTTGTCTTTCGCTTACCTGTTTCGCCGAACCCTTTCCCACAGCAATATATCAATACAATACAAAACACCTCATTGCACACCAAAAATGTATCCCGTTTTTTGCAGATACGGTTTTTTTCAGGATCCTATACGTATTTTAATACTCGCATCCTGAATTTGTCAACCGGTTTTGCTATTCAGAACTGGATTTAGTTGTCCAGTTAAAAACAGGATCCAGTTTAATCACATGTATAAGTGGAAGGGTTCTCACTGCTTGCATACAGTTTTTTTGCAGGGAAAGATGCAGTTTCTTAAAAGATCTAACAAATAAAATAATAAAAAATAATACTGCACAATTCACAGCATTATGTGGCCCCAAGCTAAGCAGAGCTTGTGTTATTGGTAACTGGTAAACATAATAGAATAACATTACATAAATAGATATTTTTATTATACATATAAAATTACCAGAAAACCCTGAACAAATATTTGCAGATCGTGCAAACATTCGTCCCGAGGTGGGAATCGTACCCGCAACCTCCTGCGTCTAATAAAGGCAGGCAGACCTTCGCCCACCGAGCCAGAGGTCGTCGATGTAATAACCGCTCGTTGCTCTACTGCAAAAAACAGGATGCAAATCTGTGTGAACACAACAATGATTTTTGCGGGATCCAGTAAAACACCGTTCCTGCAGCAAACGGATTTCGCTAAAATCTCCCATCCAATATTTGACATTTGAAAGTCCTTTTGATGGCCTTGAAAGTCATTTCAATGGCTTCCGCCATAGTAATTCGACATTTGAAAGTTTTCTTTTTTCCTCATCCGTGACGTCACCAATGGCTCTGTCGGAAGACCAGCGTTGATTGTAACGTGTTTACAACCAGCTCATGCTGAGATAGAGACCATTTTGTGACTCTCATCAACAGATGCTTTGTCTATGTATGTTTTTGTTGATTAAGTTACAAATAAAATAATATTCTATTCTATTCTTTTGACGACCATAAAAGCCATTTCAATGGCTTCCGCCATACTATTGCAAATTACGATGGCCATTTTACGGGCTTTCAAATGTCACTATAGGATTGACGTTTTTACGTAATTCCACTGCTGAACCCGCCGTGGGAAAAGGCCATAAGATGACTAGCCCAAGTGCCTATACCCTAACTTTACTCTTAGTCTTCCGCCTCCGTGGTGCAACAGGCAGTACCTCCTGCTAGTCCAGCTCTATTCTGGTGCTCGGTGAGAGGGTCCCGCATGCTATCTTGGACTCCTTCAGTTTGCTGAGGGAGAGGCGCATATCATCCATCGTGATGGGTCGGACAGCGTCCTGGAACTCGTCTTCGGAATCTGTTGCGCTGGATTTCGTCTGGAATTCAGTTCATTTATTAAAAACATTCATTTATTTATTACCTTAGGAGCACAGATACGTACAGATGGAACACTTGGTAACGTCAAATTGACAAAATTTAAAATATTAGAGCGAAGACTTTTTAAAATGCTAACAGAAAAATTTGACAAATACAATAGAGTATATACAAGGGTTTTTTTATCGATTATTAAGGTTGAAATATACGTATACGAAAAAAAATATAACAGCCAAAAAAATTTAAATAATTGAGGGAAATAACAAAAAGTAAAACTACACTCAGTTTCAGGTGATAAAAACGCTGCCATGTTAGCATCTTGTGACGTCACGGTTCATCGGATCCGCGCGATTATGTCAACTTAAAGTCAAAACTTCATGCCCATACAAAAATGTTCAAGTATGACGTCACGGTTCGGGTGCCAATAGCGTTGTGTTTTGAAATTTTGCGGTTGAGATTTAAAATATCTGCTTTTCAATGATTACATTTTACAATCAAAACATCGTAAAATACAAAAATAAATATACAGATATATTTCTATATCAATAATGAGATTACGTAAAAAACATATTAGCTTTTTTGAAGTCACATGCCCTATTACCCTATTACATAATAAGATTATCAGTTGATGAAGAGTTATATTTGTAAGGTGAATTCTTTCTTGTACTTGCGGTTACGCTGAAGCTTATGCCCGATACCCAACCTCAACATATGTATTGGTCCACTGCTGGACGCAGGCCTCCCACTAATAAGCGCCTTCTTGGCGTTTATCACGGGGTAATTCCCATAATCCCAAGGCTGGGAATGCAGGTTGGAGATTCTAGTTCGATGGTAGAATTGTTCTGCAGGTGGCGCTGCTGCCCGCTCCGCGATGGATATCCCTTAGTCACCTCTTACGACACCCATCCATAGGACGAGTTGGGGTGGTGTAAATTCTAAGACAGCACCACACAGCTATCCCGTTGAAGTTTTACAAGGTTTGTTTTCCATTTAAATTAAATTTAAATAAAATATAATTGACGACCTCTGTGGCGCGGTGGACGAAGGTCCGCCTGCGACGCATGAGGTTGTGGGTTCGATTTCCGCCTCGGGATAAATGTGTGCAGATATTGGCAGATATTTGTTCAGGGCGTTCTGGATGTATTCTATGTATAATAACAAATATCTATCTATGTAGTGTATAGTATTATATTATATCAGTTATCTAGTACCCATAACACAAGCTCTGCTTAGTCTGGGGCTAGGCAATGCTGTGTGAATTGTCCAGCATTATTTATTTATTTTTATTTATTTATTACCAGTTGGTCGTTGGCGTGCTCGTGTCTAGCCAGCTCTCGCACGCGGTACACGGCCGCCTGCCGACACAGCTCGTGCAGATCTGACCCGGAGAACCCTTCTGTAGCGCATGATAGGCGGCGGAAGTCGATCTGGATAATTAACATTAGTTTTACAACTAGTCGTTTTAGTACTTTTTGTTTATTGATGTTAACTACGAACCTTGTTTGGGTTGGAATATATGTGGGATATCTACAACACAAACAAGGTTCGTAGTTAACCCGCTTACATTCATAATGAATTCGTCAAACTACGAAAGTTTCTATGGTATTTTTTAAAAAAAATCTTATTTGATAACAATTTATGGTGTAAAATTTTACTTGTCTGTGAAATGAATAGTTGCCATCCCCGGCTTGCTCGATATCTTTTGTTTTTAACGCAAAGCAAAATAGTTTCAAACTGCATTTGCGTTTGGCGATGGTACAGTGGTTTTCTGGCTATTTCGAGGACATAATTTGTCTCTGTATTATTTATTACAGAGGTATTATTAGTGTATTGAAGTATAGTTATATTTAGTGTATTGAAAACAACTATATAAACTCTATGATTGAAAAAGTTTACTGTGTATTGACATAAATTAATTTAATCTTAATTTTTGTCTTTGTCGAGGTCCAGAACTCGGTTTGTCTGTCTGTGTGGTACTTACATCGCTGGCCACTGGCTCCTCCTTCAGTATAAGCTGCAGGATCCTCTCTCGCTGCAGTTCACTCGGCATTGGCACGTGGAAGGTGGCGGGCATGCGGCGCTGAATGGCCTTGTCGAGGTCTTGAGGACGGTTTGTTGCTCCTGGGAACAAAATGTATGATTTATTACGCCCGAATGACAATGAGTAGAGATGTTGAAAAGAAGGCGTGATCTGGTCCATCTATAAGCTAGTTGAACTCTTGTACGAAGTGGTGCCATTAAGAAAGAAGTTGAACTCTCGTACAGCACCAATGGCAGGATGTCGCCCAGTTCCACACCGACAATAGTATGTTAGAACATAAATTAGTTGTATTAGACTTAGTTATGCAAAGGTTGTATTAGTTGATAAGCGATAACTTGCTAGTGGTTTCTATTTCACTTCTTCCGCTAGTGGACCAAAATTTTAAGTGAATTAGAGTCAATTGCTCCTTATAATTTCTTATTTGATGGTAATTACTATTTATCAAGCTATTTAAATAGTAAAAAATTGACTTGTCTAAGTGCTTATCTTGCAGGGTTAGAAAAAAACAGTTTTTTTTTATTTTATAAAACAAACTGTTCAAAATGTTTAAACAAGTGTTTTTTTTTGTTTTTTTTTTACTTTTTACCTTTCAGGATCAATTTCAAATCAATTATAGCGAATAATAAAATATTTAATCCATTTCTAAACTATTTCCTAATTCACATTAGTAAAAATTAACAAAATGATAAATATTTACTTTTTGTTGCGCATCTCAGTAACTATAATCTAATTATCATAAAATATTATAATTATTAATCAAAACAAAACACTTTACATACACCTTTTATGTAGTGTAATGCAGGTAGGTAGGTAGAGAGAGAACGGGGAAAACCTACTGAATTATTTTCTTTCGACGACGGTCGACATAGGGACTTTACTGGCGAGGAGTTACCTATGCATGCAGTGTACAGTGTATAAAATGGCCAACATAGAGAATTTCCACTTGTAAATTTATTTTAAGCTATTTAGAGTTCTACATACTATTATTATTATTTGTTTCTACATACTATTATTATTCGTTTGGATTTATCTCCATTCATTTGCAATAAAAGGTAGTTTTAAACCATTGATTTATTAAAAACGAAGATGAGGCACTACTGGTTGCTCGAAAGTGGCAACCTCAAATTGTGTAAAATTGTGTTCTCCCACATCAGTCACCGTCTGACCGGCGGCACGGGCGGTCGTGATTCGCGTGAAATATTGTTGTCTCAGTCTCACTTCGGTCCTAGATACGTCTTTCCGTCTTTGTTCTACTTCTTATTGCACAGGACTGGAAATATAACTGTGAGCGTATGTGTTTGCGTGTAGTTGTAACACATGCCATTTTTTGAGTAAGCGCTGGGAGAACGTAACCTATCTTCCCTTTTTAAATCAATGTTTTAAACACTGTTTTTTTCATCATGATTTAAACATTGTTTAAAACTCGTTTTTAACTGTGTTTTTAAACACTTAATAAAAAACATAGTTTTATTTCAAACTGTTTTAAACACTGTTTAAAACACGTGTTTTAAAACAACTTGTTTTAATCATGCCAACCCTGTTATCTTGTAAGTCTAAAGAAATAAACGATTTGACCCTGACTCTCTTTAGAGCCGCGTTGTGTGACATTTAAACTTACCCATAATGATAACAGTACAGGAGGAGTCTGTGATGAGTCCGTCCCACAGAGACATGAACTGTGTCTTCATCATGGCGGTGGCCTCGTGGTCGTGCGCCGTGCGCGTGCGCAGGAACGACTCGATCTCGTCTACAACAATGTTGGACACATCAGACAGGTATAATAATAATAGATGGTAATATAACAGGTACACCATTCTGTCCCCAAAGCCACACAAAGCCCAGCTCACGGATAGCTATGTAGTGTATTGTACACCTAGGCGAGAAAGTGCCAGTTTTAACCGATTTAAAAAAAAAGGAGTAAGTTCTCAATTCGACTGTTTTTTATGTTTGTTACCTCAGAACTTTGGACTTGGTGGTCCGATTTTCATGATTTTTTTTCTATATGCTTCCCATGTAGTTTCATTTTAATTTGGTTCAGTTCTGACAATGGGGTGTATAAAAATTCATGAAAAACTATAAAAATTGAAGTCGGTTTAGTTTTTTAAAACTAAATAAAATTAATTATTTATCTTCAAAACCACCCAAGTAAATTCCAATTGTAAACACAAATTAGCAATAAATATGCGCACGTGCGATTTGCATAATGTTAGGCCGAAATGATTTCGCTGGTTAAGGAGTAAAAACTTTATGGTCTGACCTACTATGAAAATAACCATAGCTACCGGTTAAAATGTAACTGTCGACACTAGATATACCTTATAAGGTTTAAAGCGTCGTAGTAATAATATTTGGTTTTGATAAATAAAGAAATACAGTACTATACAATCAGGGTTGGAAAAAAACAGTTTTTTTTATATTTTATAAAACAAACTGTTCAAAATGTTTAAAACAAGTGTTTTTTTTTTGTTTTATTTGTTTTTTTTTACTTTTACCAATTTCAAATCGATTATGTACAGCGAATAATAAAATATTTAATCCATATCTAAACTATAAACACTTTACATACACCTTATATGTACTGTAGGTAGGTAGAGAACTAGTGAGAGAACGGGAAATACCCACTAATCCAGTGAATTACTTTCCAGGGAGTTACCTTTGCATGCAGTGTACAGTGTATAAAACGGCCAACATAGAGACTTTTCACTTGTAAATTTATTTAAAGCTACTAAGAGTTCTACATATTTATTCGTTTAGATTTATTTCCATTTATTTGCAATAAACGGTAGTTTTAAAGCATGTTTTTATCGTCATGTCACGTCATACTGTGTTTTTAAACACTCAATAAAAAACATAGTTTTATTTCAAACTGTTTTAAACACTGTTTAAAACACGTGTTTTAAAACAACTTGTTTTAAACATGCCAACCCTGTATACAATCCAGGACCGGACCTGTCTGAAAATCAGCGCCGTTATAGCTTCGGCTTGTAGCGGCATAATGCTGAGACAGGGACCTTTTTGGCCCCTTATATAACATTCTTCAACATGCTCCTGCCTTTTTATTTAAGTTCCTTGTCTCATTATATGCAATTCTTATTCTTATTTTCTACTGACCTATAATTTCTACGTATGTGTCGTGTTATGTGTGTGTTATGTAATTGGTTCCATGTATGTATTCCATAGCGAATGTATTTTCTTTCCTTCAATCACTACATAATCAATTTTGTTTTAAAAAACTATAAACCGACTCAAATTTTTATAGTTTTTTCATAGATCCGATTGTCAGAACTGAACAAAATTAAAATGCGACCAAACGGGAGGCACCAGCTTTCATATAAAAAAATAATCATAAAAGTCAAAAGTTCTGAGGTAAAACATAAAAAAACAGTCCAATTGAGAACCTCCTCTTTTTTTTAAGTCGGTTAAAAAATGCTCACCAATAAACACGATGCAAGGCTGCAGTTTGACAGCGAGGCTGAAGACAGCAGCGGCGAGCTTCTGCGTCTCTCCGTACCACTTGTCGGTAAGTAGAGACACATCCAGGTTTATGAAGCTCATGTTGGCTTCCTTGGCTGTTGCCTTGGCGATGAGGGTCTTACCGCAACCTGGAACCAACGTTTTCTTAACTCATCATCACATCATCACAAAGTTTGGATGTATGGATAAATGTTTGTTACCTCTTCACGCTAAAACCACTAAACGGATCGGGCTGAAATTTTGCATACAGGTAATTCTAATCCTGGGATCATACATAGGCCTTTTTATCTCATAAATCAGTTCACGTGGGATATAAATCACCTTTAAACGTTTCCGTAGGAACAACGCGTACGAAGCCGCGGGGGCAGCTATTAGACTATATGCATTGTGCTTTAAAACATTATAGGAAGTTGTAGGGATAGAAAATGTGAAAGTTGTAAATTGATTCTTACGGTAGGGCGATACGGCTAAAAGATTGTAATGAAATTGCAAGGTAGGCAGATCGAATGTAAGATAGAAAAGAAGGGAAATATTTTTATTTAAACATAAAGACTTACAGACTATACCGTATCCATCGAACATGTAGAATGTCAGTAAACAAACCACGACACAAATCACAAAAACCGACTTGCTTGGCGTCGACTTTCAGATGTAATAGCAAGCAATATTTTTTGGAGGAAGAATTTCAAATCGACAAGTATAATGCAAATTACGTAATAATCATAATAATCATCATTTATTGCTTGAAAAAATGGTATTATACAGGTCTCGTACCAAGCTTAAAATAAGTTCACATAATTCACCGTATTAAAGGTATTTCCGTATAAAAGGACGCACCAACAAAGTGAATTTTAAGTTAAGTATGGGCGGTTTGTTTACTAACATTCTACATACTAAGTAAATGGATACAGTGTAGGTACTCATGTTCTAATATCGAAACTATACAAGAAGAATATAGGGGCACTGGTCGAGAATCGGGGCACTCTCGGATAGTTTGCAAGTCCCCATGAGTCTGAGGGATGGGAGTGAACAGGGCCAGTTATTACTATCAAATAAGAAATAAGGTGCAATTGACTCTAATTCACTTCCATTTTTTGTTCACTAGCGGAAGAAGTGAAAAAGAAACCACTAGCAAGTTTATCGCTTATCAACTAATACAATCTTTGCATACCTAACTAAGTTTAACACAACTGTGTTCTCACATACATAAAGGTAAATTTAACTCTATGCATTATTATGATAAATCTAATTAGTTTTAAGTATTCTGTTAAAACCTGTTGAAACCAATTTTGAAAATAAATACTTTTATTATCTTATTATTATATTTTAATATACTATTGTTGGTGTGGAACTGGGCGATATCCGGCCAAGAATTAACATCATTCAATTAATCAATAATCTATGGAGTAATAGGCTTTCTTGATAGATTTCGTTTTATGTACAGTATACATTTACGAATAGCTCAGTTGCTACGCTAAACTTGCTAAACCTACGGGCATACCGCCGGGGCAAGATTGTGAATGCTAGCGCGACTCGTTCTAGCCCCACAACGGCAGAGTATTGGCTCACGGTTGGATTTACCCCATAAAAATACCGTATGGAGAGGCACAAAAGTTTAGAGACCTATAGACCCAGTAGTGTCTACTTTATGTATCTAATATTCTTCTTAGTCGTGAAAACCTCTTGATAGCCTTCTGTTTCTATCTTTTGAATTTTGATTGAATTTTTGTATGTGCTGCTGGTTTTCCTTAAATAAATAAATAAATAGTGTCCAATATTATTTATTTATTATTATGATAAATAAATAAATAATATTGGACAATTCACACAGCATTATCTAGCCACAAGCTAAGCAGAGCTTGTGTTATGGGTACTAGATAACTGATAAACATAATACAATAATTTACATAGATAGATATTTTTTATTATATAGAAAACACCCAGAACGCCCTGAACAAATATCTGCAGATCGTACACACATTTGTCCAGAGGCAGGAATCAAACCCGCAACCTCATGATGAGCAGCACGATGAGCAGCACATTTCGGATGAAAATGTGCCACAGTGGTTCTTACCGGGTGGACCATGTAAGAGAACTCCTTTCGGAGGTTGCGTGAGGCGGCTGTCGGCGAACAGGTCTCTCTTCTGAATCGGTAGGATCACTGTCTCTCGCAGCTCTTGGATCAGAGAGTCCAGCCCAGCTATGTCAGTCCAGTTTACCTGGAAAATCATTTATCTCATGATTTATGGCATTTACTTCCAAATGATGCTAATAAGGCGCTTATCAGGGGATGTATGTATGTCCAGAAGTGGACTGGTGGGGTTTTTTGGTTTGGTAGTTTGCTATTGCATCATTTTTTTTTTACTCACTAGTCACTCAGAAAACTTATAGTACTTTGTTACCCAAGAGATGGAAGTAACTAATCTAGTCCCGAGACGGGGTTTGGCGCCAAAACATGAATTATCTAAAGAAGAAATGAGTGAAATCAGACGTTAAATCAATATGTACTATATATGTAATAATTACTTGTAATGAATCAGATGAACTCATTACAAGTAATACAATACAAATCTCTGGTATACAGAAGTATGAACAAAACTGAACTCGAAAAATAAATGAAGATTGGATTGCTGCTTTCCTGCTTTTTCCCCGAAAATTATTACTTTCGCCCCGCTTCCCAGACAACTTCCGACCTACTTTCCGAGTATGAGTGATGAAAAGTAATTTAAACATAGACTGAACCATAATTTCAGCAAGTGTACAATACAAACTGAAGTCACACTAACACCTACACTTTTCTATTAACATGAATAATGTGACGCTCCTTTAGTCATGCCATTCAAATAATACCGAGCAGTTAGTTAATATGTCCATTCAAGGACATCCTTGAGAGTAATGATAGCTCAACAAATTAACAACTGTAATGTTATATCCAATCAGCTCCTCCCCATTAACATAAGCTTTAGAGCGTGGTATTATTTTCAGAAGGCCAAAGGTGTTATTTAGAAAATTGCAGCATTACTATTTATATTATGTCTACTGTAAAATAACATTTTAAACAGAAATGAACAAAGTATTATATGGATTTTTGAGCCACGACTGCATAAACCAAGGTCATGTAAAAATTACAGATTTTAGCTCTGCATTTAGCACAGACTATAGAAGAAAACTAAACACCAGACACAAACAACTGAGGATAATAGAAGATACACATGAAATATTAAAGATGTCAGAGCAGAGCCTAGTACCATAACATATACCTTATCCATCAAGCTTCTAGAATGTTAGTAAACAAACCGCCCATCACCTATAATTTACTTTGTAGGCGGCCTTTTATACTTACATTTAGATGCCAAGCATGTGAGTGTAAGTTATTTGTGTCGTGGATTGTTTTCTAACATTCTGATGACAACAAAGGAAGGTGATGACGATGATGATGATGATAATTAACCAAATGACAAATGAAGATCACTTACACTCATTTCATCCGGTACCACCAGCTGGGAGGCGATGATCATCTCATGATCCGATAGAGCATCCAGCACCACGGATTGCTTCCCGCCCAGCCCGGCTCTGGAAGAAACCCTGACCATGCATGCTCTATATAATGGCTCTTTCATAATCAGGTTAGAAAGCAATCCACACATATAGCCACACAAAGACACAAAAATGTAAGGGAGAAACTGAATTTTGAGCCAAGATCTTAAGTGAAGTCGAGCAAATGCTAGAATCGAAGGCTCTGTTAAAATTGCAGTTTTTCACTTTTCATTCAATGTAAAAAAAAGAAAATGTTGGAGACAGAAGAAAGGAACTTTATGAAGAGGTTCAATTATGATAATTTTGTTTGAATGGTAGCTTGCTGTAAATGAAGTTGTTTTAAAAAGATTGTTATGAATGTGTCTTAATCACCTACACTTTGTTATTTATTGAAATATATTATGATGAGTTTGTCACAGCACATTAAATTCACTCTGTGTTCACTTCATGGAAATGAAGTGCATGTATATGTATAGGCCCTAATATGCACTTCATTTCCATGAACTAACATACCCTATGCTATAGGGTATGTTTAAACTATACCTAACATAGTTTAAACATAGTATAATTGGTTGGCAGGTAGAAAATGCCTTGGCATTAAGCCCACCCTTTGAACTTCAGTGCAATGCGGTTTTAAATCAAAAAATTAAATTATTAGATCTCTGAATACAATTGTAATTAAGACACACTTAAAAAATATACCTAGAACTTTAAAGTACAAACTATGTTTATTAAAATTACATTTTAGTATCTACATCATAGAAGCTAAATAAAGTAGAAGGAGGCGACAAGACCATGAATTAGCTATAAGTGTCAAACCAATGATCAGTGTCATTAGCTGTGAAGAAGTTAAAGACATTGCATGGGAGAGAAAAGTGAAGGAAATTTCATTACACCTACAAGATCACACTCTTTAACTCCTCACTTCGACCCAGCATACCATTTATACCGTCTAATATTATGATATTATGAGGCCTGCTCCAGACCCAAAGCCTCAGACAAATTAATTTAAACCTTATGTTAAAGTAGTTAAAGTTCACTAGGGCTTGTAATCAATGTCTCATAAAATAAGGAAGGAACAAATGATCACTAAAGTTTGTCAATCAAAGTTTTGAAGTTCAAGATATCCTAGCTTGTTCGTGTATCATTGTGCATGCAGGTTGTATGCAGCGGCAACCAATCCTTGAGGGATAAAAACTAATAAAAGTAAGAATCTTTGAGAAGTTAATAGAAAAACACTAGTTACTGCTTTATATAATCACAAGTTTCAGTGCTGTTTCTTTTTGTAATTTATTTTAGGATGCTAACATTGCTTTTGAAATAATGCACTCAAGATGCTGTTTGGGTTACTTCGAATATGACATCATCTTTTACTAAGTTTTTGTTATCTTTGTGAGTTATAATAGTTCAACTGCACAGAGGTACTTATTTTACATTATTATACATTCACAAGGTTAGAATGTGAAGATTTTGCCAATTTAAACAAAGAAAAAAGATGCAGTGGGATTATTTCCTTCAAAGGTCAGGTTTGGAAAAAAATATAAGTTATATGAGTATGTGAAAAAGAATCCTGGAAGAATCCAGCAAGAAGAGTGTAAGGAACAGGCAATTTGGAGGCAAAAAATATAATTTCTGAAGGGATGCAGTTCGATCGATAACTTACTTGCGTAACTGTTCCCGCGCTCGCTCCTCCGCTTTCTTTCGACTCTTGGACGTTGGATCTATCTGGTTCACGAGCCATTTTATCGAGAAGTAAGTTACAGCCGATACGAAGCAAACACGAATTGCCATTTGGAACACATCGTTCCTCGTGAATGCTCCTTCCACCATCATGCCGAATCAGTATAGTAAATTAAATCACGGATATAGTTTGAGCCAGTCGCTCAAATACGCGTGCTCTTGAATTTTATGGAGTTACACAATTTATTTTAGCGAAAAAAATATTTTTATCATGCTCTCGTTGTAAATTTTGAACAATAGACAAATACGAAAATAGAACTGACTGTTTAGTGACATGATGTCAGTATGTCACGTCAAATTTATGTCATCTTTATGCTAAGAGTTATCTTGTCTATAGTAAATTTTATGCTCCATGTCCAGTTCCACAAGCAGTATCCCTGTTGTTGTTCATCACAGAACAGAACACAGAACAGTATATAATATCCTCTTACGAAGTTATTGTATTCTCTTTGGTATATCGCGGATTGTTCATGTTGTCAAGATGCATTGCAATTGCAATTGCAATGCATGCAATGCATTGCACCTTGACAACATGAACGCTATAAAGAGAGAGCTTGCATTGCACACACACACACTGCATTGCAGCATAGATTTATTCGTAGATATAGAACTCTCTGCTGGCACGGAGCCACGGATGGGCTTTTCGATATTAACGCCTGACTGGCACGGAGCCACGGATGGGCTTTTCGTTTTTATTTTTTTGTTTCTTCAAAAAATTGGTCAAAGGTACGCATAATCTGTACACGCACCGGATGTTGTGTATGTTTATTTGAAAGAGCATTTCAGTGTTGTCAGTCTACAATAATAATCCATAGAGGCATAGAGGAAATTTTTTATTTAGTGATCGAATCAAAATTAAAACCGGCAAAAAATCGCACTTCGCGGCGACTTTCGACTTTGGTACCCTCTAAAACGAAAAAATGAGCGGTAACGTATTCTTTTTTATTTTTATTATAATATTAGACTATATAAACTATAAATAAAACACATACAGTGCATAAACTTCGTTTAATTTTTTTTACACGAATATATAAATACATTTAATGTTGTTTTTAATTTCATTTGTTTTATTTAGATATAAGTTATTTTGTTTTTATGTACAATAAAAGTGTTCATTCATTCATTCATTCATTCATTTAAGTAAGCATAGCGTTCTCGTACTTTCCATAAATCCTCATTCGATATTTTTAAACAACTTCAGAGTATTTACTACCTATTTTATAGGAATTTTTACAGAGAATCCAAATATATATAGATCTTCCTAGGTCTGGGTACAAATTAATCGAGATAACTGCGAAAGAATGCGTCACAACTCCCTCACGCCCGTCGCGCGCGCACGCGTTGCGAGGTCCGCCAGACGTCGCCTATGCCGCCCCGCGAACCCCGCCAGCAGAGAGGCGATAGATTGTATGTGTAGCCGGTGACGGTGAGCAAGACCGAGTATACAAGTGGGCGGGGTTAAAGGTGTTGCCATGCTATTTTCTTTCCCTGATTTTAGGTTTATTATTTCACGTCTGATTGGATTAGATTTCCTGTTCATCAATTTGGAGATACATCTTCAGAACAGGCTATTCCACCAAACCTTTGTAGGTACCTTTCTACACTGGTCACAGGTATAATAATAGGTCCATAGTTTTTGTCACAGCCTTTATGTACAAATTCGACCTAATGATTTTGTTTTTCCTAGAAGTCAACAAGTTTGATTTTATATTCATCCTGGAGATCAACCCTTGTCAGCTCGAAGCTATAGGGAAGCAACCCTTAGCTTCTACTTAGCTCATAGCTACCTCTAGCTCATCTCAGCTTACATTAGGTACTTACTGTTCAGTAAACTGCCTCAACACCTACAACCTCCTGCATCGCAGACGAACTTTCGTCCGCTGCGCCACAGAGGTCAATAAAACATTTAATTTAAATAAATAAAATAAATAAAATTCATTTATTTCAGACAACAAAAAAAATCAATTTAGGTCCATATTATGTTAGTAAAAAAATTTCTTAGTCTATGTTAGTATTCACGGGTGTTATAGAGTATTTAGGTGTAATTTCAAACACTGCAATCGCCTAATGATGAAACTACTTCATCATTATGCGATTACAGTGCTTGAGGAACGGGCTATCCCATTTATTGGAGAATGCATTCAGGATGGTGTTGGTACTCCCGTGCAGCCTGCATAATAACGAGGCAACTTTCTTCCGCATGCATGCATGGAAGCCGTCTGTGCGCGCCTCTGCAAACATGCCGGATGCGCTGCAGAACCGCGGAAGCCCCAGCAGCATCCTGAATGCATTATTATACTGGACGCGAAGGGTGTTCATTGCTTTTTGAGTGTATGTGGTCCATAGGCTCCCTGTGTATAACGTCTGACAGTAGGATTTATACAGGGTTATTTTTGCCTCTTTAGAACATCGGTAGAACCTACGTACCAACATATTAGCTCTTACAGCTAACGCCCTTCGTTCTCTCTCTATGTCTAGTTCGTCACTGAGGTTGTCACTTACAATGTGACCCAGATATTTGAATTGAGTAACCCTCTTTAACACAGATCCATTCAACGTAACGGGTGGTACCTCATTCATTTTTATTGCCTTAGGTGGAAAAACCATGAACTCACTCTTTTTGGCATTGTATTGAAGACCATGACTGCCAGCATAATTTTCACATGTTTAGGTAAGCATGAAATTAAAACAACTTTTAGTGAGGTGGGTATATTTTTTTATTATAGTGTAGGCAATAATTACAAAATACGAGTAGAATAAGTTTTAGAATATAGAAAAACAATGTAGTTATAACAATAATATTAATGTAAGTAATTAAATTTTAACAACAGACTTCAAAATCACATTTTTGCAAATTAACTAGACTTCAAACTTCTCCGAACAATAGACCTCGCGAACACTAACTTTTTAAACGACTTTAAATAAAGGAGGAGGTTCTGAATTCAAATGTATTTTTTTATCTTAGTTACCTCAGAACTTTTATCTGGGTGCTCCGATTTTCATGATTATTTTTTTATATTAAAGTTGGTGCTTCTTGTGTGGTTCCATTTTAATCTGGTCCAATTGTGACAGTGGGATCAATATTTGAAGTCTGTTTATAGTTTTTTGTACAAACAAAATCTATTATTTAACAATTACGAAATCAGACAATTATTGTTTTTAACACAAAGTTTATGCCAAACATTCTGATCAGATTTTTACCATTATTTTACGAGAATAATGATTTTTTTACTTTTCGATTATAATAAAAATGCAGACGTTTAAAATCTCGTTTACAGATTCCACGATTTTATAGATTTTTTTTATCTATTTTATTTTATTTTATCTACATATTATTCTCAAGACCCCATCTTTGCTTTATTTGGGGGAAGTACGCCTTTAATTAAAAAACCCCGACGATAAAAAAAAATCTATAGAATCGTGGAATCTGTACACGAGATTTCGTATCGGTTGTAAAATACGACCTGAAGAGGAGTGCGGACAAACCGACATAGGTAAAAAATGCCTAATTGAAACAAAGACATTTGTTCACTAACGTTCACTCAATTAAATCTTGAACTTTGGATATTTCTAAGATAACTTATAGGTAATACGAAATTTATTGGTACTTTTGAAATTATACTTCAGGTTAAAAGAACAGAGACAACAAAATTTAATGTCACTTTACAATAAACAATAATATTACCTACATCCCGACCTACTTATTCAAACATTTTATTATATTAGTAGCATTATAATAGTGAAAAAGGTGCGATCAATCGATTGATTTTTTAGATAAGCGCTTACGCCTTTTCAAAATGTATGCTTTGTCCCGCTTCTATGAAGGCAAAATCCTTTAATTTTGCCTGCTACAAATTTGGATGACGCCTTTGGTTCCCATCCTTTGCGATCGGTGGCTTCTATCCAAAGCAACCGGACAATGTTGTTTTCGGGAAATCTGTAACAAATAAAAACATTTTACAATACGCATCAGCCCATTGTGAAAATACGATTTTATTTAATTCCTGCACAAAAGATAAACAAACCCGCAGCACTTGCATCTCAAATTAACTTTCTTGACGACGGTTGACGTTGACGATTTTTAAACATAATGAAAGTACTTGCTGATTTGAGATTTTTCTAAATGTATTGAGCTTGACTCCAAGCATGTGAATTTTGATTTGTTGTTGGGATCTGTTGCCATAATTTGCAGCTACATGACAAAAATATTTCAATGCACTATTGGGGAATTTTATTTTCGAGTGCAGGCAACCCTAAATTTTCGTAATTTTAGGTTATTATAATAATGAAAATTCACCTAAAACATCGTTTTTGAGCCATGTCTCTATGTAAAAGCTAAGAAATTGTAATTTTATAACCTTTAGATAGTCAAAAGAACTTGTACTTACGAGTGGAATGATAATGTTCGGCACTTTTGCCTAACCGTTACTTTTACATCCAAAAACACTACACCGAGCCATCATTGTGTTGCACTTAAAGGTTTAGTTCCTTTTTAAAGCCTTAAAAAGTTCACAACCACAATATTTTGCGAAGTCTGTTGGCATAGAATGAAAAAAAAACAACTATGGTCGATCTCCACGCAAATTTGTTTAGCTCATCTAGTAGCTAAATATTACAAAAATCCGGCTATGCGGTTGAGACACAAAACCAATCGTTCTATCTCATTTCTTCATAAGCTTAAATCATAAGTCGTTCTCGCTTTAGTGCGAGTGAGATGGCATTCGTCAGCCTTCTATAGGTTTCTCCTTCTACGGATTTAATAATCTCCTACCGTAGAAGGTTCTATATCAATGCCTTCTACGCATTGCAGTGAGTCCGGCCCTTACGCTAGAAATGTCATTTTCTGTAAGTGGAACTTGGAACAAAACACAACCTTGCAATAGAAAAACGAAAAGCAATTAATTATAACCACAAAGTTTGTTTTGAAAGTGCAAATAAGTAATTCCCAATATTTTGATCTCTTTACGAGCATTCTAAGATGCCCAAAATGAAGAAAGCTAGATCAATTACCCGGCCCAAAGTGGATAACACTCGGAAAACTCTCCGAAAACAAAAAAGACAACAGAAAAAGGTTCATAGGCAAGAACACTATTTGAAAAAGAAAAGTGACGCAGAAAAGCCTGTTTACACTGCAGGTAGATTTGTAAAAAGACCAGCAGATCCTGAAGAATCAGGTATTGAAGTTAAGGTCAGTCAAACTTTTAATTTTCTAATAATACTAGTGGATTTAGTGCAATACGTACCAACTAGCTTCTGCCCGCTTTTGCACATTCTTTCCGGGATAAAAAGTAGCCTATATCCTTCTCAGGGCTATTATCTATCTCCCTGCCAGATTGCATTGAAATCTGATGAGCCCTTTCGTTGTGAAAAGGTGACATACATATAAAATTACTTTCGAACTTGTATCACAAGTTTACTTGTTTAACCCAACCTGTTTTAAATAAAAGCAATATTTATCTATGTATTGACGACCTCTGTGCCGCGGCGCGCGAAGGTCTACCTACTACGAAAGAGGTAGCAGGTTTGATTCCTGTTTTGAGACAAATGTTTGTATGACCAGCAGATATTTGTTCCAGGTGTTCTAGATGTTTTTTAAATCTGGTAAAAAATATGTTATTAGCAATATCAGGTATCTAGTACCCATATCACAAGCTCAGCCCAACTCAGCATCACAAGCTCTGCTTGGCTTGGGGCTAGATAATGTTATGTGAATTGTCTAGCATTACTTATTTATTCATCTATATACTTACACCTACATTTCAAAAGTGTATGATAATTTCAGAAGAAAAAGCAGAAGCTTCAAAACCAGCCTTTAGCACAAGACATCCTTAGCAGACAGCGTGTGAAAGAGATGAAAGAAGCCAACAAACTAAAAAACCAGATGGAGGAACAGAGACGGCAGATCCTGCTACAGGCTAATGAGGATGAAGACAGGCTGATCAAGAAACTGGAAAAACAGCTCGGGCTGAATAAGTCCAAAAATAAGAATAATTTCTTTGCTAATGATGGCTTAGACTGTATCCTTTTTGAGATAAAACTCAATTACTCTTCTTATCAAGTACTTAGTTACTTTACTTACCAATTAAATTTATAACAAGTGGTCTTAGATTTCCTCTCCTTGTTTAACTATCAATATAAAAGTTTGATATGAAACAAGAAAGTAGCAACTTTGATTGCAGTTATCAAGTCTTTATTATTGTTGCTCTATGAAGTTTTTCAAACTGTAAGCATTTAGCCTTGCTGTATGATATCTAGAAAAAGCTAGCATCAACAATCTTATTTACATGTATCAATAATACCTTAACAATATCTACAGATTTACTAGAAATATGTGATAAAAAAACTACAGAACAAATAGTAGCAGCTGAAAAGCATCTGGCGGAAGTAGAGGGTGACTCAGACTTTGAACAAGACCTAGCAGTTGTCACTGGAAAGGAACTACCAACAGATAAATTAAAGAACAAGAAAAAATCTAAACAGACTGCTGATAGTAAAGGCAGTAATGATGATAATAGCGATGAAAGTGAGGTTGATGATGAAACTGGGGACTTTGGTGACGAAACTTGTGATGAGGCTGAAGATTTTGATAATGAATTTAGTGGCGATGAAGAAGACGATAAATTCGGCGGTGATGATGATGAATTAAGTGATGGCGATGATGAAAGTGATGTATCTGATGCCCCTGAAGGTAACCTAGTATTTAAAATGTTTTATTAAGCAGTAGCTAAGTTTCAATTTAGTAAAGAGACTCTTTTATTCCTATCTTACAGAAAAACCAATACTCTCTAAAAAGTCTAAATCAAAGGATCTGAAAATAGAAAAGGACAACAAAACAAAAGAATCTAAATCAAAGCAGAACAGCAAATCAATACTAAATAAAGATGAAAATATCAAAAAAGAAACAAAAAGAAAAGAAAAAGTAGTAAAAGCAGAAGATCTAAGTAAAATATTCAGTGATGATGAAATCTCACATTTATCTGATGATGATGATTTAGAAGGATTCTCTGGTGATGAAGATGATAGTAATGAACTTGATAATGTAGTTGTTGAAAAGAAACAAGAGAAACCAGATGTTTGGGAAGATATCTATGGTAGGAAACGAGATAAAGAAGGAAATATTATAAAGGTGAGTGAATCTGAAGACAAGTTACATGGCAAGTTATATAGGTTTGTGATAGATTGTCATTGACAGATAGACATTGTCTTTAAATAATTGATTTTGTTTGTAAAAACTTTCAACCGACTTCAATTATATAGTTTTCCATGGATCTCAGTGTCAGAACTGGACCAAATTAAAATGGGACCACACGGGTAGAACCAGCTTTCGAATAAAAAATCAATCAATTAAACATTCAAAAAACGGTCGAATTGAGAACCTCATACTTTTTTTGAAGGTTAAAAAACCGGTCAAGTGCGAGTCGAACTCGCGCACAAAAGGTTCCTATCCATTATCTATAAATATGGCAAATAAAGTGTATAGGAGCCCTCTTAAATATTTATTCTGTTTTAAGGTATCTAGAGATAATAGATAGATAGATAGATAGAGATACATATATTGAGCAACACAGAACAGATAGGTATAAGTAGGTAGGTTAGGTAGTAACAATTCTACAGACTAGCGTAGTACATAATATAAAAATATAATGCTGTAGCCATGCAGGTCAAAGGGTTCCACCTCAGCTTGATGCTACCTGTTGCTATCTGTTGTTTGTTGGCAACAGAAATATAAAGATCTGTGAAAATTTCAATGTCTAACTATCACGGTTCATGAGATACAACCTAGTGACAAACAGACAGATTTATAGACTTAGTGATAGGGGTTTAGTAATAGGGTCCCGTTTTTACTTTGGGTATGGAACCCTCAAACACGAAAAACACACTACATAAACCATTCTTTGTGGATGTAAAGGCTTTTGATGATGATGATGTCTTTAAAAAGCCGAAAGTTTCCATACTGGCTTTGATGTTGAGTGAACCTGAACCTCAATTTTGTGAATTTTAGGAAGAAAAAGGAGTGTATGTCCCACCACACCTGAGGAACAAAGAAGTCAGTGCAGATGATAAACAAATGCAGCTGATAAAAAGGCAAATTAAAAGTAAGTATCTTAAAATAATATTCATTTTGTAAGGTACTTTATTTACAAAGCTAGTGGGTATTAATTTAAATTTTTGGATATTGTATTTGTGTTAAAAAAGTTCTTAAATCAAGATTTAAAAATTTGACACAAATTGCGAGGTATTCGAAGAGTATAAACATCACAAGTTCGCATCACAAAAATTTCAGCACAAGTTCTTTTTACATTCTAATAACAAATCATGGAGGTGCTTAAGGTGCTTCAATGTATACATTATACAAGTGCTTATTTTGTAAGCTTACAGTAATGCAGTTATTGAAATCTGAAATTCAAACCAATTATGCTGTATCATCGTCATAATCAGTTTGTAACAGAGATTAAAATTCCGTTTTTTCTTTCAGGTATCCTAAACAAACTGGCTGGAACAAATCTCCACTGGGCTTGTACATCAATAGAGAATCTCTACTCGAACAACAGTCGAAACTCAGTCAACACTGCATTGACACATCTGTGGGTAGACGCGACCGTCGGCCCATCGCATACTCCGGACAGAATGGTGACTGAACATGCAGCGTTGATATCTGTGTTACATGCCAATGTGGGCTCTGAGATAGGTGAGTTAAGGTTTATATTGCTGCAACTGTGGGTAGACGCGACCACCGAACAATATCCTAGGTCGAAACTCCTACAGATTGCACAGGTAGTCATTGAAACCAAATGTTTAGATTAGTACCTACTTATCCTATTGTATAACGTACTTAGTATACCATCGCCTTAGGGTTAAACAACGAAATTAATTGTAATTATGTTATATTGTGTATAAATAAGTAAATAAATAAATTTCAGGGGCCCATTTCCTACAAGAGCTGTGCAAGATGTTTGACGAGATGACGCAGGGCGAGCAGCCGATGGCAGACAAGCGGCTGGACAATCTAGTGTCTTGCTTGGCGCATCTGTATAGTTTCAAAGTAAGTTTATATTCATTCCAACCATTTTGATTGGTCGATTCCGCCATTAGAAATCGCCTAAATCACTATCCTTTCACCTGTGCGGCTTCCACGCCATTTATAGAGTAAATAATTAATTTGGTTTTAAAAAACTATAAACCGACTTCAATTTTTAACCGACTTCAAAAAGGAGGAGGTTCTCAATTCGTCTGTATTTTTTTTTATTTTTTTTTTATGTTTGTTACCTCAGAACTTTTGACTGGGTGGTCCGATCTTCATGATTCTTTTTTTATATGAAAGTTGGTGCTTCCCATGTGGTCCCATTTTAATTTTGTTCAGTTCTGACAATGGGATCCATGAAAATTCATGAAAAAACCCTAAAAATTGAAGTCGGTTTATAGTTTTTTAAAACAAAATTAATTATAGTTATAGTTTTTGCATTAATTTTCATGGATCTCACTGTCAGAATTAAACAAAATGAGACCACACCAGCTTGCATATAAAAAAAGAATCATAAAAATAGGAAACAGGAGATGGCCATCTCCTTTCCAGGATACAAATAATATATCCAAATCAATTCAACCGCTAAGTCGTGAAAGTGTACTACAGGCAGAACTACTTGCTTATATTAGTAATACTTAATTGTATAATTGGATAATTATTATTGTCGTGTTAAATATTTTACCACAGCATCATTGACGACCTCCGTGGCGCGTTGGGCGAAGGTCCGCCTGCAACGCAAGAGGTTGCGGGTTCGATTCCCGCCTCGGGACAAATATTTGTACGATCCGGAGATATTTGTTCAGGGCGTTCTGGATGTTTTCTATGTAAAAAATATCTATCTATGTAGTGTATTGTTTTATGTATATCAGTTATCTAGTACCCATAACACAAGCTCTGCTTAACTTGGGGCTAGATAATGCTGTGTAAATTGTCCAGCATTTTTTTTTTTTATTATAATAATAATATACAAACGTCTAGTTGAATAGAGGACACTAAAACGGTCTCTGATACATATATTCACATTTAAAAAATATATAAATATTTTGATCTGTGAATAGGTATCTTAGGAACTTGAGGCTTTAGTACGTTATTTTACCAGACATTTTTATTTGTTTTAGTGTCTTCTATCCAAATAATTATATAACTTCTACTGTGCGCGGTGATTAAGATCAAAGGTTGCCTGAAAGAGATCGCTCATGGCGATAAAACCGTCTATTGCGCAACGTAATTTGTATTTGTCTATTCCTGTCCAGTGTTTATGTTTTTATTTGCTGTGCAATAACGAATATTTGTATTGTATTGTATTAAAAAAAAAACAAATGGTGGCCGATGTTAGGGCTTTCCTCTGGCTTTACTTTCAAAGCCCTTAGTATCCGATAGATAGAAGAAGATAGATAAAAGAACGCATGCGAAGCCCCGCGGCTTCGCACGCGTTGTTCCTATGGAAACATTGAAAGGTGATATTCATCCCACGGGAACAGATTTATATGATAAAATGTAGCCTATGTATTATTCCAGGATTTGAATTACCTGTATGCAAAATTTCAGCCAGATCCGTCCAGTAGTTTTGGCGTGAAGAAGTAACAAACATCCATCCATACATCCATACAAACTTTCGCCGATATAATATTAGTGTGATGTGATTTCAGATATTCCACGCTACTCTCCTCTATGATCTTCTAAACCGTCTTCTCTCCACCATAACGGAGAAGAGAATAGAGTGCGTAGTGACAGCACTACGCTGCGTCGGAGGCACCATGCGTAAGAGTGAGCCGGCCATGTTGAAGGACTTTGTGGTGGAAACACAGGCGCGGCTGGCGAGGGTTAACGACCAGGCGCATAGCAGGTAACTATGCATATAGCTAGACTATAGGCAGCTGACATCCAGACTATCTTTGTTCTTCAGAAAAGGGCGGTACGCGCTATTTATAAATTAAATCCACGTGATTCGTTGAGGGAATTATTTAAAGAAATAAATATTTTAACAGTAATATCGCAATACATCTATGAAAATCTAATTTATACACACAAAAACAGAGATAACTTTATGAAAAGGTGTGATGATCACAATAAAAATACAAGAAACAAGAACAAATTACACATCCCATCATATAGATTACGAAAGGTAGGGAAATCATTTGTGGGCAGTTGCGTAAGATTCTATAATAAGCTTCCATCTGAAGCAACTGAGCTCCCTATTCGTAAATTTAAACTGTACATAAAACGAAATCTTATCAAGAAAGCCTATTACTCCGTAGATGACTACGTCAATGATGTTAATGCTTGGCCGGATGTCGTCCAGTTCCATACAGACAATAGTATGTAAGACCAGTTAGACTTAGTTATCCTAAAATTGTATTAGTTGAGAAGCGATAAACTTGCTAGTGGTTTCTTTTTCACTTCTTCCGCTAGTGGACAAAAAATTGAAGTATATTAAAGTCAATTGCACCTTATTTCTTGTTGATAGTAATAACTATTTATCAAGCTGTTTATATAGTAAAAATTTGACTTAGGGGGCACCATGCGTAAGAGAGAATCGGCCATGTTGAAAGGACTTTGTGGTGGAAACAAAGGCGCGGCTGGCGGGGAGGGTTAACGACCAGGCGCATAGCGGGTAACTATGCATATGGCTAGACTATAGGACTTGCTATAGTGTATGAGAAAGATAATAGTCTGCGTAGTAGGAGGCACCATGCGTAAGAGTGAACCAGCCATGTTGAAGGACTTTGTGGTGGAAACACAGGCGCGGCTGGCGAGGGTTAACGACCAGGCGCATAGCGGGTAACTATGCATATAGCTAGACTATGGGACTTGCTATAGTGTATGAGGAAGAGAATAGTCTGCGTAGTAGGAGGCACCATGCCTAAGAGAGAATCGGCCATGTTGAAAGGACTTTGTGGTGGAAACACAGGCGCGGCTGGCGAGGGTTAACGACCAGGCGCATAGCGGGTAACTATGCATATAGCTAGACTATGGGACTTGCTATAGTGTATGAGGAAGAGAATAGTCTGCGTAGTAGGAGGCACCATGCCTAAGAGAGAATCGGCCATGTTGAAAGGACTTTGTGGTGGAAACACAGGCGCGGCTGGCGAGGGTTAACGACCAGGCGCATAGCGGGTGACTATACATATAGCTAAATTCTCACGTGCGTTGTATATTCACAGATCCCGCGTAAAATTCCTTCAAGAAATGCTAATTACTGCCTCGAACAAAAATCTATCCAAGATCCTACCAAAAAAATCTTAGGGTTTTTATCTTATTTCAACATACTCGTAGTCAAGTTCTCCCTTCCTTGATGATACGTCTAGTAAATTCCCAAAACGAACGTCTAATGGAAGGGTGGAGGGTGAAGACCAAGGTGTAGATCGCATATGAGATGGACCGACCAGCTGTGCTATTACGTAAAAAATCACCCCCTACATTGACATTTGAGAGCCATTTGAATGGCCTTGAAAGCCATTTCAATGGCCTTCGCCATACAATTGCAAATTACGAATGCCATTCAAAGGGCTTTCATATGTCAACATTTAAAATATAGGACTAGCAGCGCCTCGCGGTTTCACCCGCGTAGTTCCCGTTCCCGTGGGAAATCCGGGATAAAATATAGCCTATGTCACTCCCTGATAAGTCAAAGTCAAAGTCAAATCGTTTATTTCTTTAGACTTACAAAATAAGTACTTAGACAAGTCAAATTTTTACTATATAAACAGTTTGATAAATAGTTATTACTATCAACAAGAAATAAGGTGCAATTGACTTTAATTCACTTCAATTTTTTGTCCACTAGCGGAAGAAGTGAAAAAGAAACCACTAGCAAGTCCATCGCTTATCAACTAATACAATCTTAGGATAACTAAGTCTAACTGGTCTTACATACTATTGTCTGTGTGGAACTGGGCGACATCCGGAGAAGCATTAACATCATTTACGTAGTCATCTACGGAGTAATAGGCTTTCTTGATAAGATTTCGTTTTATGTACAGTTTAAATTTACGAATAGGGAGCTCAGATGCTTCAGATGGAAGCTTATTATAGAATCTTACGCAATTGCCCACAAATGATTTCCCTACCTTTCGTAATCTATATGATGGGATGTGTAATTTATTCTTGTTTCTTGTATTTTTATAAGCCATCTAGTACGCATAACAAAAGCTCTGCTTTGCTTGGGGCTACATGATGCTGTGTGGATTGTTCAGCATTCTTTCTTTATTTATGTCTCTGTCAATATTGAATTCCAGACTCCCCCCTTAACAAATTCCCCTTATGGGGGAAAATTGCTATGTGAATTGTCCAGCATTATTACTACCTCAACAGCCTATATTGGTCCACTGCTGGACGCAGGCCTCCCCCTGATAAGCTCCTTTATTGGTCGTTATCTCACGGGGGGTAATGCCTATAATCCCCACGCTGGGCATGCGGGTTGGGGATCGCAGTTTGGTAACAGAATTGTTCGGCAGGAGGCACTGCTGTTCGCCCCTGGTAAGTATCCCTTAGTCGCCTCTTACGACACCCGCGGGAAGAGAAGGGTTAGTGCAAATTCTATGCCGCCGGCACCACACGGCGATTATTACACGGCACTATTACTATTATCGACTAGCTTCGTTATCGACCTCGGTGGATAATGTCATGACTGAGGCTGGACCTGATTAGCCGCGCACATAGATAGGGAAAGACCAATTATTTATACCCTTGGGACTACTACACGCTTAGAATAGGTTTCGACATTTAAATCCAAAGGTTTATATTTACTTATACCGTGTCCATTTTGAATGAGGCATAAACGCATACAAACCGCCCATACTTAACCTAAAATTCACTTTGTTGGCGCGTCCTTTTATACGTAATTTACATTACTTGTCGATTTTAGATCCTCCCTTCAATAAAAATTGCTTACAATTATATCTGAAACTCGACGCCAAGCAAGTGAGTTTTTGTTATTTGTATCGTGGTTTATTTACTAACATGCTCTATGCTGGATGGATACGGTATAGTTACGTATATTTTGTATTTCCTTTATTATTGGTATAAGGTGTGTAACTACGAATAAATTCTAAAAATTCTTCTAAATAAATTCTATCTTTTATTTACAGATCCCGCGTGAAGTTCCTTCTAGAAGTGCTAATGGCCGTTAAGAACAACAACTTGAGTAAGATCCCGAACTACGAGCCTACTTACCAGGAGGAGCTGAGGAAACTCACGAGAAGCGTCGTCAGGAAAGGGAACTACGTCACCACGTTGAATATTCGGTTGGATGATCTGTTGAAAGGTAATATTTTTATAATTTCTAGACAAGGCATGGTGGGATGACGATTTGTGAAAGACTGCAGGCAGATGCTGGATGCGGCAATCTATGTCCAGCAGTGGACTAATAGTTTGATGATGGTGAAAACTTCTAGAATAGAGTATAATGCATAAACAAACAAACATCATAAAACAAGTGCTTTAAAGCTATTTAAAATAGAATTCTACTCATGGAGTCTGATGAAAGAAATTAGCTTTTCCTTCGCTTTGGCTAAAAAGTCCAGCCTCAGCTTAAAGCTGTTACCGCCCAAGGACGGAAACAACGCTGATTTTCACTCTGAAACTTTTTATGATGGACTTCTCATGCGTTATCATCGGTAAACGAAATTCTTTTCTGCGTTTTACAAGGAATATAAATAGCGGAAAAGTAGTTTTCTATAAAACGTCAATTCCATAAAATTACGACATCTGTGGCGAGGCCAGCGAACGTCCGCCTGCGACGCAGGAGTTCGTTCGTGGTTCGTTTCCTGCCTTGGTACAAATGTTTGAAAGATCTGCAGTTATTGCGAGTGGAACGAGGTTAAACCATCAATGCCCGTCCGACATATCTATGTAATATATTTGTATAAACACCCCTAGGTAACCTAAATTGTTTTGTCTCATTCCAGCCGACGAGCGAGGTAAATGGTGGGTGGTGGGGTCAGCTTGGGAAGGCAACCACGTCAAACCGGCAGAGGACGCAGTAAAACTGCCGTCGAGCAGAGACCAGAAGCTTCTAGAACTAGCTCGCAAGCAGAGAATGAACACGGATGTTAGGAGGAGCGTGTTCTGTGTTATTATGTCGGCTGAGGTCAGTTTAAACTTAGTTTATATAAGTAACTAATTAAATTGCCGTCGAGCAGAGACCAGAACTAGCTCGCAAGCAGAGAATGAACACGGATGTTAGGAGGAGCGTGTTCTGTGTTATTATGTCGGCTGAGGTCAGTATAAACTTAGTTTATATAAGTAGCTAATTAAATTGTCGTCGAGCAGAGATCAGAAGCTTCTAGAACTTGCTCGCAAGCAGAGAATGAACACGGATGTTAGAAGGAGCGTGTTCTGTGTTATTATGTCGGCTGAGGTCAGTTTAAACTTAGTTTATATAAGTAATTAATTAAATTGCCGTCGAGCAGAGACCAGAAGCTTCTAGAACTAGCTCGCAAGCAGAGAATGAACACGGATGTTAGGAGGAGCGTGTTCTGTGTTATTATGTCGGCTGAGGTCAGTATAAACTTAGTTTATATAAGTAACTAATTAAATTACCGTCGAGCAGAGATCAGAAGCTTCTAGAACTTTCTCGCAAGCAGAGAATGAACACGGATGTTAGGAGGAACGTGTTCTGTGTTATTATGTCGGCTGAGGTCAGTATAAACTTAGTTTATATAAGTAACTAATTAAATTGCCGTCGAGCAGAGATCAGAAGCTTCTAGAACTTGCTCGCAAGCAGAAAATGAACACGGATGTTAGGAGGAGCGTGTTCTGTGTTATTATGTCGGCTGAGGTCAGTATAAACTTAGTTTATATAAGTAACTAATTAAATTGCCGTTGAGCAGAGATCAGAAGCTTCTAGAACTTGCTCGCAAGCAAAGAATGAACACGGATGATAGGAGGAGCGTGTTCTGTGTTATTATGTCGGCTGAGGTCAGTATAAACTTAGTTTATATAAGTAACTAATTAAATTGCCGTCGAGCAGAGATCAGAAGCTTCTAGAACTTGCTCGCAAGCAGAGAATGAACACGGATGTTAGGAGGAGCGTGTTCTGTGTTATTATGTCGGCTGAGGTCAGTATAAACTTAGTTTATATAAGTAACTAATTAAATTGCCGTCGAGCAAAGATCAGAAGCTTCTAGAACTAGCTCGCAAGCAGAGAATGAACACGGATGTTAGGAGGAGCGTGTTCTGTGTTATTATGTCGGCTGAGGTCAGTATAAACTTAGTTTATATAAGTAACTAATTAAATTGCCGTCGAGCAGAGATCAGAAGCTTCTAGAACTTGCTCGCAAGCAGAGAATGAACACGGCTGTTAGGAGGAGCGTGTTCTGTGTTATTATGTCGGCTGAGGTCAGTTTAAACTTAGTTTATAAAAGTAACTAATTAAATTGCCGTCGAGCAGAGATCAGAAGCTTCTAGAACTAGCTCGCAAGCAGAGAATGAACACGGATGTTAGGAGGAGCGTGTTCTGTGTTATTATGTCGGCTGAGGTAAGTAATAAACTTAAAATTTTGTCGAAATAACATGCTTGAAATTCCATACCAATTTCGTTCAGCGTGAAAAACAAAAATCTATAGAGATTATCCTTCCGCAATTTGATTAGACGGCAATAACGTAGGTACTACTTTCTAGCTCATGTTTGGAAAAGGAATAAGCCACTTTCCGAACAAATATCGGATAAAATAGGTAAATAACCATTATATTAAATTCCCGTAATACTAGGTACACGTGTATGTTTTCCAAATTCCACATCGTTTTAAGATTTCTTCTGATTTAAGTCTATAAGAAGCAATATTTAGGTACGTTTTTCGAGTACCTAAATTCAATTAGCCTTGTTTAAATTTTGCAGTAAACTTCCAATACTATCACCATTCCGCCGCAGTCGCATTCTTGCAAATCATTAGCACAACAGCCTATACTGGTCCACAGCTGGACTGAGACCTCCCCCTGATAAACGCTTTCTTGGCAATTATCTCAAAGGGCATAATGCCCATAATTCCCAACACGCCTGCCGCCCGCGGGGCAGGCGTGTTGGAATTGCAGTGCTGTGGTAGAAATGAAAGGGAGCTTCCGCTACGCTGCATCGAAATGCTGGAATAACATCCCACCGCCCATGAAGAACCTAAAATGTCGGTCTACTTTTAAAGTAAATTAAAATAAATCTACGGCAATCTACTGCTGTTGATTTATGATTTTGATTTAAATTTCCTGCAGGAGGCGCTGCTGCCCGCCCCCGGTGGATATCCCTTAGTCCTCATTTAGGACACCCACGGGAAGAGTTGGGGGTGGCGCACATTCTATGCTGGCAGCACAGCTATGAATGAGCAAATGCGTAGTGACATTTTTGGAACAAGACTTTGTTTATTCCAGGACTACATGGATGCATTCGAGAAGCTGCAGCACCTAGGGTTGAAAGGACAGCAGGAGAGGGAGATAGTGCACGTGCTGCTGGCGTGCTGTCTGCAAGAGAACACGTTCAACCCGTACTACGCGGTGCTGGGGCAGAAGCTCTGCGACTTTGATCGGAAATACCAGGTGCGTAAGGCTCAAAATTGCACAACATATAGGTTTAAAAGAACAGTAAGAGTTATTGGTAATATCAGGGGTACTTGCCGTTCAAAATGGTACAGCATCAATTCCTCAGCCATTTTGTGATTTCTGCCACAAAATGGCTGCCAAATTGATGCTATGCGACTCTTATCGGAAAAACTAGGCAGGTAATTTTCAAACTCGGAACGAGGCGTTTAGGACACGCAGCATCCAGCTCATCGCTAAAAAGCAGAATATTGGAACACTTTTGTTCCAATATGACGACCTCTGTGGCGCAGCGGGCGAAGGTCTGCCTGCGACGCAGGAGGTTGCGGGTTCTCGCCTCAGGATAAATGTTTGTACGATCTGCAGATATTTGTTCAGGCCGTTCTAGGTGTTTTCTATGTATAATAAAAAAAAATATCTATCTATGTAGTATATTCTAATTCTAATTCTGAGTAGGGGAACTAAGATCTGCACGGACATCTCGCATAGGAGTGTATTGTGCATTATCCCCATGCCTAAGTAGGCCCTAACCAGCCCAGCTCCTTGAAGTATCGGAGCAGGACTTTTGGTGACTGACTGTGGCTCCAGTCTTAAAAAGATGATGGTTCAATTCACAGTGGCCTGTGATGATGCCCACCATCGTTCTTAGGTCCTCCCGGCTCATCTTGAGCATCGTGTTGGTCGTTTTCCTGTCTTTAGAGGGGAATAATGATTTAGCATGCTTGCAGTCTGTCCGACGCTCCCATAGTTTTTGGTGTTCTTTTTCAGAGTTAAGTTTTAGTCTGTTTTTGACTTTGATTCGAGAGACTTACATCTTGATGGGTTGGAGTTAGTCTTGCTCCTTCCTTTGCTAGTCTGTCTGCATTTTTGTTGTCTGGGCAGGATCGACTCTCTGTCCATTCTAGGCAGACTTTGCTTATGTAGTATATTGTATTAAGTATCAGTATCAGTTGTCTAGTACCCATAACACAAGCTCTGCTTATCTTGGGGCTAGATAATGCTGTGTGAATTATCCAGCATCATTATTTTTATTATTAATATGGTGGTTTTTTATACTTGCTAAAGGAATTATTACTTTTATCAGCTGTTACAAAAAATCATGTCTGTTGTATGTTGCATGTTGCAGCGCCCTTAAATAATAATTTTATGTTGTTATATTGTCAACCAAAACACATCATCCGTGAAAATGTTAACTGTCTTATTCATGAGATATTATCTTAGCCCTGAGACAGACAGACAGACAGACAGACGGACGGACAGCGGAGTCTTAGTGATAAGGTCCCGTCTTACCTTTACCTACCGTACCCTAAGAGCCCGCGCACACAGAGAGCGGTCAGGAGTTCCGAGTTCCGAGTTCCGCGTTCCGCGTTCGGCGTTCATTAGAATATACTGAGTCTATAACAACAACGCACACAGCGGACAGTCTGACCGCGGCGGTCAAAGCGGAACGTCGCGTTCCAAGAGTTATTTTCCCTCCAAGACAGAGAACGCCGGAACGCAGCGATGTCTGATGAGTTTGGAAAAACGGAAAAGTTAATTGAATTGGTTAGGGAAAGGAGTTTATTATACGATTTAAGTAATATAGACTATAAAAACCGCGACCTAAAACCTAACAGAATATTACGAACACATGTCGTATTCGTTAGATAAAAGCTGAGCTCCACCAGAGCAATAATTCTTCATCGGATGACGAACTTTCTAGTGACATGTTGCATGTGCAAAGACCCAAACGAAACTAGAACGCGAGAATTTGCACGCCGCTTGTGTGCGTTGGAACTCTTGGACGGTCTACGGTCACTAAAACGCAGAACTCTGACCGCTCTCTGTGTGCGCGGGCTCTAAAAATGAGCTGTGAATAACCAAGAACTTCTCATTCCAGCTATCGATCCAGTACTCGATATGGGACAAGATCAAGGACATAGAGAATCAGCCGAAGCTCGGGTTGGCAAATCTGGCGCAGTTCCTCATACACCTGATTATGCAGAAGGGATTGCCGCTGTCGGTTTTGAAGGTAACAACATTGATCAAAGATTCAAAGATTCAAATATTTATTTGCGTCAAACATGGTATACAGGTGTTAAAGTTACAAATAATGTACTCATGTCTCGCTATATCTAGCATGCAATATAATATATTAAACATCCTCAACCTTAACAGCCTGTATTGGTCCACTACTGGACGCAGGCCTCCCCCTGATAAGCGCCTTGTTACCGTTTATCTAATGGGGGTTATTGCCCATAATCTCCACGCTGGGCATGCGGGTTGGGATCGCAGTTCGGTGGTAGAAACGTTCAGCAGGGGGCGCTGTTACCCGCCTCCGTTGGATATCCCTCAGTCGCCTCTTACGACACCCGCGGGAAGAGTTAGGGTGGTGCAAATTCTAAGCCGGCATTACACGGCATTTTTGCCACGGGCAACAGCAGTTTCTAAATAAGTACATGGGGAAATAAACAATAATTCTCTTGTAACTTTTTTTAAATACACACGTAACGGTAAAAACTTATATGATTACATTTCCAAATTCCAAACAATAAATGAATGAATGAATGAACACTTATTGTACATACAAAATAAAGTAACTTACATCCGAATAAAACAAATTAAATAAAAAAAATTTAAGTAAAATAAAAAAAAAAAAAAATGATGTTTTTATTTGAAATTTAATCATTGAAAAGTAGATATTTTAAGTCTCAACAGCAAAATGTCTAAACGCAACGCTATTGGCACGTGAAGCGTGACGTCATACTTGAACATTTTTGTATGGGCATGAAGTTTTGACTTTGAGTTTATATAGGGGACTCGATGATCCGTGACGTCATAAAATGCCATGGCTAACATGGCAGCGTTTTTATCACACGAAACTCATTGTAGTTTTACTTTTAATCCATGCATATAGCCTATTATATGATTGTATTTCCAGGTGATACAATTCTCTGAGCTGAACAAGCACTCCGTCCGCTTCATGCGTCAGATCCTACTCGCCATCATCATGAACGAGGACCTGCAGACCTCGCTGGAAGTCTTCCACAGGTATGGTGGAATAAGTTTTTTTTTTATTAGCCTTTGCTGTCCCACTGCTGTGCAAAAGCCTCTCTTTTCTCCTTCCACTCTTCGCGATTCAACGCTGTAACAAGCCATGATGGATAATATTGCCATTGTTATAATAATTATAATAAAAATAATAATAAGACGACCTCTGTGGCGCGGTGGGCGAAGGTCCGCCTGCGACGCAGGAGGTTGCGGGTTCGATCCCGCCTCGGGACAAATATTTGTACGATCTGCAGATATTTGTTCAGGGCGTTCTGGATGTTTTCTATGTATAATAAAAAATATCTATCTATGTAGTGTAGTGTATTATGTATATCAGTTATCTAGTACCCATAACACAAGCTCTGCTTAGCTTGGGGCTAGATAATGTTGTGTGAATTGTCCAGCATTATTATTATTATTATATTATTAAATTATTATATATGTTTTTGTTAATAAAGTTATTTACAACGGGATATTTACCATGATTTTAATTTTGAGCTTTCCAATATTTCGGCACAGTTTCATGCGCCAAGATGAGCCACAGAATAACTGAATGTCTTGCGAGTGAGTTTTTATTGGCAGATATAACGATCTACCCTCATTTTTTGTCTTTTTCTTCGGATGTTTATGAATTTCAAATCATGGTAAATATCCCGTTGTAAATAACTTTAGTATTCATTATGAATGTAAGCGGGTTAACTACGAACCTTGTTTGTGTTGGAAGAACACCAACGTTTCATCCCTTAACGAGGGACATCTTCAGGGCGAGTGCGGTTCTAGGAGCGCGCGTTCCGCATCCCTTCGAGCACACACCCTAGTTAACCCGCTTACATTCATTATGAATTCGTCAATCTACGAAAGATTCTATAGTAAAATAACTTTATTATTAATAGCCATGATGAATTTAAAAATGTTTTTATTAACCCAATGTTTTATTGCTAATGCTTATATTTGAATTTTAAGTGTTGCTACTTACATAAGTAAGACTATGTACCTATCATAAGTACTGTAACTTTGTTGCCAGTAAATAATTTGAATCTGAATTCATTGACGACCTCGGTGGCGCGGCGGTGCGAAGGTCCGCCTGTTAATTCCCGCCTCGGGACAAATGGTTGTACTTCACCAGCTTATAATGGTCCAGTGCTGGACTCGGGCCTCCCCCTGATACCTATTTATAATCCCCACGCTGGCCATGCGGGTTGGGATCGCAATCTGGTGGTAGAATGGTTCGGTGGGGTCGCTGCTGCCCAACTGTAGTAGCCTGCAGTCGACGTATAATAATACTAGCTGCGCCCCGCGGCTTCGCACGCGTTGTTATGTAACCGTTTAAAGATGATTTCTATCCCACGGGAACTGATTTATAGGATAAAAAGCCTATGTTTGATTCCAGGGTTAGGATTAACTATATGCAAAATTTCAGCCCGATCCGTTCAGTAGTTTTGGCGTGAAGAGGTAACAAACATCCATCCATCCATACGAACTTTCGCATTTATAATATTAGTATGATACGGAATTTACGTAAGACCAATATATTTTGTTTTTCTTTTTCCAGGATATCGAAGTCTCCAAAACTGCACCTGTTCCGAGAAAGCCTGAAACTCTTCATCCAGCACTTTTTAGTGAAGAACGCGGGAAAGAAGAGCAGTGTGCTCAGTGATAGTGAAATGGAGGTGCTGAAGGAACGGGCCAGTGAAGTTAACAAGATACTTACTATGAACGATTCTAAGCTGAGGTTTTAACCAAAGATCTGGGCTCGTATTATGAAACTATGCTTAGATGACATTGATTTAAAAAGGGAAGATAGGTTACGTTCTCCCAGCGCTTACTCAAAAATTGGCATGTGTTACAACTACACGCAAACACATACGCTCACAGTTATATTTCCAGTCCTGTGCAATACAAAGAAGAACAAAGACGGAAAGACGTATCTAGGACCGAAATGAGACTGAGACAACAATATTTCACGCGAATCACGACCGCCCGTGCCGCCGGTCAGACGGTGACTGATGTGGGAGAACACAATTTTACACAATTTGAGGTTGCCACTTTCGAGCAACCAGTGCCTCATCTTCGTTTTTAATAAATCAATGTGTAGATGACATCTTTGCTTAGGTAACGCTTTTGTCATAGAAAACCGTTACTCAAGCATAGATACTAAAGTTATAGTTATATATTAAAGTGAATTTTGAGCTTTCCAATATTTCGGCACAGTTTCGGTAAATATCCCGGTGTAAATAACTTTAGTATTAATAAAGAAATTAATAACCATGATGGATTTAATAGTTTCAAGCATAGATAGATGACTGAGCAAGATTTAATAATACGGGCCTTAAATCGTTAGATACGCCCTGACACCAAAAACTGTGACATTGGTGTCATTTCAAATGTCGCCAAAACTAAACTAAATCAACAGGACTAAAATTGGCATCCCTTTCATAACGATTGTAATAAAAAGGATGGCGTCATTTTAATTGCTGTCAAAGTTCAAAGTTCAAAGTACTTTATTAATAACTTAACATGTTACAGGTCATTTTTAATAAATTATGTAACTTATACATAAAATTGAACAATCTAAAATAAATACACATAAAATTATATAACATAATAATTAAAATAATCATCACACACATTTTAAGATAATAAAATCATTAACATGATACATGGATTGCGTTATAAGCCATTTTTTCAAGTTAACTTTAAAAGGCTAAGTGGATTGTGCGCTGGTGATAGAAGTTGAAATGCGGTTGTAAACAGCCGTCCCCATCGCGTGTTGCAACTTGGACGTTTTCGCTAGCCGTCATCAAATTAGTTTAGTTCAGCTTTGGCGACATTTGCCTTTGAATCAATACGTTAACAAAAAGCGGACGCACGCTTACTTATGTATTATTAGTCTGTTCAAGAAGAGAAGAGTCTCTAAGGGTATTGAGGGCGCTCGTGTGCCAATTGACAACATTGGTTGCGTTGACAACACTGCTCTGTCATTGCAGTACGACTAAAAGTGTTAGTTCACCGTAACGCCAGGACCCTTCTCTTTTTGAACAGACTAAGAATAGTGATTTGTCCAATAAACCTGTTAGGATTACCATTTACTGTGCAATCATATTGCACGAGCTTTTGTTAAAAACACACTACGAAAACACACACCCCCTTATTCATAAAAGTCTGCTAACTTAGCACACTGCTAAATCTCACTCTGTCTTTTTCTATTGATATAAGTTAGACTGAGAAACAACACTACTTAGCAGCTGTTTTATCTTAACAGACCATTATGAATAAGAGGGACAGTACCTTCACTGATTCCAAGTGAGCGATCTATCTTACTTCGCTTGGCAACAACACGGCACGGTATCACTATGGTAAGGGCATATCTAACTATTGAAATCTTTGGTTTTAACCCATGTACATTGTACTGCCCAGCCTGCACGATACGGGTGCGACGTATCTGCAGCAGCTATAACAGATCCATATGTGTCATGAACAATGAAAGGGTTAGATAAATGTTACTTTTTTATTTGATGTTCTTTTATTCCAATTTCCAACATCCTTAATTACACTAATATTATAAATTAAAAAGGTAGTTGGTAATTTTTTAAACACTGGCGCGATTATCTTTTTTTCATACAATCATCCACGCTGACGTTGCAAATCTAGACGTCCAGTATACAAAAACGAAAAGACAATTATGCCAGCTTTTAAAAATTTATATTTTTAAATTATTATTTTGCAGAGATGTATGATTAGAGCTGGAATAACGCATGGGCATTTATTATCCCGATTAAAAGTTCTCATAGGTTAGAAATATTACCTATGTAACGTTTCCATAGAAACAACGTGTGCGAAGCCGCAAGCTAAAATGGTAGTATGGCCCATACACCGGTGAAAGTGGCGCCCCCAACTATTTTATCTTAGTAATACGTTAAACGCAGGAAGTTTTAAAAATCGATCGTTCAGTTTGTGGTATCTATTATAACTATAAGTTATGTATTAATGCCTCTGTAATAGTTTTATTTTGTAAATCTTAGGCAGAGATACGAAGTTGCGCTTTTTGGCCACCAAACTCTATTTTCGTATCTCCTAAACTATATGAGATTAAACTATTACAGAGGTATTAAAAAATAGCTTATAATAGATACCACAAACTGAACGTATGATTTTTAAAAATTCTTATGATTAACGTAAAAACACGATAAAATAGGTATTGCTGTCATATTGGCTCGGGTATGCGCCTTAAACTTTCGCGATTTCTTTTGTCATTATGGGGAAATAAAAACAAAGGGACGCGATTAATAATAGTTAATTATGTATAGCGTCCTGTCGAAGAGACGATTTTATACCAGTACCTACTGGAAATAGAACGCATTTTCCAATCCAAATTCGAAATGCCTATAGTCTAGTCTAGTACTAACTTGAGTTTAACGAAATAACACGATTTACGTTCTTTGTTAGCCATTACTAATAAAACCAATATTTACGTGAGATCTGAATAAATAAAGCCTAAGCTATGGGCCTGCAAGTGTCGATAGGAGAATATTAAAACCTAATAGTTAAACTTTGGAATTTTAAATAAAACCTTAGGATTCTCTGATCTTCGAATTCTGAGGGTTAAATAAGCCGCAAAGCACTTTGTTCTACCTCCCCCAGTTTTCATATGGCAAACGTTGTACCGTACCTAACACCCTGTACAATATTCCCTGCCATCCTCAGCACATCCCCCTATGTAAACCGGACGTTTATCTAAATGCACACGCGTAGCAACCGGCCTTATCATTATCACTCGTCTAGGAGCCGTTATCAGTGCAAACTGATAACGGTACTAACACAGGAAGGTGTGTGTGTGCGGCGCATCTGGACTAACCTTCTGGACTTTATTTTATTATCATCATCATCATCAACCTACACTAGTCCACTGGCTGGAAATAGGTCTCCCCTAATGACAGCAAATAAATGCGCCCTGCGCCATAGCGCCTGTTTCCAGCTAGACGCATCCAGCATCTGCCTGCAGTCTTTCGCAGATCGCCATCCCACCTGGCCGGAGGGCGTCCTGACTACGTTTTCTGAGTTGCGGTCTCCACTCAAGAACACGTTTACCCGAGCGGTTTCAGCAAAACCGGAAACCGGGTTTGCACGCCCTACCGGGTTAAAGTCCCAACAAGGTGCTTATCAAGGTGAGGCCTGCGTCCAGCAGTCGACCAATACAGTCTGCAGAGATAGAGAGAGAAAGGTAGCTGCGCCCGGCGGCTTCGCATGCGTTGTTCCTATGGAAACGTTTAAAGGTGATTTCTATCCCACGGGAACTGATTTATGGGATAAAAAGTAAGCGATGTTTGATTTCAGGATTAGAACTACCTGTATCCAAAATTTCATGCCTGATCCGTTCCGTAGTTTTGGCGTGAAGAGGTAACAAACATCCATCCATACATTCATCCAAACTTTCGCCTTTATAATATTAGTGCGATTGATTAGTGTGAAGTGTGATGTGATTGTTGCAGTTGATGATAAATTACTTTCCTACCTATGGTTTATTATTCTAATAAGCTACCATGAAAACAATTTACGTTAACATAATTCACATTAACGCTATCGTAATAGTGACCTAAATATCTTCAACGCGGCAGGAGTCGTTTTGCTATTTCAGATGTAAAGTTTTTGTGGCGGATGATTGGCAATGACAGAGCTCCGGCCTTGAACGTTTTAAGGTTTAGGGATCCGTTGGTCTAACGCCAGAACACTCAAACGCAACTTACATTTGAGCACGTTTTTAAGTCGCGATTTTTTTGACAGTTTAAAATGAAAATGTTTTAAAAATTGGTCACATTTTGACGTGCTTAAATCTTGTAGTAGGTATTTTATAATTTTAAGCAATTCTTTAAGGTTTTCTATTCAAATGAATTTTACACGATATTAATTAACTTTATTATTAATTTTGATTTTAGTAATGATTTTAAATTGTCCTGTCTTAATTTTATTTTGTCAATTTCTACTTTATATGATTTTTAAGTGTGCGCGTATATGGCATCAGCTGAAATAAACGAATATAAGTATTATTACCGATCAAGATTGGTTAATGGGTAGGTAGGTACATAGGTACCTACGGAACCTTGCCACGCGTATATCTACCTAACTCACACCTTGCCAGTTTCCAGTCATCAACTCTGATAGCAGATGTGATGAATGTGTAGGTATCACTTACCTCCCTACCTAATTATTTCTGAAACACGTGCCACTACCTGCGTTAGATAATCTATTTTGGGAAAGAATAGTGAAAATTACGTGGCAACAAATTTTTTATTAGGTAGGTACCTAATTAGCAACGCCAAATTCTTAACCGACTTCAAAAAAACTTGTTACCTCAGAATTTTTGACTGGGCGGTCCGATTTTCATGATTCTTTTTTTATATGAAAGCTGGTGCTTCCCTTGTGGTCATTTTTTAATTTGGTTCAGTTCTGACAACGGGATCCATGAAAATACTATAAAAATTTAAGTCGGTTTATAGTTTTTTAAAACAATAGTACATTATTACCCAAGGGATAAAAGTAACTTATTTAGTCCCGAGACGGTTAAAGTACATACGAAATTGTACAACTCGAAAAATCATACGATCCTATCTGATTGACGTATTTCCGCTTTTTTTCTTAGGCATAGAAAATCCTCTTTAGAGATGGCAGAATATAGCCATGGTAGCTGTCGCTATTCTACCATGGTTGAATAGACATGGTAGAATACAGAGAACTATTCTACCGTTATTTTTTAACATTTAAAAAATTGCTATTCTAAAGAAATAGTTGAATGTTAATTATAATGTGGTATTTCACCTTTAATTTATATCAATTTAACATCACACTGTAATTGAATGGCTGTATGAATTGCGTCAAACCAGACGCAAAAGCCATATCACAAGAAGTTGAAGTTGAGTGGCTGTATAGAAAGGAAAAGGTTGTATGCATGGTTCAATAGAAAAGTGAGGTGACAGCTGTCACTAATTGTCATTACTTTTCGTTCCCAGGGACGAAAAGTATAATTTCATCCCGCTGCGCAGGATACTTCCGACCTACTTTCAGAATATCAGACTCAGTGATGAAATATCCATTTCCGCATAGAACCGGCTAGATTACACTTCTAAGAATTTTACATTATTTACCATACCTAATACAATACGTATCTAGTTTCTAAGTGCAATTGGATATCGCATCATTACAATAGGTACCTAACCTATCTAACCATCAGTCTAAAAATATACATTTTATCGAGGAAATAAACATCGACCTACTGCGCTATCAATTCGATAGGATACCTATTTATTTATTTACCTAAACATACATATGTAACAAATTTACCAGCTCCTGTCCACGGCTTCGCATGCGCTTTTATATATTTCCAGCTTACGTAAACTACATCCAATGATTTTTTTTTGTTACGATATATATGCTTGGTGCTTATATTTACGCTGTTGTGTATACGATAGGATCAGTTTGCATTACTACTAACTACTACTTTTGTTAAAAAGCCCAGAATAAATTAGAATAAATCGTGCTAACATTATGTATAAGTGAAAATATATCCTAGCCGAAAAAAACCTGACAAATCCATGGAAGTAATTTTTAAGCTATTGCATAGCTTCTATCGCGGGCCTTGAGCGCGGGGACCGAATCCAGAAATTCCGTAACGAAAAAACCTTGACGTTTGTCTCTTTAGTTCGGCAACTCGCCTCTAGATGGCATTGCAATAGCTGTACCGCGGCAGTCCCCGAGTGCCACACGTCTTTTTTTTAATTTTGCGGTTGTGGAAGTTACTAGCATAGTAGGTTAGGTACCTAGTATATTAGTTTTAAGATTTCCAACAGTTTTTACCCGTTTTGTCACTCGGTTTACAACCGGTTTTACATCTTAGTGTTAAATTTATATAGATACGTTTCTCTTCCATAAATGTTTTGTTGTTGTAATGTGTTGTCCATGTTTATTTTTCAAATATTTGCTCATAATTTGTAAAATAAACTATTTCATTTCATATCAGCCTAAATGTGTTAGTGCGCTGGGCAGGCCTCTCCTATGAACGCCATAGCGCCCTGTTGTTCAAAGGTTAATGCCCATAATCCCCACACTGGACATGCGGGTTGGGGATCGCAGTTCGATGGTTTGGTTGGTGTTATGTCCCTAAATCGCCAATTATGTTTGATATGACACCCGCGGGAAGAGTTGGGATGGTGCATATTCTAGACCGGTACTTCACCAACACGGTCCACGGCACATTAAATTGTGGTTTAGTTTACCTACTCCAAGCGCCGTAGCAACAAGTTATCTATCGCCTTGCCTACATCGATGCCATTATCATAAAAATATTTTTATATCGTGATAAGTGAAATTGAATCGATGTTATAAAATAATGATTATACCTAGTTTGAAATGGAAAGTGGTCGGTTGCCGTGCCGAGCCTTGTTTTCTTACACATAATGTTAGCAAATTTAATGGTTATTACGAGTATATTAGTGGGTATTACGATAGAAAACTTAATTTTACAGAATGCTATTAATAATCTAATTTATTATGATTGAGAGTTAAAATAATGCCAATGCCTCAAATTGATATCCCAATACTAACATAAAGTGAAGTGGTGCAGGGTGCAGGTGATAAAGTTGACTAGAGAACCATGCACCAAAACAAAAATCAGTTCAATCAAAGTTTCGGCTCGTAAAAACTCTATATTTCAGCTCATCCAAATGAACAACCTTTCAAATATCGCGCTAAAAACTTTAATTTGTTATCTGTTTAAATATTTTTAGCCTGTGGCCTGTGGAGATATCAAGCGCCATCTAGTAAATTTTGTTGTAAGTGCCACTTCTTTGGTTTACCTTTTTGTAGCAGATTTTATCGTTTTTCTATTATAATTATACTTTTATTAAAGTTAATGTTTTATATTGTAATAAAATGCACAATTTTTGATAATTTTCATTCAAATATCCTAGATTTTGATTTTTATTTTGAAAACTGGCGCGATTACTTCATGCAGCAGTAGCGCCACCTTACGACAATGTCTGAAGAAAACTGAACAAAGAGTTATCCACTCGCCTAGAGAATAAGGTTGTGTTTTATCTCTGTCAGTCGCAAAGATATCGACGCGGCCCAAACGAGATGCGAGACACACTTTCGGCCGTCAAACCATCTTTCTTTCTTGTGCAACTGTTTCTCCCCGTCCGTGTTCTAGTGCACTGCAAACGCAGGATGGACGCCATTCCCGCGAGATAAAAATCATCGCTCTTCCAGCGAGATCAGCAAGCTATCGGTGCCGGGCGTGGAGCTATGCTATAGTGCGGTGCGGTTGTGTGGTGTCGGTGGTTCGGTCAGGTCGAGGCTGCGGCGCAGTGGGTGGTGCGGAGACGGTGGTCTGGGCCTGGCGCGGAGGCTCGCGGGCATGGCGGGCGAGAGCTGAGTCCCGGCCGCAACCGCGCGTACTCCGCCGCCGGCCCAATGAGCGCGGCACGCGATCTCAGGCTGAGGTTATTTTATGGGGATTTGTGTGAGCTGCCGGCGCCGAGAGCGGAAGGCACCAGAGAAGAGGTCGGCGCCGGGCGCGGGCCAGCCCGCTAAGGGCGCAGCGGCTGCGGAGCTTCTGCCGCGCCGCTTCGATCGTCTTCCAATGATGGCCAACTCTATGTCCAACATAAAGATGACCAACCCTATCAAGGGCATCGTCAGCAGGCGCCGAAGACGCTACGTGAAAGATGGATTCAACCTGGACTTAGCCTGTATCCTTTTATGAGGCCTTGTGAAGTGTTGTGTTCTGTGCGCGGAGTGAGGTCGATGTCGGAACTGGTGAGTCCTTTGTTTACTGGTCCTGCGGCCGCCCGAGGGGCTCTGGGTCCCTGCTGCGATCACCGATAAGTCGAACCTCGAAATCGTTTCGAAATCAGAGTAATAACCTGATTTGACCATCATTTTAGTTCAGTCAAGGGCACTCAGTTTATAACCTCTAAATTACGTTCTTATTCTGCTGCTAGAGATCTGTATAGTTTTCAGGTTAGAAGCAGGTTAGGCAATCCCTAGCTAATTTTTGACAATGCCCTGCCAGCTTGCATGTTTCATACTCAAGAAAAATATCACCCACTTATAAAACAAGGTAAATCTCGTTAAGTGATGTTCATTTTTGCTATACACCTGCGGATCAACTTGCCCATTGTTGAAATCTTGCATGGTAACAAGCTATAATACCATTTATGTTGTGTACATAGGCTTATGTACATGGCTATCAATGACTGTGTACATAGAAACTATCTGATAATCATCCATGAGTGTGGTAGATAGCTGAAAACCACTATAAATTTTGTTTTCAGAAATGTTTACTTAATATAGTGGTAAATAATGAGTTCTCAAGTCTAAAAGTTAAGGTTCTCAATTGATTAGTTATAAGGCAACTAATAACCAATTCCTACCTTACTACCTTACTATATTTGTTCTATTTTGGGTGTCTTTCAATTTGATTTGTTGATACCATATCGCTTTCTATCATATTAATTGCAAGATACACTTTTAAATTGATGGTTTTATGATTTGATGCTGATTGTTTTTTATTGCTAGGCCTAAATCATAAAAAAACACTTTACTGTAAAAGGCTAATTCAATTGTATTAACAAAATAAATAATATTCCATCTGAATAAAAATAAACTGTAGCGCTAGACATAGGATGCTTATTAAGTTCTTGAATATACTAAAAATGCACTTATTTCTAAAGACTTCAAGAATTTACATTACTAGTATAAATAAATAAGTCATCACATCACATCATCTCTCTTGTAATGAAGATGGTGGTCTTCTAAGAAGACTACCAATTAATGATGCTGTGTGCCCTCATGTACTGTGTCTCAACATAATGTGCAGACACTTCAATACATAAGTACAGGCCTAACATCCAGGGCTTCCATGATTATGGGTATTTCTCTGTAAGCTCGTACAGGTCCCATACAAATGCTGTCCTGGCATTTTTTTTTTACATTGGCGAAAATAATGTACTCTATTTCGACGAAAATAAACTATTATTTTAGTTAGATAAGGAGGCCCACTGAATTTATACGTATTTTGCGAGTTATTAACGATTTTCCAAAAAATCTTGACAGGGGACTGTTTGGGGAAACAGAGGACTGTTGTACATAGAAAAAAGTCGTTTTATATATTAATAAATCATTTATAATTTTTATGGCATATTTGAGCATCAATAATCAACAAAGTTTCTTTAGAAAAAAACAACAGAAAACATACCTTTCTTTATCAAAATTTCAACATTCTCATATCAAAAATTAACCTGGTGCTAGAAATATATTGTACTCATTGAGATCAACATAGTCTTATTATTATAATCTCCATCAGTAAATGCTTAATGCAATATTAATCGAAATACTTACTACTATTAATATAATTATTAGAAAACAGTATTTATTCCTAAATATATGACATTTCAACTGAGATCTCTAATCAAATCCTAAGGATTTTATAAAGATTAAAAACTGTATCGAGAAGATATCTCTTCTGTTTCTGTAGTTCTACAAAATTTCAGCATGATCCGTTCAGTAGTTTTGGCGTGAAGAGGTAACAAACATCCATCCATCCATCCAAACTTTCGCATTTATAATATTAGTATGATTTATTCTTTTAGCTAAAGGCCAATGAGATTCAATTTTTTGCCGGGTCTAGACAACGACTTCATTTCTTTAGGTATCCAGTGCCTGTACTTTCGAACAATACTACCAGTTATAACCTTATAGAGATTTGTTTCTCTTTGGTACGTTTCAATGTGGAATAAGTTTCTTTCAAATGTTTAATAAGGACGTCGCCAAACAACGCTTTTTTGACTACTTCTATTCTTGGTCAGGCTCGTGTAACATTTCTAAAATCTTTTATATTGGTACGGAACCCTTCGTGCGCGAGTCCGACTCGCACTTGGCAGGGTTTTTTTCTTTGCTCTAGACTAGCACTGGAAACTGCTGGGCTCGGAGCTGGAGATATTTGAACTGGAACTGGAGTGAATGGTCTTGCGGCGGAATATCTACTTCTGGATCTGATGAGCGTATTTTCTCGTAGATATTAGTCACGCTATTCAGTCTTAATTAGTCTTTTGGTTCTGCACAATCAGCTCTGTGCTCACGATGTGTCATATTCTTAACTAACTTCCACGAACCTTTTTCGTTCTTCTTTTAGTACTTAAACTTTTCGTTTTCTCTCATTTCTTCTCGTTTTTGAGGGTTAATTCTTTCTTTTTTTGTATCGTAGCCGCTCTACTTTCTCTCTGTTTCTGTAGTAATGCTTCTCGGGATAACATTTAATTTTTAGGAGCCATATTTTGAGTGTTCAATTAGCCTGAGTACAATAATTTAAGTTTATAAAGGAAAATAATCGAACCAATGATATTTTGATGATTCCTACTAATGTAAATTTATCTGCTAGTCTGTTTTATATTATTAAAACAGACTTGCAGATAAACTTAAACAAACAATACATAAAACAATAACCAATACGCATAATACACAGTCCCCTGTTGTGTAAAACAATCCCCTGCTGAACTTTCAGGCAGAGGACTGTTGCCAGGGGACTGTGTATTTCGGTTAAATTCCACAATGTTTACAAATCTAATGTAAAATAGTTTTTTAAGAACCTACCGTATAATTAAGACATACATAATAAATCAATAAATTATACATAGCGATAATTATGGTAATTAACATTAATATTATTACTTACCAGAGGACTGTGTGTGGTACCGGTCCAAACGCGTGTTCACCTCACAAATGTCGCTCTGGCACTAAAAAAAGTGGCGTCTCGCCGCCGCTTTCGACAAGGTTGCCAACTTCAGAATAATTGCGTTTCGTTTCACTCAAAAAAACATTTGTAAACATTACAGTTTTTTTTTATTAGGGCTTTTAACTTTTGGCAGGGGACTGTATAGAAATTCTCAAGACAAAGTTTACATGACTTAACTGATTAAATGAAATACGTAATGAGACCTTGTTTTACGAAATAATATAATTTGATTATTTTTCTTTATGAAATTGACTGCCAAATGTATGTAGTTTCTATAATTTCTTCATAAATCTCATTTTTAAGTGTGAATACAGTGATTGGGACAGCCAGGGGACTGTGTTTTTAGAGCTTCTATCACGTCTAGAAAAAAACTTAAAATAGGTATGGATCTAAAAACAATGGGCACGTATAGTTTCTTGGTTAAAGTTTCACTAGGCGTGTTTATTTTTAAAATAATTGAACTACTTGTTTAAAAATTCGGCCAGGACAGCCGATTTACGAGTTTACAGAGAATCGCCCTTATCCATGTTGTAAAAACCAAAGTTCTGTGGAATCATAGAAATTTAAACATAGGTTGGCATTTAAAAACCTGTGTTCTAAAGTTCTTAAGTCTCACGGGTTACCTCAACCTCAACTATAATGGTCCACTGCTAGACGCAGGCCTCCCCCTAATAAACACATTATTGGCTTTTATCTCAGGGTAATACTTATAATCCTCATGCTGGGCATGTGGAGTGGGATCACAGTCTGGTGGTAGAATGATTCTGCAGGGGGTGCTGCCTATGGATTTCCATAAGTCTCCGGGGTAGTCGGGTTAGTTTACATGGTATAAAACAAAGTCGCTTCCCGCTGTCTGCCTGTTTCTATATATGCTTAGATCTTTAAAAATTGCGCAACGGATTTTGATGCAGTTTTTAAAGTGATTTAGAGGAAGATTTATATGTATAATACATAAGCATTGCACCCGTGCAAAGTCGGGGCAGGTTGCTAGTAGATAATAAGACAGAATAATCCTACAATGCCAATATTAACCTAATAGAACATCATGAACATGTTAAAGTGTGCTAGGCTTACATGCTACTTTGTAAGGCCGCATTATTGGCTAAAACCTGTAATTTAGTAGATATCTGTCAGTCTGAAGGTTTATACATACACATTAATCACACAGATATCATCATCAGCATTTAATCATGAAAGGGACTGGCTTTTTTTAGATAGACTTGGTTTAAACCTCAATATTTTTCCCTCTCATACTTAGCTATATACAGAACAAAGAATTAACTTCCACACTCATCAAGTGAAGGAAATAGAAGCATAAATTATACAATCCATGTCAGGATGGGCTTCAAATCCATACCTTACGCACAGCCTACCTATATGCATACAGTCATTCCATAAAAGTGTTTTGTTGGACAGTGGGACGTTCTGAGTCAGTGATGCATGCAACTCGGGAGCATCCCTCCCCTGTCCTGAACCTTGCATCCCCACATGATTGCACTGTGAAAACCATATGATACCTTACATGCATATAGGTAGGCTGTGCCGTAAGATTGAAGGACCACAGCTTTTTTACTTGTATTGGCACTAAGGCAAGTAATTGGTAAAATCCATCGAAAACTGTCCAAAACTCATTGCTAATATTCCAAATTTACCAACTTATCTATCAGTACCAATTAGAATGATATATTCCACCTCGTAGCCACCATCTCGACGCGAATTTATTTGACGACTTAAATGTCAAAAGTACAGTCGGCGGGATAATTGAAACAAAGGTTTCACGAAAAAACGGTTTCAATGTGGTCGTAATCTGATGTGTTTCCCATCGTTGTGAACGCGTATATATTTATGCGGTTGGTGTGATGTACATATGCCAAATTAAGCGTAAATATAGTAGCCATTCATGCAATCACAATGAAGGAATGGCAGTCTCTTGTAATTTGTGATTGCATGTTTAGGAAATTGCCACTGTTGATTTATTGAAAATCCTTTGGTTTTTTACTGATAAGTTGGCTAAGTAAGTCAATAATTAATCACCGAACTGTCTGTTGTTGCTGACATTAAGGGCCTGTAGTCATTACCATTAGCATTTAGATAAGAGTATTTCTATTGTATTGTGTTTTAAAGTTTAGTTTTATTTACTATCGGTGTTTTAGGAAATTTTCTGGTTTCGCTCCACTGCTTTACCAGGAATGCTTAATTTATATTTGTTACCCATAAATGTCGGCGGTTTAATTTAACCTACAATAAGATTACCTCGGTTAGGTTTAGTTGCTGTATGTTCAACTCAATTACAGCCTAAACTGGTCCACTGATGGACGCAGACCTCCCCCTGATTACAGCCTTATTGTCTTATCTAATTATGAGGGTAATGTATTATCCATATTCCCCACACTATGCATTCTGGTTGGGAATCGTAGTTAGTTGGTAGAATTGTTTGCGGGAGGCGCTACTGGTCGCCCTTACCTTGCAGTTGGCAACGGAAAGAGTTCGAACCCGCGGAAAGAGTTGGGAGTGGTGCAAATTCTATCCCGGCACCATACGGCCACGGCTGGTACTATACAGGCGTACTAGGTAGGAACAAAAATTCTTGATAAATTTGACTTGAAGAATTACCTACCTTCCATCAAATGGGAATCCGTCATTTATATCAATATTAGAACAATATTTGACTCTACAAACAATAAAGTTCACTTTAGTCTCTAATCTATACTAACTTACGGTAATCTGCGGACCCACTCGTCCGATTACAATAGCTCTTTTACTTTAATATTTACTTTACACTTCTGTGCTCAAGGCTATACTGTTTTTAAGTTCGATGGATGGTTGTTAGACCAGGTACTTCATCACGCCATAACGACTGAACCGATCGGGCTGATATTTTGCATAGATGTAGCGCTAAGCCTGATACCAAACATAGGCTATACCATAAACCAGTTCACATGGGATAGAACGTGGATAGAACACGTTTAAACGTTTCCATAGGAAAAACACGTGCGAAGTCGTCAGGCGCAGCTAGTCTTCAATAAAAATCACTTCATAGAACATTAGTCGTTAATAAGGAAAAGACAATGTAATCGCAAGAGGCTTAGAGCCGTACTGTTCCGGTGGCCTTGGTCTGCGGGCCGCTTGGCAACACGCGACTGAGCAACGTAACGCTCCAAAATTCTATTTCGAGTAGCGTCCGCAAAGGTAGTGTAACTAGTGAAGCTTTCGGGAAAGTTAATAAATCTTACGTTTTAAGAAAGTTTTCGTACGTAAATGTATTTTTATCCAATAATATCTTGGATTTTAGAATGTGAATACTTATACAGGGTTATTCGTAATTCACGAATACTTCGTGAACTGCAAGTTCTGGCCAAGACGCCACAGTCTTAATTATTTAATTATTTTTGTATATTGCTTAAACTTATAATTGTTTTTCTACCTGCTTGGCTAGCACGGCGGCGTATTTATCTCTACTCTTTACTAGAATAGACAAGACAGTTTCTTGTCTTCGTAAGCTTTATTCTGTTCGAGCACGGCGTTTCTCGAAGCAAACCCTAGAAAACCATTTCTTCGTAGACAAGCTCTTTCTATAGCAACGTGAACGATACCACATATAAAATATTGTAAATAGTTCCTTCGTTACGTTTTACCCATAAAATATCAACACGAATAAAAAAAATACAGTTTTTACGTATACCGAAACGTTTTACTTGCTTAATGTACACAAAAGTCTTGTAAGTATCTAAATAATAAATAAATATATTTCAAGAGGCGGCCCAATAATAATGTCTCGCGAAAAGTCTAAAGTATCGTATTTTTGGAATGAAATATGAAAAAATTGCGCTGAAACTTGGCCTCCGGCAAATCAATAGTTGCTGTGAACTTTCGAACGGCATTTCGTTCTTGCTTGTGTCGATAGGAGAAAAATTCTGGTGCCCACTGGGAAGCCAATTTATTCCACCGTTCATACAGTAGGTACCCATGAAAATAACAACGAAATTATTCGAGAAACGCTTCTCTAGATGTAGAGAATATTATAAGAATTGTTTCTATTCTCAAATGTCAAAAGTGGAGTAAATTTGATCGACATTTTCGCAGTGGTAGACTCGTCTATATGGTAGACTAGAAAACATTTATATCCGCTTATTCTTTCGTACGCCATGTTCCCGGTCGAAGAAAACTTTCTACTCTCTACACCTGAATGTCACTTTAATTCTATTCTACCCTAGACAAGAAACGTCTTGCTAGCACAACTTGGTTTACAAGTATTTGATTTTTGTATGCCTGTAATCCTATCAAGCCTGTTAATAGTTTTTGTTGGAAGAAGGTTCGTAGTTAGTCATTATTAACATTAATAAAGTATATTAGTGTTTCTTCTCATTCATATAATATGTACTTGTATATGATTTAATTATGACAAATAATTGCACCCCTGTAAACGAAAAATTACATCGTTTCGTATACCTACAGTATGTCCATCTTTTCTACATTTAAGTACCTAATTGCAATAAATAAACTTTACTTTCATCCCAAAAATCCGTTTTCAGAATCAGCCTATAATCCACTTCTGGGTATAGGCCTTCCCTAATAATGAACATATTGCCTGCCATGTTTTCAGTTTGCCGCATCCAGCATCGGCGTCCTACACTGCGTTTACATTAAGTTTGTTCTAAATCACCTTTTGATAAATACACGCCGGAATGAACCTTAACAATTGATCTCAAAAGGTGGTTCCACGGATTTTAATTAAGACTTGCCTTGTTGCCATGGTTTAATAAAACGAGCGTGACTACAAAAAACGATGATGGGTTCCGTACAAAGTAAAATCATTGGGTCACACTTTCCAAAAAACTGTTTTAATAATCGTTGTCGTAACTGTTAATACTATCGGTAACTTATCTGTAAATATAGAGTAACTTGCTAATGTTATGATTTCATTGTACGTAATAATAATGTATGTTTGTCTTTCCACTCCAGTTACTCGAAAACGAATGACCCAAATTAGATAAAAATTAGGATATGCATGACCAACCTAAATTATACTGATATTAAGTTACATAATATGAACTAAAAGATAAAAAAAGAATACTTCTTTGATCGCTCAGTACTTTACATTTTAGTATCGTTCGGTTTCTCGTCATGGAACCCGACGACGGAACCCTAAAATGTAGCGAAACCAAGGCTGAGCACTTAATTGTACAATTAAAAACGTATTAAATCCAACCTAACTACCAACTTACTTAATCGTAACTGCTTCTTTATTATCTGCAAATCTGAAAATCATTTTTAATTATACAACTTTATTGTTGTCATTAAATTAATTGATTTATGCTAGATAAAGATCACATAAAGATATAATTTTCTGTTTCACCTACTTTACATTGTGTTATTATGATGATCGAATTTTTACTATAAGTACTCAACAAAACAGTAAGTGGAGACTGCGACTCGGCAAACGTGGTGTAGGACATGTGGGACGACCTGCATCCGACTGCAGGCAGATAAGTACTCATCAAAACAGTGAGTGGAGACTTCGACTCGGCAAACGTGGTGTAGGACGCCCTCTCGCCATGTGGGACGACCTGCATGCGACTGCAGGCAGATGCTGGATGCGACAAGCTGAAGGCATGGCCTGTTCATTAGCCTTCCCGAATTTTCATCAGCCTGTTAGTTCACTGGCTGGACAGGACATAGGCCTCCCCTAATGAGCGCAATAGCGTCCTGTCTTCAGCGTGACCCATCCAGAATCTGCCAGCAGTTTTTCGCAAATCGTCACCCCACCTGGCCGGAGGGCATCCTACACTACGTATCCGAGCCGAGTCGCTGTGCAACACTTTGTTAAAATTATTATTTTTATTTATTTGTATTCTTCTCAGCTATCAAACGTAACGTAGTAGGTAAAGATCTCCGCATAGAAACAGAACTCGAACCGAATCTTCTAATCATTGCCGACATTTAACGACGCTAATCAAATTAATAGGTATTCCTTGTCTGTTACTACTCGTTACGCAGGCCGCTACACTACAAATTTAGAATAAATTAGTTACTGCGATTTCTTATCTAGTGCCTTTTAATACGCATTTTTGAGTAGCGGTTAGATATGAAACTCAATTTAAAATTAAATCTAAACAAATATTTTTTTTTATTCAATTGTCGGCCGGTAATGTCAAAATAATAGATTTTTACTAAATGCATATTTTATACGAAAGTACCGGTACTTCAAAACATAAATTGGAAAACTCTTTAGTTTTCACACCGTTTGTTGTCCTGGCTGGCACCCCGGCGATTTGGCGACTGGAACTTGTGAAAATGCACTAAAGCGGTGCGTCTACCGATCATCGCCACCGGAGCGTAAGCAGCATACGCAACGTCGTCGTCGCGTCGTCGCGTCGTCGTCGCGTCGTCGTCGATATCACTACGCGACCGGGACGTTCTAAATGCACTAAAGCGTCAACGTAAGTGCGCCTACCGATCCGTGCCCCACGCTGGATGATTATAAACATACTTTTCATTATTTATTGCATCATTATTTATTTATTTCAAGGAGTGGAAAGGAATAAATACAAAGTTCGCTTCTCTGACGTTATTAGTTTAAGCCAGCCTTGTGAAATCGCTCTGTGCTTTGCCTAAGCAAACGTACTATGTAAATATTGAAGCCCATGCCTTATCAGACGACGTAGCAGATGGAAATGTCAGACCTAACAGGGCCTAGCCCACACGGTACAATCTAAACCAATAACCTTTATTTACTTACCTAAGCTTTATTTTATTACTTACTAGCTGCGCCCCGCGGCTTCTTACGCATAGGTATCATACAAATTTTAGAAATTAATTGTACGTATACGCACATTATGCACACGCCTCGGCCTCAGATGTTAATAAAAAAAACATGGACTCATTTCTTCTAAATCGTTTTTTTTAAATTACTAAAGTAGTTGCCAATCGCGCAATTGGTTAGCGCATTCACGTACTGAGGAAAGGTTGCGAGGTCAATTCCCGTCGGAAGTAAAAAAAAGGGAATATATTTAGTTTTTTTAGAAATCACAAAATCCTTAATAAAATATAAAATCCTAATGTCAGTTGACGTTTTTGACTCCAGTTTTCGTACGTTTTACGTCAAAATTAAGGGATGACGCTGCTAATTAGTCCGATTATATTAGGTCCTTACATATGAAATTGGCGTTTTGTATGGGAGGAACAAAAAGTCGAATATTTTTTAATATAATATATTTAATTAATCAAAGTATGAACCATTATTTTCTATGCACTTTTGCCATCTTATAGGTAGTTCATTGATCCCTTTACTAAAAAAACCAGTCGGACGGGAATCAATAAAATCTTTGAAGGCGATTTGGACTGCCCCATCGGAGTTGAATTTTTTCCCTTGCAAGAAGTTATCCAAATTTCGAAAAAAATGGTAATCTGTTGGAGCAAGGTCCGGGGAGTACGGAGGATGTCTTAGACTTTCCAATTGAAGCTCTTCTAATTTAGTAGCCGTCTGTTGCGCAGTGTGTGGTCTAGCGTTGTCGTGAAGCAGCAGTGGCGTGGAGCGATTGACCAGCCTAGGTTGTTTAGCCGCTAGCTTTTCCATCATGGTTTGCAATTGCTGACAATAGACATCAGCCGTAATAGTCTGGCCAGATTTGAGAAAACTGTAATGAACAATACCGGCACTAGTCCACCAAACGCTTACAAGTAACTTTTTTGGGGTTAATTTTCGCTTGGGGCAGGATTTGGCTGGCTGGCCAGGATCCAACTATTGCGCTGAGCGCTTCCGATTATCGTAAAGAACCCATTTTTCATCACAGGTAATGATTCGGTTTAAAATACCTTCATTATTGTGCCGGTTTAGTAATGTAACGCAGCAGTCGACGCGCGTTTGCCGGTTTGCTTCAGTCAATTCGTGAGGTACCCACCTTTCAAGCTTTTTAATCTTCCCAATTTGCTTCAAGTGAATTAAAACAGTTTTATCACTAACATCGCAGCCTGCAGCTAACTCGGACGTGGTTTGCGATGGATCCGCTTCCACAATAGCCTTCAACTCTTCATTATCAACTTGAGTCTCAGGCCGTCCACGGGGCTTGTTCTGCAGGTCGAAATTTCCAGAACGAAAACGTTGGAACCAAAAACGAACTGTGTTTTCTTTTGCAACACGACCGCCATACACATCATTCACCCTTCGAGTTGTTTCCGCAGCACTAGTGCCACGGCGGAACTCGTACTCGTAAATAATGCGATATTTTAAGTTTTCCATTTTGTAAAATGAGTGACGCAAACAGAAAAAAACAGAAGAAAAAAAACAAATGAATGACGATCATCGAAGCACAAATACATGAGTCTTTAGCTGTACAAATTTGAATTTGGAATTCCTTACCAAAGAGGAGAAATTTGTGATTAAAGTGGCCAGTACGAAAAACGCCAATTTCATATGTAAGGACCTAATATTTCGAAGAACACCACCCTAAGGCCATTATTCTTCCACTCCTAGCAATTTAACGCTTAAACTAATTAGTACTCCTCATCTTCAAAAACCTTTTTTGGTCCACTGATGGACTCAGAACTCAGAACTGGTATTTATCTCATGGGACCCCCCATGACTGTTCATAATCCCCACTCTGGGCCTGCGGGTTGGGGCGGCAGTTCGGTGGTAGAATTGTTCAGCAGGGGGCGCTGCTGCCCGCCCCCCGGTAGAAATATTACTAAATAATAAACAAGTGCCGTTAGTTTCTCTGCACTCCATTATTTTCAAGCTAGAATGAAGTACAAAAGAAACCTCTAGCTAGTTAAAACAAAATATCTCTGCAATAAACTATTGCGAATACAATACAATCGTAAAATCGTTCGATGTTGTAACAAGACTTCGCAGAATTCTGCTCTATTTAGTGTCAAAGGAGCCTTCTCTTTTGCTATTTATTAGATCTTGTAAATACCAGGGCACACCTCAACGTAAGAAATATTGGCCGATCTAGGTTAAATATGGCCCAAACCAACCTTAACACTAAAGTACATATACAACTAATTAGTTAAGTTAGTATAATAAGTCGGGTTTTCAAATAATATCTGAGCGTATGGTCCGACCCGACACGCATGACCCGAGAGCGGGCAAGCCAACCAGCTTCTTAGGGCGAACGCTTCCGACTGGATATGGATTAGTTGATGATTTGCAATAGTCTGCAGTTAGCTCACTTAATTTTAAGTTTTTAAAATTAAGTAAAACAATTATCTTTCTTCAAGTTCTCGTTTATCTCTATTATTTGATTGTAATTTTCTTTTTCAATGGTAATAACTAATTTTAGTCAATTATTTAAATTTAAATTGTTTTAAAATATTAAAAACTGGCTTCGAGTCCCGTACTTTTAAACGGTTTTTTAAGTTTTGGGGGATAAATCCTTCAATACAATTTATGGGGCCACCTCAGGAACATCCTCTATACCACACCTGCAAAAGAATCATCTAAATCGATCCATAAATGACGGAGAAATGACGGACGTACATAAAAAAAACTCGTGTACAGTCGAACATAGAACCTCCTTTCGAAGCATGTGAAAAAGTTCAAATGCTGCTATATATCTCAGTTTCTTTCCAACTTCCGTCGAGATCATCCCACTTTCAACTCAGATGACGAAATATATTTCATATTTCGTCATCTGAGTTGTAATTCTCTAAATGTTAGTGTTGTAGGGCTAAAATCACATATCAGAGTTCTTTCTGGCAATAGGTAGGTAGAAAATTCCTGTGTGAAATGAATCGCTATCATTCCATAGTGTCGAATAACGTGGGCTTGGCAATCGTAATGCAAATTACACATTAGAGCTCACATTGGATCAGCCAGATTGGAATTGTAATAAAAAGTACATCGACCATATGTACGACGGGGGGTCAATGAACCCAGCGACTATGCAATTGTTAATCTTATACCTAATCCCAAAGCAAAGGTTTGAAACAATGGATGCTAGCAACAAAAAGGTGGTTTTTAAGCGCTCGATTGTGTCGTCACAGCGTTCTTGACATTATGTGCACGGAGCAAATGGTCGTTGCAGAAGCTCTACTCATAACTTTACCACAACCTATTTGGTGGAAATAGGCATGTTTTATGAAGCGAAGCAGTAACGTAAGCCTCGAAAATCTTCATTTACATCACGCAGTATACTCACTTTCATTGCAATGCCAGGTGACACGCCTTATCCTTTGTTAAAAATTGGGCACACTCGCAGGTCAAGCAATAAATTATTTGATATTAATCCGCTGGCAGCGCTCGCTGTACGAAATGGGTAAACAATAGACTGTTCCGAATTGGGAACACCTCCTTAACAAGACAAGTGTTGTCGACTCCAACTTGTTCTAACCTTCTAACGTTGTTGCTAGGCTGTATAACGACGGGGCCGCGCCAATCTCTGGCTAAATCTTTATTTGCCAAACTGGTCTCCGACTATCATTGTTACGTTTCGTTTGTCTAGCTGGAGCTACTCACGCTAGATTATATAAATTGGCCTTTCGTGCCGAGCATCAAATTAAAAATCCACACCAAATTCTCTAGAATTTAAACCGCAAGGTATACATAACAAAATAAAAATAACCCTTTTAAACATAATTTAAACTAGACGATGACTGGGTGACTATAAAAGAACAAGTTGAACACCGCCACAAACTTTCTCCTCATTTGCATTGCAAATTATTCCCCTCTGTTACTGACCCTTCACACAAATCAAAATTGCAATGGTTCCGAGCCGTACTCTAAAAGACAATCAACAAAACTTGTTTCAACCTAAATGCAAAGGGGTCAGATGACAGAATGGTAATATTCGTCGGTATGGTCGTAGCCGTGCAGCGTTGCAATTGGCAGACAAAATGCATAGATTCAGAGGTCCACCTTCATAAATCTAGAGCAGGAATACGACAGGATTCACAGGGAGTGAAAGGTTTCAAGCAGTTTCAAGTTTGATTTCCAAGTCATAAATGGTTTCTCTAGCTCAACAAGTCTGTAAAGATGTGGCAGTGAAAATGAACGACTCAAACGTGCATAGCAACAATGCTTCATTTACATAACTGGGCTCTGAACCGCCTTTTTTAATTAACTTTAGGCTTCGGACAAACGGGCGTTTTGCTTTTTGTTCCATTTTCGACGTAAAACGTGATTTCTAAACTGAAGACTGATTGTGGCTCTGACCTTGATGTTATACAAAGGATTTTATACATTACAGTTTCTAAACTCTACGTACAAAACTAGTTGTTTTAGTTTGCTCGATATGTTCCCGAGCCTCGAGAATCGTATGAAAATCAGTTCAGTGGTTTATGAGTATATCGTATAGTTTTCATTCTATTAAATAACTGTATAAAGATAGAAGAAGACCCTAAAAAAGATTAATTTATATAGCATAAAAAACTTGGCAATGCAGCCGGTGTTGAGCTGAGCATCAACGATTTGATGCTTTGTTTGAATGTAAACCTGAAAACATGGACGTCATTATTACGACTAACTAGAATGCATGCGTGTGGGTTGCTTCTGAAATATCCGGCCAGCTGTATTCCTTTCGGACGTCCGAAAGCTCAAGGTTAAGATCGGTTAATGACTGATAGTTTAAACAATTTATTCTTCTTTGTTAACGAAACTCAACCTAAGCTCGATATTAAATCGCCAATCTTGGTGCATAGGTAATTCACTCATCAAAAGTTCTTATTGATATATATAAAAGCTAATCTTTCCTTTCGATCGCATATACATAACGGTCTAAAACAAGTTTGAGCTGATGAAATGATAACCTGTCCCAGACAATGTGGATCAGTTTTTACGTAAACCGACGTGTCTTATGTTTCTAAAGTGACCGCGCGTGAGAAGGACCACGCCTATTTCTTGTTTCGGAAACAGATCGTTCCATCCATATTTGGAAAATGTTCGCAATCCTATTTTCGTCTTTGAAAGGACGTAATGGTCTAACGGGCTCGCGTGCGTCAGAATCAACCGCGATTGTTTGTCAGTCAGCTATCAAGAATCTGGACCAGCTTTGGATTTGAATTGACTGTTAAGACTCGAGCGATTGAGGTAAACTACTCTACCATCAAACGGTGTAAATCATACGACTCGCTAATGATGAAGATTGAAATGCAGATAAAGATGAGCTATTTCTAAAATCAGAAACAAATTATGTTCTCTACGAAAATCCTTTTCTCTTCCAATCACACTAATATTATAAATGCGAAAGTTTGGATGGAGGTATGGATGTATGGATGGATGTTTGTTACTTCTTCACGCCAAAACTACTGAACGGATCTGGCTGAAAATTTGCAAACATAGGCTACTTTTATCCCATAAATCAGTTACCGTGGGATAAAAATCCCCGTTAAACATTTCCATAGGAACAACGCGTGCGAAGCCGCGGGGCGCAACTAGTCTTTCATAATTCTGCATTCACTGCGAGCGAACCTTAATCGGTTGACTCCGTGGTTGAACCGCTTACCCGTCTTGGTGGTCGGCCTGTCACGTCAGTAAGCTGAGCAGCAGTCCAAGGCTCGGTTACACTGAGGTCAGCCCCACTCGTACCAGGACTGCATGATTCACGACGCAGCCGCGGGCAGACGAGCCGATTTATAACCCACGTGATTTAATAATCATGTCAACTGAGCCGACACACCTGGCGTATTTAATGGTCAGATTGGTCAGCGTTTCAGTTTCCTGTAATTGATAGTGGAATCGGGCCGCAGGCTAAATAACTTACGTAATTACACTTAATAAGGGTCTAGCCACACTTATTGACTAGAAAAAGTTTTGTCTACGACATGCGCTGCGTTACTGTACGCCACGATACAACCTTCATTGCAAGGCGCGATACGACATACCGGCGGCGTAGATGCAAATTTCAATAAAATTGTATGCAAACTGGCCCGACACGAAACCATCATGCCGTTCGGTCAATATCAGATACTCTTAATGAATTCTATCGTAGGAATAATGCTTTTTTAGTTTAGCTGTAACTTGTAAAGCTCCTGATTGGGTCGGTTTCCTGCCGGTCGATCAATGTGGCGAGACCTTTACACGACACCCGAGCGTCACCTCGTCGAAAATAGAACATTGTCAAGACTGTATGGCGTCGATGAGTTGACATCTTTTTTTCGACTTCTTTGATGCGTTGATGAGTTTCTGCTGGCTCTGGCTATAAACTGAGATTTTGGCACAGCAACGGCATTGGATAATGAACATTTTGGAACGCAGCCTCAAGTCACAGATGAGTGATGACGCAAAGCCGACCGGGTTATTTGTATGGAGTGAAATTAAAAATCACAGCACACTCATATTATAAATGCAAAAGTTTTGATGGATGAATTGATGGATAGATGTATATTTATTACTTCTTTACGCCAAAAGCACTGAACGGATCGGTCTGAAATTAAATTTTGTCTGGAATAAAACATAGGCTTTTGTCTCATAAATCAGTTTCCATGGGATGGAAATAACGATAAACGTTTCTATAGAAACAAGTGCCGCGGGCTAGTGTACCATCATCATCATCAGCCTATGATAGTCCACTGCTAGACCTTCATGAGCGCCGTAGCGCCCTGTCTTTACCTTGCGTATGATAGGTATATAAAGGTTAAACCTAAAACTTATTTTATGTCTATTAAAGATAAGCTGTTGAAACTGTAAGTACCCTATACTTAAGGCGGATACCCGAGCCAATATGACCGCGATACCTATTTATTCATATTTTTAGGAAATTTTAAAAATCCATAGTACAGTTTGTGGTATCTATTATATTATAAGCTATTTTTAAATGCCTCTGTAATAATTTTATCTCATATTCTTTAGGAGCAGATGCGTAAATAGAGTGTGGTGGCCAAAAAGCGCAACTTCGTATCTCTGCCTAAGCTGTACAAAATGAAACTATTACAGAGGCATTAATAAATAACTTCTAATAGATACCACAAACTGAACGATGAATTTTTAAAACTTCCTGCGTTTAACGTAGATAATAATTAGATAAAATAGTTGGGGCGCCACTTTCACTGTGTATGGATCTTATTGTATGTCGTACTAAAATATCTTAAGTATAGGTTGACAATAAATATATTTCTGATTCTTTACGGATGTAAGCGGGTAAACTACGAACCTTATTTGTGTTGGAAGAACACCCACGTTACAACTGTACTTACCGTAATGAATTCGTCAAACTACGATAGTTTTTATAATAAAATTTCTGATTCTGATTCTGATATAGTTAGTTACCAATAAATATGAACCAGTAGGTACGTTCAAAGTTCCGCTACGCAACATGACAAATCCACGGGCATTATATTGAGAAATGAGTTATTAATACTAACAACGCTAGTTGCTTGTTTCGTAAAACTTTACGAAAATACTAACAAGTTGTTTTTCTCTGAAAGTATATTTTACAGGAAGCTAAAGAAATAATCGGATTAGTAACTTGAACTCCATGTTAAGTAAAATAAACCCAAAACATTACAAGTCTTCAGTAATCTTTTGTAGCGTTTACATATTCACTTATATAAAGAACTATAATACCTAGGTACTTATTTCATGTCCAGGCGATTTAATAATTGGGTATTGTTTTCAAAAACTCCCAATTCAAAAAATTCAAAAAAAACCCATACAAAAAACTCCAATTTAAGTCGGTTTAAAACTTAAATTATATGGTTTTCTTATGGACGCCATTGTCAGAACTGGGACCACAAGGGAAGCATTTAGATAAAAAATCATCAAAATCGGATCAACCGGTCAAAAGTTCTACACAAACAAAAAAAAATACCGATCGAATTGAGAAAATCCTCCGTTTTTGAAGTCGGTTAAAAAAATCTGGCAATCGGTGTTCAAACCATACAAAAAACTTTGCTAGTTTAGATTCGTACACGAAAGGTCTACCTTTACACTGCCCTACATTCAGAGGAGACACTTTGTAATAAGCCTGCTAAATGCGGTCATACGTGTACATTGGCCTCTTCTCACCTCCCCAGCACACTGCTTACATTGTTCTTCAGTTCCCCTGGTTTTTAATCAGTGGCATGCTTTAGAAGCGAGTGTTCTGAGTAGCTTAGCTCAGGTACAACAAAGCTGTTTGTTTGCATTATTATCCTGCTAGGATTCAGTTCAGCAAAGTATCACGTACCACCTAGTTAACAGCACGTACGTTTTACCCTTGTACGGGTTTTATTTGTTGTACTTAATAGTAAATTTTTTACGCGGAATTATAAAACGATCGTATCAAAATCTAGCCGTGCGACTAAATAACTAAGTAAGCGACTAGAAATACTAAGAGGGCAAACACAATTCGACTAAAAACTTTTCCACTTAACAATTCGACTAAGGCAATTCGACCTTGAGTTGACCCGACCTGTAGGCGTCCCACCCTCGTGAAGCGGGGGTACCCTCAACATTAAATTACTCCTAACGAAGCCCGCTCAACCGTATTGTGTGTATTTTATATGCCACCCAGAGTCACGTTGAAAAGTTGCTGTTCGGTTGATTTCTCGTCATTCCCAGTCAGTCGCTTACTAAGTAATACTATCACGTCAATTAATTATTTTTGACACTTTACATTTTAATTTACAGTCTACTACTCGTTTAAATACTACCCATTTTTAATATTTTATTACTTAAGGTTGTTCTGCATTGTATTGTCTATCTGATGGTAAAAATTGCACGTTCATATCTCAATCACAACATCATTTATCGACTGTTAAAGAAAGGCCCCTTGCTTGGTGATGCACCATTTGTTTTATTAGGTAGAGACCTATTTTTAGGGTTAAGTACCCGGAGGGTGCAAACGAAACCCTATACATATATGAAAGAGTGAAAATATCTAGTAACAATTCCTCGAAAAAACATTTTGCGATAAAATCTAACAAACTTCCTAAAAAACTATTAGTAGCAAAATCGTCGATAAAATAGGGCGTAGTTTCCCTCATTATTTTATCACCGCATACAGACAGACTCGTTAGGTTAGGTAATTCTGAGGGATATAAAGTTCAAATCACCTAGTACAACTAGCTCCTAACAAGTAAGTAGGTACCTATTAAACTCATTAGAAGTTAACTGTTTCAGGCGTGTAGAGACACGCATTACCGCTTTATTAATTAATTAAAATCTAATCTTGAGTATGTTTTACGTAGCAACAATACTTAATTATTTGTTGTGGCCTGATTACTGGGCCAGTCAGAAGGGCGTCAATAATTGGGTTTGTTTAAAAAAAACTATAAGCCGAATTTTATGATTTTCTCATGGATGCCATTGTCAGAACTGAACCAAAATTAAATGGGACTACACACGGGATGCACCAACTTACAAAAGAAAAGAATCATCAAAATCGGATCACCCAGTCAAAAGTTCCGAGGTAACAAACATAAAAAAAATACAGTCGAATAGAGAACCTCCTCCTTTTTTGAAGTCATTTAAAAACTTTATTTTTGTTTGTAGTGCCTATCTACTTATCGCGAAGTTTTGGAAAAGGTCTGAAACCTAAGGAGCATCTTAGGTAGTTGTCTCATATAGGAACATGCAGTGCATTCGAAAGCCTCTAGACGCCACACTTCCGAATCCCAACGGATGTCTCGAGTATCCAATGAAGCAAATGAGGAATCATGCTCTCAAACTCAGATCTCGTTATTTGATCTTTGCTCTGGGTGCAATAATTTACAAATTAAATTCTGTACAAATTGTAGATTGAAACGATGCAGTTTCAGTTCTCAGTCAGATCCGTTCAGCAGTTTGGTACCCTCAACAGTAAATTACTCCTAACGAAGCCCGCACAATTTATGTTACTTATTTTTTTATTACTTCTACTAGAGGTGAATCAATATATTCCTATTGACTCAGTTCGAGTCTCTCGCCCGTGGTAGTTGTCTCATATCATATAGGAACATGCAGTGCATTCGTAAGCCTCTAGACGCCACATTTCCGAATCCCAACGGATGTCTCGAGTATCCAATGAAGCAAATGAGGAATCATGCTCTCAAACTCAGATCTCGTTATTTGATCTTTGCTCTGGGTGCAATAATTTACAAATTAAATTCTGTACAAATTGTAGAGTGAAACGATGCAGTTTCAGTTCTCAGTCAGATCCGTTCAGCAGTTTGGTACCCTCAACAGTAAATTACTCCTAACGAAGCCCGCACAATTTATGTTACTTATTTTTTTATTACTTCTACTAGAGGTGAATCAATAGATTCCTATTGACTCAGTTCGAGTCTCTCGCCCGTGGTAGTTGTCTCATATAGGAACATGCAGTGCATTCGTAAGCCTCTAGACGCCACACTTCCGAATCCCAACGGATGTCTCGAGTATCCAATGAAGCAAATGAGGAATCATGCTCTCAAACTCAGATCATTTACTCAACACAACAAACACTCAACATTATTTGATCTTTGCTCTGGGTGCAATAATTTACAAATTAAATTCTGTACAAATTGTTTTGAGAAGATTGAAACGATGCAGTTTCAGTTCTCAGTCAGATCCGTTCAGCAGTTTTGGCGTGGAGATGTAACAAACATCCATCCATCCAAACTTCCGCATTTAAAATAAATGTAGTGTGATGTGATAAAGTGTGATAGTTAGTGTCTTCACACTGACTGTGATACTAGTAATTATTCAAAAATCTGCGAAAGCAGTTATACAGACTCATTTAAACATCAACCTCAACAGCCTGTATTGGTCCACTGCTGGACGCAGGCCTCCTGGACCACTGTTAATTCTATAAGCCCGAATAAGTGAAACAAACTTCCATTCACTAAAAAATTGCATATTTTCTTGCCACTCCAAAATCACACCGTGTCAGTTCAACCTACTTTATGCCTCACTCCAATTGCTCGCCTGCAAGAAGTTCCGAATCCATAACATCCTCCCATATTCGCCATATTGGCATTTTTTAATGTGAGGGGGGGCGGGGTAATACCCATAATCCCCACGATGGGCATGCATTCATTTAAACATACTTCGCTGGATCAAAAAAAGCTTCCTGATAGCATTCTACCTGACAACGGGCAATTCTTCAATTGTATGATTTGATCGCTATCGAGCTCGCAATCTAGGCCGCTGTGATTCACTTTCAACTATTGCCCGATAATCCTCAGAGTACATTAACCTGGTGGATAATACTAGGGATCTCGAAAACTGCTGTTGTCATGTAGCGGACTTGTCCTATAAAATAGATGTTAGGGAAGTCACTTCCTTGACCTAATATTTTAATTTACCTATATTTTTGTTTAAATTTAGCTTTAAGTACTGACTAACGCATGCACTTTTAAGTTTCGTTTCTTTTGTTTGAACAAAACTGCTATTTTGTAAAAATAGATTAGGCGTCACTTCTATTATGTTTCTCGTTTCCTTCTGAAACTACAAACAATGTACCTTGCATTGGGAAGACGCTGCTTTCTGTAACAAAGTTTTTAAAAAACTATTGCTTATTGTGGTTTTCAAAAATAAATATTTTCATTTTCATAATAGTTAATATTCAATCAGATTTAGTTATTCCCAAATCGCTCGGCTTAGTTTCGATGGGGAACGGGTGGGAGGCAATCGGCCGTTTTAACCGACTTCAAAAAAAGGAGGAGGTTTTCAACACTTGTCTATGTGCTTATTTTGTATGTCTAAGGAAATAAACGATTTGACTCTGACTCTGAATTCGACTGTATTTTATATTTTATTTTATGTTTCTTATCTCAGAACTTTTGACTGGAGTGTCCGATTTTTATGATTCCTTTTTTATTTAAAAGCTGGTGCCGTTCCCGTGTGGTCCTTTAATTTGGTCCAGTTCTGACTGGGATCCATAAAAAATCTATAATTGAAGTCGGTCAATTTTTTAAAACAAATTCAATTACTACATTAGACGGCTCGGCCACGGCGACGGCAACGGCGCCGGGCCTGTGCTGCCGAAGCAAAAATGTATGAAAATGTACGGCAAAACTACATGTGTATTGTATAATGCTATGTATGTAAATGTCCTATCTTTTAGCTTGACGCATCCAGCATCTGCCTGCAGTCTTTCTCAGATCATCAGCGCTGAATGTACATTATTATACATCAATGCATTTCAAAGCTTTCCCAAGAATGATGTCTTATTGCATCAAGTCTATGGAATACAGTTAACTGAAACTAACAAAGTAATATACCGCGATGTCCTACGAAGTAGATAATCTGCTGCATTGCCATGTGCTGTGTCAGACGCTTTGTGTAATTGGATTAGTTTAGGTTGTTGCTCTCTCAATGCGCTTTCTTTGCCATTTGATATATGCCGTCTGCACTTGCATGGCTTAAATGTCTAGCTAAACTTGCAGTCAATTGCTATGGGCTATGTCTATGTACTCTGTTTAAAGAGTACCTAAGTATTAGTATGTAGTAAGTAGTCTTAGGAGTTTATTGTCAAGTTGGAAGTTAGACTGTTAAGTGCAAACTGCCGCGCTAAGGGTTGGATTCGGGATTCTGTAAGATAACTAATTTACTGTGACACTTAAAATTGACTAAAGCTGCGCTTTTTCTGATAAAATGTAGTTTTTAATACATGAGAAGAGCTAGTTGTAACATGAAACTTCTTCTTCCACGAATTTGTTTACAAAAAAGTGGCTGACAGAGCGGCTGTTAGCTTCGAATTTTGTGACTGAACATAAACCGCCAGAATAAAAAAGCCAAATCAGAAATGCTTCTGAATACAACATTGTATGTTCAACAACATTGTATGGAACCTGCTCTCCCAAAAGTCTCAGATTTCACCAAAAGGCACTGGCCAACGCCTTTCCCGATCCCAACTGAACTGCCCCATTCACGCCAAACTTGTCTTACTATTTCATCGATGTTTTTCAAGTTCATTCGAGCGTGAAAGACTTCCCTCGGCTCATTTAGTAAAGGGTTCCCTTCCCTGATGATGGATGATGTTTTAATAGGGTATCTGGCGCGCAATCGATCGCGTTTGAGCCTCTTCCGGGTTCTCGGGTGAAATTAAACGAGTATTTGTTTGTAGCTGTGTGTTTAGACGATTCGTTACCCTCGCGAATTCAGGGGCCTAATTCCACAATTTTTTTTAACAAAATGCTATATAATAAAATAAAAAATTAAAAAAATAAAAAGTTTATTTATTCAGACAATGTCCATCAGTTACATTACACATCATACATATTAAAACATTACACATAAATTAAAATTGATACATAGATAATTAAAAATAAAACTACTACATACAATATGCTATAATGGTGCGATTAAGATAGAGATTTAGTCGTAAATTTATTTGGTATTCTCTTACCATAAGATTACATCTCTATGACATCTCTATGACTTATAATATCGTGTCAATAATATGGTGGGGCATTTAATCATAATCGTAATAGTCACAGATCACAGAAACTAAGGTAATAGTTGTGTTAGTGGAATCAGGCCCCAGCTTGACGCCGCAGCCGGTAGCAACAAAAAAGTTAAGCGAGTTCATTTAAGATTTTTTGGTAGGTACGCAAAATAACGATACGAAAGTATCGATATTTTGCCTGTTTCAAAATGAGACTACCAACGTTAATCTCAGTTAGACCTATGAGGTCATTAAGGATTTACAACACATCTACAGCTATATTGGTCTACTGGACGCACTCTTCCTGATAAGCGCCTTATTGATTTTTAACATTTGCTGAGTTTAGCCTAGTATAGCCATAAACTCTGCGCTGCTGGGCATTCGGACCTGAGAACACAGTTTAGTGCTTAGATTGTGTTCTGCAGGAGGCACCGCTGCCCACCCTAAGCGACTAAGGGATTTCCACCCCAGTCGCCTATAACGACACCCGCGGGAAGTGAGATTGGTGCAAGTTCTAGGCCGGCACGAGCAAGGAATCCTAAAACAGGTTACTTTATCGCACTCGACGTTCACATGTTGAGTAATCAACGTACCATTTGATTGTAATGTTACGCTTGTTAGATCAGATGCGAACAATGGATGGGTGTAATCAGCTTCTGCCATGGCAACAGGCTGACGGGCTTTTTTAGCTACCATTTTGCGAAATTACGGTGTTTGTGGTAGCGGTTTTAGACCGCACGACTCGACACTATCTACTTATGTCTGTGGCTCAGCAACCCTAAGTGGATCTTGGCCTCCGACACTAGACTTCTTCAGGTATCTCGGTTCTGTGAGCTGTCACTCGCCAGCTTTGGGCTTCAAGTTTGCGGAGACCGGCTTAAAGAGTGTGCAATAACGGGATGACAATATATATATATTTTTTTAAATTTATTCGTGGAAGAAGAAGTTTTATGTTACAACTAGCTCTTCTCATGTATTAAAAACTAGATTTTGCCTCTGATTTGGTTCAAGCAGTACCCAGAAAAAGCGCAGGTTTAATCAATTTTAAGTGTCACAGTAAATTATGTAACTTACAGAATCCTGAATCCAGAGCAGAGACGTGCACCGAATTTTCTATGCGCCATAACTGTTTATACCTAATCACAAGGTTAAAAGACATCTAAAGAAAAACTTCTAGGTTTCTTAGCAATACAAAAATGAAGAAAAAATTATGATGTGCCTGACATAAAAAAATATATTGAGAAAACTTTCACTAATAGTGTTTTTAAAACACGTAATTCAAGATAAAAGACCGAAGTAACATTTCCCTAAATATGAAGGTGATTGCATCTGCAATCTGTGAAAGCTACTCACAGATTCTGAGATAAATAACGATTTCGAAGTACAAAATTGCTTATGGCACACTCTTAACTTCGTCGATTTAGCGCTCGTACGCCTTCTTGAGAATCCGATCCCTCACGACCACGACACGATAAACGTAGGTTGAAATTTATTTATACGGCACAGCAGTATTTTTTACACATTTAAGAGCTCTTATACAAGGATTGCATGTCTCAAATACTCCTATCGGGAGTATTTGAGACATGAAAAGGGGTTGTAACCTTAACCCCTTTTCATATATAACTATCCACTTAAAAAAACAAAAAATATACCTACCTATATCGCGCGTTACATCTACATAATAATTAACTGAAATGAGGTTCAGTTGGATTCGTCTAATCATGCGTGTGGAAGGATTTTCGCGATTTTATGACCTTGACATCCGATTCTCGTATCTAAATTGATAGGCCAATGAACTCTACTGAACACTAATGTCGCGGCACAAAAACTTTATGCTTATCACCGTTGGTTTGATGATCAACGATCAAGGCAACTTTCCAGGCAAATATACGCGTCGACTTGAGAACCTTTTTTTTCGTCTGTTAAAAAGTAGCGTTTAAACAAAAGTGCGAGATTTACAAAAGCAGGCACGTATTTTGCAGTAACCTATTTTCAAGGTAAATCTCCAAGGTTTTTTCGTCTTAATATTATAAGCGTGGCTTAGATATTTAGAATCTGTATTTGTATTGTTGTAATACCTATACTTAGTGACTTTTATGCGTCCCGGTTTTCGGGTAGGCGGTATCGGGTACCCGGCAGCGAGGTGTATTAGGCGACTAAGTGATATCCATCGGGGGGCAGGCAGCAGCGCCCCTTGCAGAACATTTCTTAAACCGAACTGAGATCCCCAACCCGCATAACCAGCGTGGGGATTATGGGCATTACACCCCATGAGATAAACGCAATTAAGCCTGCGTCCAGCTGAGGACTAATACAGTCTGTTGAGGTTGAGCTTAAGTAGGTATGACTTTGCCGCGCTTTCACGCGCTTTATCTGGCTTAATAGGGTATATGCATGTGACTTCGAAATGGTTTAAAAAATATATACGTATTCTCTATTAATATAGAAACATATCTGCATATTTATTTTTGCATATTGGGAGGTTTTTATTGTAGAATTTAACCATTGAAAAACTGATATTTTAAATCTCAATCGCAAAATTTCAAAACGCTACGCCATTGACTAGAGCGGACGTGACATCGCTGTTCACATTTCTTCTTTTTTTATTCTGCTTGCTGCACCATGATTTGACACTATTCTGCCCACTTCACATTTCGTATTGTCGATTATTTTCAGCTTTTTTGAAATACCTCTTCTCTGAAATGATCACTACCGAGGTCGTCACAAAAGGTTTTAATCGAGTGTGAACGACGACGTCAAATAAACATAGCGCCAATATGGCAGCGTTTTTATCACCCGAAAATGACTGTAGTTTTGTTTTTGTTTTACCTTGTTAATGCGAAATTCAGTAAGCGTCTTATCATTTCTCGGTTAAATAATGACCTAAAGAATTGATTAAAACAATAAAAAAAATCGATGCATATACCCTATTATGATTAGTGAGTTGTCAACATTACAAATATGTACGTCAAAGTTAATAAAGTAATAAATGTCCGCAAACGTGAAATAAACTTTAAACTTTACGTCATTGAAGGGTTTCTGTCTATTTAATGTACCAACTTTATAAAAAAATAGGTTTCCCCTTCAATGACGTTAACAATGATCGTATCCTCCTCTTTTATTCAGTCTTTGTGAATGTTTTATTACCACGTAACTACTTAACCGGTTTAGGTGAAACTTGGTTTGTAGATCGTTTATGTTCGAGAATAACACATGGACTAATCTCATTTTCAAAAATTAACTGAGTATGTTCAGTCTTCTGCAAAGTTTGAACATGCCATTAAAACGATTAACGTATCTGCCCAGCCTCTGCGGTGCGACCCGCAGGGGCGCGCCGCAGCCGAACGAGGTGGAGAATGGCACCTGCGTCTTGGGCCATGAAGGTGTTAGTGTTTAAATGTTTAAGAGAAGAGCATAACAAAATTTTGTTATTTTGAAAATTTTGCCCCTTGGCCATCATTCGTTAGTAGGTATGTTACAATTGTTGAAATAATTTTGCTGTAAGTTCTTTTGTTAGTTGCAAGTTGTATGACGTAACAAAGTTGGTAATGGGGAAGTTTTTTTTACAAGGGAAATGATTTCCCAAAATGTTGGCCGTCCCAAGCCGTTGGCAACATTTTATTAGATTATTGCCAAATCGTGGCTATCACAACCCGCATGCCCAAGGCGCACTAGAGGGAGAACTGCGTCCAGCTGTGGACGAATGCAGGCTATTGAGGTTGAGGTTGAGTCACAAATCTAGTATGTCTAGCCGTGTAGAATCGCCTTAAGTTTTTAATATTTGTACCACGTACATACCAGACGCCTGTTAGGTTTCGCAATCGACATGCGTTATAAATTCGACCCGTCACTCACCATTACACCTTACGCTAGTCGCTAAGGCACCCACTTACGTGATAGACAGTTTTTTTATTGGTAAAATAATGTTAACAAGTCAAGAAATAAAAAATTGAGGTACATACCTACTAACAAATTAAATACAATTTTAACCTTAACCTCTACAGCCTGTATTGGTCCACGCTGGACGCAGGCCCCCTGATAAGCGCCTTGGCGTTTATCTAATGGTTGGTAATGCCCATAATCCCCACGCTGGGCGTGCGGGTTGGGGATCGCAGTTCGGTGGTAGAATTGTTCTGCCGGGGGCGCTGCTGCCCGCCCCCGGTGGATATCGCTTAGTCGCCTCTTACGCCACCCACGGGAAGATATTGGGCAGCACGCCCCTGCGGGTCGCATCGCAGAGGCTGGGCAGTGAATACGTTAACATCAGTTTTATTCACGTTTTATTTATAAAGCGCACCTAGCAGCACCTCGCGATTGCACCCGCGTAGTTCCCTTTCCCCGGTTTAATTTCGGGATAAAATATAGCCTATGTCACTCCCAGAAAAGTCCAGTAGTTTTTGAAGCCTATTCAATACAAACAAACAATAATGTTTCCTCTTTATATTATTTGTAAGGATTAATCATTTATATACATAGTTTTCGTTATAATATGATTAAATATTTGTTCTTCACTAATCCTGCTCGGCAAAATAAACAATTAATTATATTTAGAATCCATAAAATTACGATGAAATCATGAAACTCCTAACTAACAAACCTTCGAGGAAATAAAAAGTTTTCGCGAACGGTATTAAAATGTCGCAGCAGAGAAGTACTTTACGCATCAAGGAAAAAGAATTACGTACATCTGTAATTAAAATATCCTCATTGAATCAAATTCATTGGAGTAACCGCACAAGGTAAAAATCTCGTCACGTTTTACGCAGGAAGATTGAATTTGACGCAACACTAAACAACGGCGTCGTTTGTCGGTACGTCAGGAAAATGTAACTTTAATATTATACACGTGGCGAGAGATACGTGCGTAATTTCAGGTACAGGTTCGTTTAGGTATGCTGTGATCTGATGAAATACTTTAAATCACGCATAGTACCTATGATTAATTTTGTCGGCTATAAACCGACTCCAATTTTTATAGTTTTTTCATAGTTTTTCAGGGCGTTCTGGGTGTTTTCTATGTATAATAAAAAATATCTATCTATGTAGTGTATATCAGTTATCTAGTACCCATAACACAAGCTCTGCTTAGCTTGGGGCTAGATAATGCTGTGTGAATTGTCCAGCATTATTTATTTAAATAAATAAATTTTATTCTTATTCTTATTCTTATTCTTATTTATTTATTATTATGAATTTTCATGGTCCGATTCTCAGGACTGAACAAAATTAAAATGGGACCACACGCAAAGCACCGGCTTTCATATAAAAAAAGAATCATGAAAATCGGACCACCTAGTCAAAAGATCTGAGGTAACAAACATAAAAAAGACGAATTGAGAACTTCCTCCTTTTTTGAAGTCGGTTAATAAAACAAAGTCGCTTCCCGCTGTCTGTCTGTCCCTATGTAAGCTTAGACCTTTAAAACTGCGCAGCGTATTTTGACGAGGTTTTTGTGATTCAAGATGAAGGTTTTTATGTATTACATCAGGATTGCACCCATGCGAAGCCATATTAAATTGATTTTTAAGTTAGAGCGTCACAGAAATTTCCCCACGTGCAAAGTGACAATACAGAATTCTATACTCGTGGTATACATTACTAGTTTTATTCAGCTTTTATTGTCCGCGTGCGACGCAGCAGGTTGCTGGTTCGATTCCCGCCTCGGGACAAATGTGTGTACGATCTGCAAATATTTGATCAGGGTGTTCTGGATGTTTTCTATGTTTAATAAAAAATATATATCTATGTAGTGTATTGTATTAGGTCCTTACATATGAAATTGGCGTTTTGTATGGGAGGAACAAAAAGTCGAATATTTTTTAATATAATATATTTAATTAATCAAAGTATGAACCATTATTTTCTATGCACTTTTGCCATCTTATAGGTAGTTCATTGATCCCTTTACTAAAAAAACCAGTCGGACGGGAATCAATAAAATCTTTGAAGGCGATTTGGACTGCCCCATCGGAGTTGAATTTTTTCCCTTGCAAGAAGTTATCCAAATTTCGAAAAAAATGGTAATCTGTTGGAGCAAGGTCCGGGGAGTACGGAGGATGTCTTAGACTTTCCAATTGAAGCTCTTCTAATTTAGTAGCCGTCTGTTGCGCAGTGTGTGGTCTAGCGTTGTCGTGAAGCAGCAGTGGCGTGGAGCGATTGACCAGCCTAGGTTGTTTAGCCGCTAGCTTTTCCATCATGGTTTGCAATTGCTGACAATAGACATCAGCCGTAATAGTCTGGCCAGATTTGAGAAACATGTAATGAACAATACCGGCACTAGTCCACCAAACGCTTACAAGTAACTTTTTTGGGGTTAATTTTCGCTTGGGGCAGGATTTGGCTGGCTGGCCAGGATCCAACCATTGCGCTGAGCGCTTCCGATTATCGTAAAGAACCCATTTTTCATCACAGGTAATGATTCGGTTTAAAATACCTTCATTATTGTGCCGGTTTAGTAATGTAACGCAGCAGTCGACGCGCGTTTGCCGGTTTGCTTCAGTCAATTCGTGAGGTACCCACCTTTCAAGCTTTTTAATCTTCCCAATTTGCTTCAAGTGAATTAAAACAGTTTTATCACTAACATCGCAGCCTGTAGCTAACTCGGACGTGGTTTGCGATGGATCCGCTTCCACAATAGCCTTCAACTCTTCATTATCAACTTGAGTCTCAGGCCGTCCACGGGGCTTGTTCTGCAGGTCGAAATTTCCAGAACGAAAACGTTGGAACCAAAAACGAACTGTGTTTTCTTTTGCAACACGACCGCCATACACATCATTCACCCTTCGAGTTGTTTCCGCAGCACTAGTGCCACGGCGGAACTCGTACTCGTAAATAATGCGATATTTTAAGTTTTCCATTTTGTAAAATGAGTGACGCAAACAGAAAAAAACAGAAGAAAAAAAACAAATGAATGACGATCATCGAAGCACAAATACATGAGTCTATAGCTGTACAAATTTGAATTTGGAATTCCTTACCAAAGAGGAGAAATTTGTGATTAAAGTGGCCAGTACGAAAAACGCCAATTTCATATGTAAGGACCTAATATTATGTATATCAGTTATCTAGTACCCATAAAACAAGCTCTGCTCGGCTAGATAATGCTGTGTGAATTGTCCAACATTATTTATTATTTAAGTTTCTTATTCATCAGCTTGTGTCCAACAGTGGACCAATATAGGCTGTAGAGGAAGCATAGATGTATGATTGAGCAACTGTTTAGACATAAGGGCTGTTGAATTTCTAAATAATAAAATAAAAATCAAATTGAACAATAAAGAGTAACAAATAGGTTGTTATACGATTTCAAACTGCATCGAATGGGCCTGTATTCTGTTTTTTTTTTCGAAACAGGAGCGCGAGGCCGAATTTCGATAGGGATCGGTAAGCACTAAATTTGTCTGTAGTGTCGATATACTTCGGTAAGAATGCTATATTCTTGTCAAATTTTATCGACAGAAATCGGTGTTTATTAAAAAGTGCTCCTGATTAGAGTCGAATTCCTTTGTTTGATCATCTGAGAATGGAAGAACAACCTGATATTCTTCGTCGCGCGACGAACTACGGCTTCGACGCGGTTTTCCTTCCCTCCCTATATTTCTTTTTTGAAAGCCTTTTACAAGTAAAATACGTAGCTCTCGCGCTCACGCTTCCTTCAACATATCGACGATGAACTACCAATATCTTTTATCTCAAAAATCGCAACTACAGCAGACGAAAAAAACGACAGATTTTTTATTTAATTATATATTGAAATGTCCCAGTTTCCATCTATTTAAATAAGTCTGCTTGAATATTACTCAGACATAAATTATGGCTACTGGAGAGTGTACAGCTTAGGTTAGTTCCTAGAGCTGGCTAAACAATAGTATACAATCCCCCGAGTTAAAGATTTGAACAAATCTAAAACGGCAGGTGAATAACATATAAAGGTAGGCTTATAGCGGATTTGATTAGGTACTTATAGTAAAATAAAATTAAAATATTGTAACTGGACGTGCAAATTTGTATTTATCAATAAAATCTTGTATCTTGTTGTAATTACTTGTAATGCATGTTAGAACCTGGTTTAGAAGTTATGTCGCTCGCAGACCAATAAGCCTCAATATTTCCTCTATTTTTAGCACCGATTCCATTTCCTAATATCATAAAAGCGTTAAACTATATCATTTTCTACTACTAATGTTCGTTTGTCCGCTAACACCTCGACAATCAATTAAATAACTATAACTTGGTTCGTGGGAAACACGTTTTTCAAAAGTAAATAAAATAACTGTTTATATATATGAAATATATATAATTAGTTCGTGCTGTGCGCTCCACTTAGATTATTTTATTTATTATCTAGAAATCTTAGTTTATTTTATTGAGGTCTCGTTTCCCATGTGCAGAAATCGGTATAAATGTTAGATCTGATATAAACCAAGTATAGTCAAGGTTTCCATTTTCGGTGACCTTACAAATCCCTTCTAATCTAGATAATTTCCATAAGCATTGGGTCGTCCAGTAAGTATAGTATGCCTACTGTTCGGCAATTCGTTCAAAAGTCACACACAGTAAAATTTACCTTTTTATGTTGGTATCATCCTAAAAATCCTAATCTCTATTTTTATTTTAAGGTTGGTCACGTGTGGAAAAAGTACGTACGTACGTGTATATCGGATTTTACTATTTTCTAGGTTAATTTAAAGAAAGCAGATAGGTACAATTGTAGTTTATCGGCATAATGTCGTTTTTACCCGACTATCAACGGGGGAGGGTTATGAATGAGGATGGCATGGGCAGTCTATGTTTGTTTGCGCTGAAACTACTCTCTCGATTGCAAAAAATATGGTATCGATTGATTTGTCTCAAAACCCGGTTATAGGGTATATGACGTCAGACACTATTGGGGTCTGACGAGATAGCGGGGTGTAAGTAAGGGTCGAAAAGTTCGAAAAGGTTTCATTGTTAAAATAATAAGCACAAATGGTGAACGCCATAGTAGGGTTTTAGTATTTTGTTCTTGTTGGTTATAAATCTCAAGTTTCTGATATCTGTGAATCTTATAGACTCCAAAACGACAATTATTTCGGAGTTTGTTTTAGCGTGGGTTCATATAAAATGGTTTGTTATGTGCGCAGAATTTTACTGCTATTTAAATCACTTGTAAAACCTAGAAAATACTCGATTTTTTCCTACGCGTTACTAACACTCCTTGGCTTGAAATTTACGTCGGTAAAGTACTGTCTAAACCAAACCGCATATGAGGCATGGCATAATGGGTCACGTAAAACACGTTTTTGAAGACATTGTAAGTCCTTATAAATCCAACAAAACGCTCATCAACAAAGAATGAGGATTGTCATGCAGTAGAGGTTATTTTTGGAGTTTTATTATTGTTAGCGTAATAAAACTGTTGATTTAGAGGCTGTGCGCTGCAGTTTATGCACAATTGTACAAACCATTTGTTGTCATCGTTAAATTGCTGAAGCTTTGGTATGTAGTGCACGGGTGGGAGCAACGACTGCTGTTGCCATCAGAACCAGATCTGAGAATAGAAGTTACACGGCCTGAAGAAGGACCAGCCTAAAACTGCATCAAAACGATACCCCACCCAATTCCAATCCCATAAAAAAAATATCGTACTGTTTTAGTTTGCACCTCCTTTTTTAACAGACTTCAAAGAAAGGAGGAGGTGGTTCTCAGTTCGACTGTATTTTTTTTTTGTATTACCTCAGAACTTTTGACTGGGTGATCCGATTTTCATGACTCTTTTTTTATTTGAAAGCTGGTGCTTCTCGTGTGGTCACAATTAGGTCCAGTTCTGACAATAGGATCCATATAAATTAAAGTCGGTTTACAGTTGTTTTTAAAACAAAATCAATTATTAGTTTGTTTAACTGAAGAAAAAAAAGTTCTTAGGTTTTTGTTATTATGGTATGTAAGCCCTTACACGCAGAGTAATGAAATCAAATAATACTCCAAAATTGTTTGACTTTGACGGGTCTTGAACCTCATCATATGACATTATAATGTAATTGATTTCTCAAAACCCTCGGGCAAATTTCTTTCCGTCTTTTTGGAATCAATAAGCCAAAAACTACCTTCCTCCAAAAGCTTGGAGATGTGCCATAGTCACGTATGCCCACGCACACAAGTAAAATCAAATCTTAAAAATAATCACTAATATAATAACGCAGTTATTATGAATATTAATTTACATTCAATCGGAACAGGAACACTCGCCTATAAAATATGGCATACCGTTCTGTGTTGACATCGGCCTCGCAAACTAAAATACAAAGTAGCAAAATGACATTGAAGTTAGACGTTCAACTCTGTCATGTGCAGTATTTTTACATGTTACAGTGCAACAAACTTATATGTTCAGCGTGTCTTCCATGAGTTTTCACTATCTATATATACTCACTTAGAGACTGTAGTTAAAATAATTGTTTTTTTATTTAACTATAAACCGACTTCAATTTTATGGATCCCATTGTCAGAACTGGATCAAATTAGAATGGGACAAGGGACAAGGGAAGCACCAGCTTTGAAATAAAAAAAAGAATCATGAAAATCGAACCACCCAGTATAAAGTTCTGAGGTAACAAAAATAAAAATTGAGAAGTCGCATATATAACTATTTGCGTATTTACGTAACTACTGTAGTAACATCAGGCGATTTAACTGTGACAAATCATGGTAGACACACAGTTCAGTGGCACTAGCAGGCTCTACTAGACTTTGGAAAGTTTCAAAAATGAGACAGTTATCTAAAAAATAACGGCCCTTGTTTCAATTCTGTCTACAGATGAAATTGGTGGCTTTGAAAGCCGCCTCACCGATCCTGTGCCAATGCGTTTAGGAATCTGGGAGTTTCCAGTGATACCAACTTAGCACTTCGTGTGCCAGATTTAGCGCTATTTTGGCGTGGTGGAATTCTTCGATGATATCGCAATTAGGCGTTTTCTCTGCGTTGCCAGAAATAGGTTTTGGAAAGCGCATGGATTTTATAATCACCATAAACGTATATACCTATATATTCTTTTTATTATTATATATCCTTCTTTCCATAGCTTCGCTGCTTAAAACTAGACTGTGGGGCAATAGTCTATGTACGAAGAAAAATAATGCACGCTTGACCTCAGAAAAATAATTGCCCTGAATCGTTCTAAAGTATTTTCTAGACCCACGAGATAAAGTGCATCTTCATAATGTGTGATTAATTGATTATATTCTTATGCTATCAGATGAGAAAACTTATATACTCAACTTACCAACTCTATTTCAGTTTATTTTGCCTCAGTGTCTATATACCTAGCCATCACAGATGTTAGCCGACTTCCTTATAATAAGGAAATATTTACTAGACCAACATAGGTTCACTACATACCTAGCTGACATTATATCCGTCGCACGTAATAGAATCGGTATCGGAACTTAATCATCATCATCAGCACCCATTGTTGGGTCCTACCTGTCTCGTTAGCACACGTCCACTGCTGAACATGCTTGGAATGGCACTCGCTGGGTGCTTCTACTTTTCCGGCCAATTAGAAACTGGGGCTCTTCAAGACAAGAGTGAATAGGTGTCTGCTAGACCTTCGTGATACACTGTCGGCCGCATCTTCTCTTTCCATCAGGTCAATCAAAGGTCTCAGATTAGACTATAAAAACGTAACAAAAAACAAATTACTATCAAATAATAGAAATAAATTAGAAATACGAGTACCTAGTATTTACTATTGAAATAATTGAGCTAACTGCAGACCTGCAAACAATCTACAGGTAGCTTAGCTGATCCATATCAATACCAGTCGGAAGCGTACGCAAGACGCTGGCTGCTTTTCCCCGCTGATGGAAATGCTGATGCGCTTTGCCAGATACGCCCCTGCTCTCGGGTTACGTGACGCTTTGACCAGCCGCTTTGGAAACCTGAAGGGCCTCAGTACAGTTCCCCACGGTCCTACCTAGGGGTCTTCGACTCTAAGGAATAAAAATGCTTTTCAATACTATTGGTTCTGTTCTGTCATTATCACGCCTGGCAGGCGTATTGATCGCAGTAGAGTAAGAGTGTTCAATAACGCCGCTACAAGATCTATTTCGAGCGGGATGACAAGGTATGTATTTTTATACTACACTTGCTCAGAAAGTTGCTTATTCCTTTTTCAAACATAAGGTAGAAAGCCCGTCTTTGCAGGCGTACCCAAATGCGGGAGGAATAACTCTATGGAATTTCATTTATCATGCGTTTAGCGGGGGGAAACGTGCATGGAAATTCATTTCAATGTTTTTTAATTAAATAGTTAGATAGCTCATTATGAATGTAAGCGGGTTAACTACGAACCTTGTTTGTGTTGGAAGAACACCAACGTTTCATCCCTTAACGAGGGACATCTTCAGGGCGAATGCGGTTCTAGACGCGCGCGTTCCGCATCCCTTCGAGCACTGATAGCTATGGTTATTTTCATAATAGGTCAGACGACAAAAGTCAACGACAGTTTTTACTCCCTGCCAAATGATATCGGCCTTTTCCGTATGCGAAACAATAATTCAAGAAAACAACTACGTGGAAATTGTACGTGCGCGTATTTATTGCTACGTTTGCGTTTACTCGTGTGATTTTGGACATTTTAAACGATGATTCTCCTCGAAGGTTTAGCATAAAGCACTATGTAATTTTTTGTTTTTTGTGTGATTTTTTTGTCGTTGTAGGTATTGGTGGTTTTCTTTGGTAATCTCTACCTTCCGCCGTCTCTTCTACCCAATAATATTACTAAAGCAATTGCTCGAGGTAAACCTAACGAGGATAAATAATAGGTCTTTCAGATTGGAACTTGTAAATAACTGACCCAGAAAATTACAGGAAGTAACCTATGACATCATCTCTAACATAACGGACACACACATTCCGAAATTTCAATTTATTGCTATTATTTTTATTGACAAAGCACGCTGAGTCGCTGAGCCATTGACTCCAAATGTGAGAAATTAATGTTTTCTTTATTGATCTCTATTGTTATTTACTTTCCAGAAAGCCATTAAAACCCATAAAAAATTGCTCGTCTATCCTACTTATCTTCGACCGTAACATATTTTGTTTCGTGTAGGAAACCACCAAAGCGCTACTTAAAAAGAAACGAGTGCTTTGGCCAAGCATGACCGAAGGGTATCGAATTCATAAGGAGTCCCAATGAAACTGATATTTGGGACATGGGTTTCGAGGTTCGACTATCGGCTTACGATCAATGCTCAGCGTCTTCCACGCTTGGGCACCGCTGTCATACTATCTCACTAGTACCGACAGAAGCAAGGGCGCGAACACACTAGGAAAATATCATATTGTAATGTGTGAGTCAGTCGGGCAACGGAAAAAAACAGCAGTAAGCATAGCACGGGGATTGTTGTCTAGGGTAGAATACAAAAAAATTACGTCACTTTGTCATCAAATGCGTAGAATGTTTGAAATTAATTCCTTCTACTTAAATAATTTACGCAATGTATAACGATGCGATGTAATTTTTCTCTATTCTACCCTAGATAACATTCCCAGTGCTAGGCCGGCTGAACTCTGTCAACTTCCCAAAGGCGTTATATTTATATATTGCTTCTATGTTCAGCATTTTTTTGTTTTAACTTGGCTGCGTACGCTGGTCAAGACAAGACGCGTCGGAGTTCATAGATTTTTACGACATTTTCTGCAGATTACTTATTAGTATATTACTTAAAAACTTGTATTTTTATGCAATATTTCCTGAGCATCCCATACAGATATAACAGACAGGCTGATAGCGATGGGTTTCCCCGCGGAGAAGCTGGAGGGGGTCTACAGGAACCACATCGACGAGGTCTACCGATTCCTGGAGACCATGCACAAGGACCATTACAAGATATACAACCTCTGCTCCGAGAGGTCTTATGATAAGAACAAGTTTCATGACAGGGTGAGTACATTTTTCCTATTTTAACCTACTGAGCAGGGACCAACGAGGCGTAATGTTCCGTGTTACACATAAAGCGTTCGTTCAGTCAGTACGGGGAACGGCACTAGCGACGAGCAACGTGACTTTTAAAACAGCGTGACGTATCATGCTCGCAGCGAATGGTACATTACGCACAGTAACACCAGTCAGTCAGTCCCGGGCTTAGATGATGGTGTACCGATAATAACTTACGTAGTACGTTACCGAAGCATAAGTCGCCCTCCCGCAAGATGGGTTGACGACCTTTGAAAGACAGGCAGGTGGATGCTGGATACGTCAAGCTGAAGATAGGGCCTTTAAGGGGGGAACCCAACAGTGGACTTGATGGTGATTAGTAAGGCTTTGCATAGCTCCAGACAAAGCATTTAATTCGCCTGCCAACGCTCATAGTTTTGATATATGTAGATGCTAGCCTAACATAGGAAGGCTGAAGGCTGACGTTCAACGTAAGACCGCTACAGGCTGTTGATGATGATGCTCGATCACCCATATCCTTGAGAATTACACACGTTCCGGCCAGGGCTATTGTGAATGCATGAGTTATGGAAACCGGTGTTATCAATGACCTTCGCATTTCGGCCTGTCAATTTGCAAGATAAATAGCAAGTACTACCAGCAAGTCTTGCCTACAAATTTGCTTGTTAATTTGGCTAAGAAATCAGAAGTCAAAAACGTATATTTCTTTAGGCTTAAAAAAATAAGCTCATAAACGAGTCAAATTTAAAACTTTTAATTATTATTAAATAAATAATAATTACGAGTATTTAAACATAAGAAAAAGCGCGAATAACACGTGTTCGTATAAGTTTTGCTTTGTTAGTTATCATTTATCACAAAGTACATATATTTTTGACCACGTGCTTATTCCGTCTTCAAGTTGTTTATAAACCTGACGCAGATATCTCGTTTCGTTCATCCAAAAATACAGCTTACAAACCTGAAAACACGACACTTTTTGCCGCTGACAGCAATACCCTCACGTCTCTAGTTTTACAGCGTCCGCTTCGCATCCCAACTAGGTATTCTCTGAACCTATTATGGCCAGAACAATACAGATACAGTTTTATACGTTTTTTTGTCCCTTTGCGCGATGCCCCGTAACGCCGGAGGTCGACGAGTTACTATATCTGTACCTATTCGTTTCTTGTAACATTTTCTGAACAGGTTTGTAGAGCCGTAAGTAGCTGAGCGGTGCAGGCCTTAAGTCTGCTTAGCAACGATGGTGTTGCTTCAAGGCTTTGTCTTAAAAACACCTGCCGTACCTGGTCATGGTCAATACCGTTAATTATTGCGCGTTATGATTGTAATCCTTTTATTTATCTCATAACATTTCCTTCTTACAATTATAAGGACTATTGATGGACTTTGTGCTTGACAAAAACGTTCATAATCTCCTTGTATTTAAATGTTTACTTCGGAGTCGCTATGTACTCTACTCATCATTGGCCTGTTATCATCTACGTAACATGATTTAGATGGCGTCAGTTTGGCTAGAGTCAGACGAGCACTATATTGTTATAATTTACCACTAAACACTAAAAAAATTGCGATTACGAGTTAAAGTGCTGAAAATATCCTTTTTTTTTTCACGCGCATTACATGATGATCTCGCGTGTAAGTTATTTACTGAAACACAAGTTGATCAGCTCCTTATGACGCCAACTCTATAAGTAAGTCAGCTGCCATTTGGCTCATGTTTAAAGTAAATTCAGTGTCATAAATGCATTCAATCCATCATACTTGCACACCCGTCATGCCTCAAAAATAGCATGAACTTCAAACATCTAAAAGGACAATCATCTTTGTTTTTGGGTGCTTTAAATATACTAAAAATATACTTTGGAAGGTTAAGATACTACGTAATTCTTTAGCGAATGGAAGGAAGGTAATTTTTCACCGTGGGTGATTTCCTTCGTCCGAGTTTTTCAAACAGTACCATCGAGCCCCAATTTGGTGCTTACATACCACAAGCTCTGGATATAGGACCCACGAAACAAGCCGAGCTTTGTGCGATCAGAGTAGGTAACAGGTGACTTGCAAATCGCTACCTAAATATTATTTTTTTGTAAAACATCCAAACAAAATTATTACAGGTAGGTTAGGTAGGTAGGTATTTGAGAAGTCTTCCTAGAGACAAATGTGTGTTACTATCAGATATTTGCAGATTAAAGTACGGTTCAGGGCGTTCTGGATTTTTTTAAGACTTACTCAGCGTTATTCTATCTACGCACTATTCGCTACTCAGACTGCGAAATCCGATTATAGGGTACTTACAATTCAATTTTATCTATCCCTTTGTAAGAACTGGACCAAATTAACAAACGGGAAGCACCAGCTACCAAATAAAAAAAAAATGAAGATCGGACCACCCAGTCTAAAGTTCTGAGGTAACAAGCAAAAAAAACAGTCGAATTGAAAACCTCCTCTTTTTTGCAGTCGGTTAAAAAGCTCTGACTCTGCGCAATACGAAACGCAATTTTCCGATAGGTACCGCTCTATAGCTTAGGTATCTATACGTAAGTCTTTACGCAGACTTGCTAATTTGGCAGAGGTGACTTGCACCAAACCCGTGATCCAGCTAGACATACTGACTCTGATTATAGTGTCTGCTACGTGACGAGACAATAGATATTCTAATAAATTAGTAATGCAATGTCAATGCTATAAAAATAACATAAAACTTAACAGTTTATCGTGTTAGTGTATACATGGGTAGATCTGGGGGCCGTTGGTGAGAATATACATAATATAGGTTATATACAATAAGTATGCAGCAATCCCTAATAGTATGTTTTTTTTCGTCCAGTACAAGATGGCTTATTATAAGTTTTTCTTGGTATATTGCACGGAAAAGCTTCCTAAAAGCCTTCCTGTTTTCTCACTTTCTATACTTCCTTATTAACACACAGTACGTCCAATGTTAAACATGTGTGATGTGACCAATGATGCAACTATAAATTCAGATTTCGAATTTTGTGAGACTTTTCGGCCCCCTTCCCTTGGTGAGATTTAGCTCGATCGAGGGTGTCGAGCTTCCCCCTGAACACCTCTCAGACAGACTGACAGACGGACGGTCAGGGGAGTATTAGTACTATTAATATTGTACTTAGTATAGTAATATTTGACGACCTCTGCAGCGCGGTGGGCGAAGGTTCGCCTGCGACGCAGGAGGTTGCGGGTTCGATTCCCGTCTCAGGACAAATGTGTGTACTGCAGATATTTGTTCAAGGCGTTCTGGCTGTTTTCTTTATGTAGTGTATTTATATTAAGTATATCAGTTATCTTGTACCCATAACATAAGCTCTGCTTAGCTTAGGCTAGATAATACTGTGTGAATTGTCCAACATAAAAAAAAATGGGATCCCGTTTGAGCCTTTGGGTACGGAACTCTAAAAGTACCTACCTAAACCTACCTATTGCTGTTAGCACTCTATTGCTGTCGCAACTCAATCAGGTACGCTATCAGCGCTCACCTGACATGCCATGCATACTGGCATGACTCATACAAATGAACTTCAGAAAGGACAATCGACTAAAAGTCTAATTCTGTACTTTAGTATCGAACCATCCATCGGCATCACTTACTAATTGTTCAACTTGTCATATGACTTTGAAAGGCGTCCCCGCCGTGCCTTTGACATGTAATAAATTATATAAGGGTGTTACATTTATTTTATACACGATATTTTATATGTAAAGCCCTAGATCGCTTATGTGCCCACAACGAGGCTACGCAAGATTAATGTATCTTTAAAGGATATACGCTTCTACAATAAAAGTCCTAGTGAGTTGTAAAAAATATCTTGTGTTGAAAACGTTGTTCGGTAATAACAGTTAATATTCAAACAAATTGTCAAAACCTTCATCTTTATTACCGACTTCAGGAGGAGGTTCTGTGTGCTTTTGTTTTCGTATGTATGTTCACCGATTTCTCCGTCAATTATGGACCTATTTTAAAAATTCTTTCGCTGTTGTATAGAGATTGGTTCTGAATTGATCACATAAATGTTTTATTCTCGAAGGATTAGTATATATCCCGTCAGGCTTAAAAAACAACAAAATACTTCAGAAAAATCACGATAGTTACAACAATTTTGGTTTTATCTTCGCCAATTCTCATCGAAGTTTGATGATTCATTTATTACTGCCAAAAAGATTGAATTTGAGGTGGTACCATAATAGTAAGATTCACGAGAAATTTATATGTGCGCTGAAAAGGTATCTAAAACATCCTCTTCTCATGATAATTTCACTCATTATAATTTGTCTCCAGTGGTTCCCATGGCAACGGACGTAAACAAGAGGCTTACAAAGTTGATGCATGGAGGATATCCAAAAAGTACTTGTATCAATGAAGACGGCTAGCATAGCATAGTTACTTCTCACTCTGACTTATGTCAATAGAAGAAAACAGAGTGAGAAATAGCAGTGTGCTAAGTTAGTAAACTGATAAGAATAAGAGGGTAAGGTAAGGAATTAGAAGTCGGTTTTTAGTTTAATATTAGTGTAGATGTAGCCAATAAAACAAAACACCAAGCCCTCACAAAATCTTACATAACTGTTGATCTATGTATTATCATTTATCATATCAACAAAGGCGACAAGTGTTACACAAAAATGAACTCTATATGCATTTATTTATTTAGTATGCCACATCTAGTATCCCTTAACGTGACCTGACTCATGCAGATATAGATTGCATATACGTGTTGCACCTCACGTGCCTCTATAGATAACTGCAAGCTATTGTGAACTTTAACTGTAGATGTTTACTGTTCATTTTGCTGGTTTGTGGAACTGCTTGGAGTCTAAGGGATCTTGTCAGGGGATCGATAGCTGTCCAAAGAATACATCATCTGTTTTTTTAACGAAACTTTCGTGGTTTGACGAATTCATTATTATTGTAAGCGGGTTAACTACGAACCTTGTTTGTGTTGGATGAACACCAACGTTTCATTTCATCATCTTTAGGGCGAGTGCGGTTCTAGACGCGCGCGTAAATTAGTTATTAGTTTTAGCCAGTTCTGCATAAGGGCATCACTTAGGAATAATGTAGTTATTTGTTACATATTTTTAACCGATTAATAAAAGGAGGAGGTTCTCGATTCGACTGTTTTTTGGTCCGATTTTCATGATTATTTTTATATGAAAGCTGGTGCTTCCCGTGTGGTCACATTTTAATTTGGTTCTGTTCTGTTCTGACCATGGGATCCATGAAAATTCATGAAAAAACTATAAAATTAAGGTCGATTTATAGTTTTTTAAAACAAAATTAATTACATATTTAGTATCCTAGGACTATCCGTTATACGTACGTACAAACAAACAACATACAAATTTTACCTCCTTATAGGTATTATGAGAATTCGACTTTGAGCTTACCTGCTTAGTATGGTTAAGGAAGTTGGGGAAGAGAAGAAAAATAATTTATTTACTGCTCATTATGCCCCCAAAGGAACGCTATGCCCATCATCTACCACGCTTGGCAGAGACGGATTGTGGATCGCAGTGGTGGTGTTAATAAAAATAAATGGATAGGTCTAATCAAACAAACGCGGGTAAAAACGCTTCTCCGTAAACGCTTTCTACCAACGCCATATGTTTGAATTGAGTGCAGACCGCGCCCTCGTCTCCGTAAACAAGTCCTTACGATATCCACGGACTGATTTCAAGGGTCCAAGAATCGATCGCGACCACCACGTCCCAAGATTTTCCAAACCGTGTTTTAAATTAGTGTCTCAACTAAATTCCGCGCTTCTGAATAACCTAACGGAAATATGGTCAAAACAAACAATTACAGAAACGCAAACTAAAACATCACGAACTTAAGTACCTAACCTACCTACAATGACAAAAACCGCCTATCACACTAATATTATAAAGGCGAAAGTCTAGGTGTTTAGATAGATGGATGGATGTTTGTTTCCTCCTCGCGCCAAAACTACTGAACGCATCTCGGGCTGAAATTTACCATAATGAAGTTCTAGGCTTGGAATTAAACATAGGCTACGTTTTATCCCATAAATCAGTTCTCCATTCCATGGGATATATTCCCTACAAATTTATAAATAACATTCAATACAATATACTTAATTGTACAAAAGACACAAGTACAATGGGAGGCCTTATCGCCTAGAAGCGGGCGAATCTTTTTCAGGCCAAATAACTTTAAACGTTCACGTAAAGTAACTACAGTAGGCAGTAACTAATTAAACATAACAGTAACTTATACTATACCTATCAGTAATTTACAAGCACACAGTTAAAACTCTCAGCTGTTTTAATAAATATGTGTTTCCTTAAATAATTTAACTTGTGTGCTCAGAAACATTTGCGAATGGCTTAATGGCATATTGATGTTAACTCGGCCTTGGGGGTGTATCGTGTTATGTATATATGTATACATACTGGTGTTACACGAGTTATAAACATATCAACGAACTGTATATTAAGCATATTCGGTATCTGCCAGCGGAAGTGATGATTTTATACCTAGATAAAATACCGTTCTATCAATGGTAAATTTCTTAGATAAAACCTAATCCCGCCGGACAAATATTTGTACGACATGTAGATATTTGTCGCGGGTGTTCTAATATCCATGTAATACTAGCTGCGCCCCGCGGCCACGCCTATCCCACGGTAACTGATTTATGGGATAAAAAGTAGCCCATGTGTTATTCCAGGCCTACTATATGAATGCAAAATTTCAGCCCCATCCGTTCAGTAGTTTTTGCGTGAAAGAGCAACAAACATACATGTTTACAAACTTTCGCATTTATAATATCTATGTAATGTAATATAATGTATTAAGTACCTATATCAGTCACTGTACCCACCCATAACACAAGTTCTGCTTAGATCATTGCTAGATGCTATGTGAATTCTCTCATTATTAATTTATAGCTACATCGTCACATAGGTAAATTTACCCTCTTTGAAATCCGGCAAATCCACCTTATATCTTATTTGACTCCCACCAAATAATCCAATCGTAAGCTCAAATAACACAACTTCTATTGATTTGATCTAGCAAGAATAAACAGTCGTGTTTTCTCCAACAGAAAATACCCAACATTGTATTGTACACGAAATGTATGACATGTATTCGCAATACAATCTTCAATTTACCTTCCGACGTCCACATAACACACATGAGGCATGGCCCCTACAATGTATTCCGATGCTTTCACGTCTATAACGTACGTAAATAGTTCAGCTCAGAAATTACTATAAATATCAGAAAGCGGGTCGTTATAGACCTACACATTACTTTGTCAGGCGGAAATACAGGTGAATATAGACACACTAGCAGCGCTTCGCGGTTTCACCCGCGTAGTTCGCGTTCCCGTGGGAATTCCGGGGTCAAATGTAGCCTGTCACTCTCTGAAAAGTAAGTAACTCTCTTTCTAATGGTGTAACATTTTTTTTTAAATCGGTCTAGAAGTTTCGGAGCCTATTCGATAAAAACAGTCAAATCTTTCCTCATTATAATTAGTATACATTAGAGTAGAATGTTCGGTCTGTATTGTGCTAAAAGCCTACATATGTTTTACAAAAAGAAAAAAAGAGACGTGTAGTAAATAGTAGATAGTAAATAATAATAAATCTTAATCAAATCAATCGTAGTTATATTGTGAAAAGTGTTGAAAGAAAGTTATCCGCTCTAGTCCGCGGAAAAGGCCTAACTGAAAATGTAGGTCGCGGCTGGTAGCACTGTCCAGCGAAATATTTTTATATAACATTTGTGTTACAATGTCCAGTAGAACAGCGGACCTTATTTGTGCCCAAGTGAGAGCCCTAGAAGTGATCTGGGGTTCACCCTTCGAACATCAACTAGTCTAAATAAAGTTGAGCACTGGACTGGACTATTGGGGCTAGATGTTGCGTGAAATGTCCTGATTTTGTGTGTTTTTAGACCTTACAAAAGAATAGGAAGTTTTGTCATAGATTTTATAAACAAAAAGCCTTTCAAAACTTTGTAAAATACGCTTGTGACGGCAAAATCTTCTTTAGACCCTTAACTGATCTTCTACGGGAAAAGTAAACAATTTCTAATGAGTCTCGAGCCACACAGATTTATTAGGTTTTGATCATAAAGATTAATTGATTGCCTCCGTCAAATTAATTTATTCAGTCCTATTCCACAAAAGGCCGTCAGCCTGCATGTCTACCGCTCATTACGGAACAATTGCCATGATACTATACTCCTTGTGTACCCATTGCCACGTGCAAAAGAACTGAATTTTAATCAGCAATAATAGGTCTCCTTACAAAGTAGTGAGGCACTGTGGAGCTGCGAACAAACGGCAACGCAATAGAGCCACGTGTTATTTAAGAGGAAACTCGAATGCATATGTAGCGGTATATTTGCATAATAATTCCATGCTGTGTTCTATAACTGCTTTACATTGTAATATGAGCTTTGCTGCGTCTGCTTTGAATTTAAATTGGGATTCAAGTGCCTTTTTATACGTTTGATAATAAACAGTGGAAAAGCTTGTTGCGAAAAACGACATACTTGAATCTATAATTGGATTATGATCTGTAAAATAAGGTTTTCTATATCTGCACGTTTTTATATTTTATTCGTTAATCGGTGTTATGGACACGAGGATCTTTTGAGTCATTAAAGTGATGAGTTTTGTGGTTAGTTGAATCATTCAAATGCCGCTCCTTTCGTGGAATACAATAAAGTTTACCAAGAAACATAACGTCCGTTCCGTACATCGTAATTCACGGCTTGCGTAAACGCAAGCTAGGGCTGGCTTCCATGAAAGTGCATGTCAGCCAAAATAACCAATGTCAAAATACCGTCACTATTTGACCACATGCATTTATCCTATTGGCTTACTTAAGTTTACGCAATAAATGCTTTGGGGAGATCGTGTGTAGTGTAGACTAACTAAATGGACTATTTCCCACTTTTTCTATCTCTCCGCTTTAGTCGAAATCAGGCTGTGTGTTTCAATGTCATTTTACTGGTCACAGATTAAACTATAACAGAACGCAGTGACACTTCGCGTGTTACGCGTTTGTTGCCATCTGACATGTGTCGCATAAAATTTGAATAAATCTCTTGAGGACCCATTACAATTTAAATGGGGCGAGAGTCCCAGCCAATTGTATTTTAAAGTGTTCATCTGGTGTTTTTTAAGCTTGACAAAGTAATATGTACTCCTATTGGTGTCACCAGGTCCAATTGGCGTTTTTATCTGTACGTCTCTGTCTGCTCTTTATCCATTAGGGTCGGCAGAACATGTTTTGTTCATTCCCCTTTCAATTCCATCATCGTAATCACCCTTTATGTGTTACACTCATATTTTTAATTCTAAAGTTTAGTTAAGATGGATGTCATAGATGAAAAATTTATTTAATGAAAATATTTATTGAAAAAAGAAATTAGCTAAAGTGAGGTGTTATCAGTTTTTCGTCAAGTAGGTAATATTATGTATAAATTACATAGATTGGTTTGATTTAGGCATGTAGAGATCAGAAAAGGTTCGTCTTTGAGGTATTACAACTTGTTTATAGTCAGTCTAGGAATTCACTTACAGTGTATATGGTTTTATCTAGTTAAATAATTTTCACATTATTTAAAAACTAGTTAACTAACTAAAAAGGCTGCTGACGCGTTTTTCCTATGGAAACATTAAAAGGTGACTTTCATCCCACGGGAACTGATTTATGGGATAAAAGTTACCTATGTTTGATTCCAGGATTAGAATTACCTGTATGCAAAATTTCAGCCAGATCCGTCCAGTAGTTTTGGGGTGAAGAAGTAACAAACATCCATCCATCCATCCATATAAACTTTCGCCTTTATAATATTAGTGTGATAGTGTGATGATTGTTCGCAAATTACGAGTCGAATACACAATGGAAGATGGATGTTTGTTACTTCTGCATGTCAAGAGTACGGAAAGGATCGGTCGGACTGTTATTTGTCATAGATGTAGTTCTAGACCGGGAAAACATAATAGACTTATTATCCCGGATAAACGAGTAAAACCTTGGGCTAGTTTTTCATGTTTATTTACTTAAAATATGTGTTACTGTATCCTTGTATGAAATGTTATCTCATTTAGTTATTATTATTAAGTATTTTTAACAGACTTCGAAAACTGGATTATATTCGGCTGTATGTAGGATTTATTTTCTTTGATTTCTCCGGCATGGACCGGGTTCGTAAATCATTTCGCTGTTTTGTATAGACAGAGAATGATCCCGAGGTGTTCCCATATAAAATGTTTTTATTCGCGAGGGATTAATACTTTGTCCAGCAGAAAAAAGTTTTTTCAAAATAGTCAAACTATTATAGGCAATAAATAGATCTTCCTGTGATCTCAACCTCACGATGGAAAGTGACGATATGGCCGACGATGTAACACGAAGGTCTAGAAAACACACATATTATTATATTCACTCCTCGAGACCCAGTTTGTAATTGGGCTGAAAAACAGTGTATAAAAGTTACTGTAAATAAATTGTGTCAGGATGTTTGTAATTTATCTCTACGGCTTTCTCGAATAATAATTTTCCTTCGTCCAGTTTTCTAGGATTATTAGTAGGTAAGTAGTTACAAGTTTCTTGAGATCATGCTGACCTTTAGATCAGAAAGTTAGTTCCCACTAGGTTTCTACTTATTACAATTACTACTACATGTTTTAAACTAGCTTAGCTTTGGCCTTTAACTTTACCTACATAACATAGAATTGGTTTTTGTAAACGGAGTTAGTTATTCGTTTAACTATACACTAAATAATTCTGGATAATTTCAGCATTATCTAGGTCGAAGCTAAGCAGAGCTTGTGATATGGGTATATAACTGATATACATGACGGAGTGGGGGTCCGCAAAGTAAGGCGAACAAATATCTGCAGATCGTACAAATATTTGTCCTCGTCCCCTGCGTCGCAGGTGGACTTTCATCCGCTGCGCTACAGAGGTCGTCTCGTCTATCACTGGCGCCACCCAATGATGGGAATTGGAAACATTGGAATACCCAAAAACAGAGACCTAATAAGGGCCCATGTTTTTGTACTAGTTCTTATGGTAGTCCTTTAAGCAAAATGTAATAGTAGCCCGTCTGTTATTATGCTAGAACGGTATTGGTCGTCATGACGAGACTTTTGATGTATGGGCTGATGAGGCTAGCCTCAAAGTTTATCGTCATTTCTCCCTGGTGGTGTTCATTCTAGTGCAAAGTTTCAGTTTCAGTTGTCCGCGGTAAAATAAACTAACCGAAAGTAAGTTTTTAATTATAAGTGCAGGGGGACACCTACGGTAAATCTTATCTGGTCGGTCCACCTCATACGCGATCTAGCCCTCGGGTCTATATTATAGTAAAAACCTAATAAAATGTTATTACGACTCTTGCGTATAAATTCAACAGCTTTCTACTAGTTAAATGAAAAGCTGCAAACATTCGAATCTAAATTTGGTCGTTACAGGTATTCAGACCAAAGACAAAACCAATGAACTGTCACAAAATCTAATAATGCTCGTAAAATTGATACTATATCGATTTTCTCCTTGTATGATCTCACGCCTACGTGTTGTGCTAGCGAATATGCCCATTATTGCCCATATCTAGGGATCCTTAGTACGCCTAGTTGATTTTTACGACAAGAACTTTCTAACATAGAGGTATCCAAATAATATTAGTGTTGGTCATTACCTTCTACTCGCGATTTCGCTCGCATGTTTCCAGGACTAAATTATTCAAGATCTAGAAATACACATCTACCGTTTAGCAGTTTCGGTGTTGGGCGAGAAGTAGATATCTTTCGAAACTTTCGCCTTTATAGTATTAGCGAGGTTTTCCTCTATGTTCCTAATCATACAATAATTAATTTTGTTTAAAAAAACTATCAATTTTTATAGTTTTTTCATGGATCCCATTGTCAGAACTAAACTAAATTAAAATGGGACCACACGGGAAGCCCCAGCTATCATATAAAAAATAATCATGAAAATCGGACCAGGCAAAAGTTCTGGTAACAAACATAAAAAAGCAGTCGAATTGAGAACCTTCCTATCCTTTTTTTGAAGTCGGTTAAAAAAGCAACTATTTGTCACATATTTTTTCCTTACTTTACATAAATTTTGGCTCTTTAGTCAACTGAGGCCGCTTAAACTGATCTCGTGGGATCAGTTGACCTAATGAAAATTTTGAATCTGGCAACTCATCCCGTTATACGTTCGCTTATATAATATTTTTCAAAGTATTTCTAAAAATATATAAAACCTGTCATTATTAAATAACTGTCGCCTCTGAATGTGTGCTAGCCTCGTTCTAGCATTACTATTGTAATGCAATGTGCCTAGTTTAGCATTATACTGCTACAGACATAAACTTTTCTGTCTGACATTCCTCACCCTCCTAGGAGGCAGAGGTTCAACCTTCACATTTATTGCACAAACTGCCCTGACTCTTCTGTCCTTCAAAGTTTCATTCATTTTTGCAACGTAAGTTCTCCTAGAGGTATAAAATAATGCCGTGTGGTGCCGGCGCGGCGGCATAGAATTTGCATCACCCCAATTCATCCCGTGGGTTTCGCAAGAGTCGACTAAGGGATATCTTCTGGGGGGCGGGCAGCAGCGCCCCCTGCAGAACAAATCTTCCACCAAATGCGATCCCCAACCTTTTATGGGCATTACCACCCCATGAGTTAAACACCAATAAGGCGTTTATCAGGGGGAGGCCTGCGTCCAGCAATGGTCCGATACAGGCTGTGGATGTTTTAAATCGCACGATTTCGCATTGACTGTTTGTGATTGATGCGAACAACGTTTATTTAGTTTAGTTCTGACTGGATATAGAATTTTTAGCGTTTCTTCAATAATCCTATTATTTAAATACCTTATACTTCATGACATACAGCTAAGGTATTTTCTGATTCGCTTAAATCGATCTTTTTAGGTTTAGAATTTGCAACATCCCAACTTTTCCCGCGGGTGTCGTAAGAAGCGACTTCCCTCTGTACAACCATTCTATCACCAGAATGCGATCCACAACACAAACCACATGCCAAGCTTGGGGATAATGGGTATTACCCCCATGAGATATCCTCAAAAGAGGAATAAAAGAGTAAAAGAGGATGTCCTGAGGAGAGAAAGTCATTAAATCTGTTAGCAAAGGCTAGTACCCGATGCATGCAATATAATATGCCTTGATAATACCCCGAGTTACCAACGAAGCCGTCGCTATATTTAGCCGTCGATATCACAATTTATAGATACGTCAATCAGTGTTCGATAACTCTGACTCGGTTGAAGGAAGGTTTTATCGTCTCCAGGATTACCGACACTCGCTAGCAGGGTCTCACCACATTTATAGACGAGAAAAGGGGGGGGGGGGGGGTATTATGTGGGACTTCTCGCCCTGAGAAGGATGTAATACCCACTAAAACTGGGACCATTTTCGCCGAAACACGGGGACATTTAAACCTACCGCCGGTCCGACTGGTGACCCCTCTTCCTTCCATACTTGCGAGCCCCCCATTCCACACACCTGCCGACCCCATCCTTACGTCACCTTTCCTTCCCCTGGTTGGGATACAGACAGTTGAATGCGAATGTCGACTGCTGTGCCCAGATGGGAATTTCTGCTGCCCCATGCTACAAGGTGTGGGTCTCGCATTTACACACGCAATCGTCTTTTCCCTGCACGACAGAAAACATCCCCTCTTCCCCTTAAAATGTATCTCTATTATGATTTCAATACGACGTTTGAATGTGAAGGTGTTGTAAAAGTTCTACTCGCAGTCTCCTTGCGATCAGACTAGGTGTCGCCACCAGCGGCCGTCCAACCGCCTATCAGTTGTTCACCGATAACGCTTATCGAGGATGCCACTGACAGTTTCCACTTATATTACCTTTGGTTCTGGGAAAGGCTTGCTTGCCGCCGTTTCGTCTGCGTTTTTGTAACCACTTAACATTTTTGCCCGTATGTATTTGTAACACGGTTAGATGGGATTTTAGGATTTATCTTTGTGCTAGAATTGTTTTGTTATGTAAATAGGCCTGTTGACGACCTCTGTGGCGCAGCGGGCGAAGGTCTGCGACGCAGGAGGTTGCGGGTTGGGTTCCCGCCTAGGGGTACTTTTTGTTTGTACGATCTGCAGATATTGGTTTTTTCCGTTTACAAAAAAAGGTATACGGAATACATAGATATCTATTACTTTAATATAAATCTCTATGTATAATAAAAGTTATCTTTAATTAAGTGCATAAATCACTATCTCTATATACCTTCAATTACGTACGATAGTAGCCAAACCCAAAAAATGCATTTCCAAAAAATCTATTGAATGTGTAATTAACTCCATAAACATCTAGGAATTGATGATTTTTCGGTGACAAATGGCGTAGGTAAATACACTAGTACCTCAAACTAAGCTTGTTAAAACTCACAAACAAGGCAAATGCATAAAGATTCAATTAAATAACAAACTACCTCTGGAAATTACAAGTCTTTCTCTAAACCTATTCAAACTAAAAATAAAATCTTTCTTGGAATCACAACCCTTTTACCACATTAGTGAATACTTAAGTTGTTCTTTGTTCTGATCTGCATTCTTAGTCGAAGTTTACAGTTAATATAGGTAACTATTATTTTCTTTAATACTGCATACTTTATTATGCCATTAATGTAATAATAATGTCAACGTGGAATAATTAATTAAGTAATGTTTAGAATTATATATCACATGAATGTATAAATTTACTTGCCAATGTTATTTAGTGTTGGTTACGAAATGGTGAATAAATAACTACTGAAATGCTAGGTAAAAGAAAAGAAAATGTTTGTTACACTTTTTTACTTGTGTTTATTCCATTCAAGCAAAATACAACACGGATTTCAATGAACATCTCGTAATCGCATTGCATCATACAAATCATACACCATGGACTTATTGACCCAGGGTGACACACTGTCTGCGCCTATACAGGGTGTTCCAATGTTAGACGATCAAACAAATTATGTAGGTAGTATTCATATTTTTACTGAGGGCGATGACATTTTCAGGAAACCAATTGAGAATCTTCTCCTCTTTTTGAAGTCGGTTAAAAAAAAAACACAGAACATACATGTGCTGATGAGGTGGCCATGCGTGCTTTATGGCAAGATTCGATTTCACATTGACTATACTTTGGCAGATCGCTATGAGACGGGAATGATTGGGTTATAGAGTATGGAATAAAAATCGCTTCGAGATGGCAATATTATCCATAAGGGTGCGTCTTTATGTGTGTTCTGTGATTTTGGTCTGATAATCTCTTCTTTTGATCCTCCAAGATAAGAACACCCAGTATAACCTAGCCAGGAACTTTATCGTCATCACGTTTTAGTTATAATTGGTATCATAGTGTTATCTACTCGAGGAATATCAGCGGAACAGTTATGTAACCTGAGATAAGCCGTATTCGTGTGATCTGTAAGGAAATATGTATGAGTAACCCAACGCAAAAACTTGGAAACGGGTCAAAAGTCAGACAGAATTACAATAGGTTCAAAGTGACCCTATTGGTGGACTCTGAACGGAATTAATAACTTGGTACTTTTACATCCTATTGCGCTATCAATTATTGAAATTAATTATCACTGCTAGTATAGATAGGAATTTCTTGAGCTTCTCTTTTGCCTTCCGGCCACCCCTTTGATAATTAACTAAGTTTCCTTGTATGAAACTTTCTCCATCTATTGTACATCTTCACTTACCGAAGTGATGGTGGTTAAACTTCTTACCACCAATAAAAATTGCCCTCTGACAGGTGGTTTATCCAGAGGAACTCTCGCTCTAACCACCTTCGCCGTCTCGTACCATACCAACGTGCTATGTTTTACTATAGAAACTTTCGTAGTTAGACGAATTAATTATTAATGTTAAAACCGGGTTAACTTAACCTTGTTTGTGTTGGAAGAACACCAACGTTTCATCCCTTAACGAGGGACATCTTCAGGGCGAGTGCGTGTTATGCATTGCTCCTCGACTGTCTAAGCTCTTGATCCAAATAAAATAAATCCACATCCACATCCACAGCCTATATCGGTCCACTGCTGGACGCAGGCCTCCCCCTGATAAACGCCTTATTGGCGTTTAACTCATGGGGGGTTAATACCCATAATCCCCACGCTGGGCATGCGGGTTGGGGATCGCAGTTTGGTGAAAGATTTGTTCTGCGGGGGGCGCTGCTGCCCGCCCCCCAGAAGATATCCCTTAGTTGCCTCTTACGACACCCACGGGAAGAATTGGGGTGGCGCAAATTCTATGCCGCCGGCACCACACGGCGTAAAAATAAAATAAATAAATATCTGCATTTACTACGACTGATATTTCCATACTGTCATACATATACAATAACCTGGCGCACTGTCAGACTGACTGCCTCGTTGGACTAGCGGTCAGCATGTTCAATACAAGATTATGAGGTCTTGGGTTTAAATCCCGGGTCGAGTCAATAGTTGTTATTGGGGTTTTTCTAGCAAGAACAATTCACAGTAGCAGCCCGGAGTCAGGAAGGAAGGTTACACCCCCGCGCTTTAGAAAGCACGTTAAGAGACCATTAAGCTGTTGGTCATGCGCCTAACCTCTCCCTGGTCGAATCAGTCTGCCGTCCCATCGGATTATGAAAGTGGGGGAGTAGAGAGTGAATTTGTATTTGCGCGCACACTTTTACACTATAATTTGTCCTGCGCACTTGGCTAGTCTTCGTTGAGACTGGTCGCCATGGCCGAATTTCAGCTAGGAGGACATTATTATTAACCGGGCGCATAACACCTTTACCTAACATGGCAAAGGTTTCTTGTTCGATTCTTTATTCTACCTTCAAAAGATTAAAGTGAACAAAGTGATCACTTTATTACGTAGTTGAAGTTTTTGGCATGTGATGCATGCGTAAGGTCTAATCTAAAGTAAATAAAGCACTTAGATATTTAACTTGATTGCCACCAGCTTCTTCCAGACTTGAAGCCTCTAACCACACGGCAACCACATCTTTACATATCTTCATTTGTTTCCAGGTGGAAAGGTACGCGTTCGAGGACCACACCCCTCCGAACATCGAGATCATCCAGCCGTTCTGTGAAGACGTCCACAACTGGCTCAGTGCAGACTCGAAGAACGTCGCCGCTGTGCATTGCAAGGCTGGGAAGGGGAGAACAGGTAATAGCATTATCTTAGACTGATTGTCAGGTCGCCTGGTCCATTTTTAGTGGACTGCAAGTGGGTTTTTGATAAAAACAACGTAGTAAACTGATACATATCATGTATAATGTAAACCTGACCATGGTAGACTAGAGATGCTATAGATTGACATAAGACCAATCTAAACATTACCACCTAGTTCCACAGCAATAAATTCATTTATCAATTCGTAATTTGAACACTTCCTCTACCTATTCCATCGCCTCTCCTATAACTCTTAAGATTTTGCTGAAAGAAAAGTCTTTATCAGGGTTATGCTCACATTTGTACATATCTTTTTAAATAAGTCATACTTTGTATTACTTCTGTACAATAAAGAATTGCAGAATTACAGAATAGAACCGCTGGTTACCGAAAATAACCGTAACTAGGTCAAAAGCCGAGTTTGTACCGCGAAAGGGTAATGAGCGGGAAAGGAAATATGAGCGGAGCGGTCGAAGTCAAATTTGAACGCTTTCTACTCGCTCACGAATCGCTATCTTCATCCGCCCGACCATCTTTCTGTTCGCTCAGTCCTTTCCGTTCGACTATTTGTTGGTTGAAATACGCAAGTATACTGTTTACTATTGCGCGTCAAAATGGGTCCGCTCCGCTCCCGGTGGAAACCGGGTTTTAGTCTTAAATGTGTCACCACTTTATCGAGTGTTTTTTCACACTTTATTGAGTTACATAGTATCACTGTCATCTGATGCAACATGGTAAAATCATCATTTGAGGGCCTTCCTTATTTCTATCTCAAATCTCTTATGTTTTTAGCTCTTGTAAGCACATAACATGCTGAATAAAACCGGAATACAATAAATTTCAAAATGTCTCCTTGCAGTTGAAAGCCTTTCTTCAACGCGTTACGCATGTGTCGAGTCATTCGTTCCGCCTGCTACGTAGGTACCGTACCTACATTGTGGTCGGGTTCGGTTAAAAAGACATCACGTCAAAGTTGTTTTGTGCAAACGCAACAAAAGAATTGCTTTCACCCCTGAGTAAAATTGTCAAACGCTCCTTATTTATATGCGGCAAAAACTCGTTATCTCCCGTCAAGACGTGATCTCTGACTTCAAGATTGCATCGACTCCATGAAAAGAATGAATTACCTCCTCAGACCAGATGGAGATAATAAAATTTAGCATAATCGCATAATAGCACCCGAGCGTACCCGTAACAAAGGTTAAGGCAACAAATTACACGTGGTAATAGCCATTATTCGCTACATCGGCAACATTGTCGCAGGCGAAAAGCAGCCGAAAGCCCTGCGGTGTAATCGTGAAATTTCTTTGCACCGCATAATTGGACGCATTACACAGTCCGAACCTTTCACAGCGGAGTCGTAAATTAAAAAAAGATCCTTTTCAAACCGCCTACTTTTTTGTCGGTTGGTCGTAAGGGAAGGAACGTGGGGTTTTAGCTTCGTCTGGGGGAAAAAATGCGGTCAATTTCAAAGTTTAAAAACATTTCGCTCTCTAAATTATCCGTATACAATCTTCAAGCCACTAACAGTATCAGTACTGACTTCCGCTGCCTCCCCCAAACGAAGGGGTTTATGCTATAATCACCACGCTTAACATATATCCGCCATGGCAGGCGGATTCGTGATCGCAGTTAGAGGTGTTACAAATAAACAGAAGCAAAATGCTCCCTTCCTCTCGTATCTTCTTAATAGTCCGGCCAGTTTCTCCGCCCGTTGTCGATTTTTTAAAGAATTTCATTCAGAACTGACCAAAAATCGCGGCAGTCGCATCGTAAGAATCAACCCCTTCAAGTTTCTTCATCATCAGCCATTGCTGGACATACGCCTCCTAACGACGCCACGAAAAGCGGTCCTGAGCGAGCGAGAGCCTTCCCACACTCCGTTTAGCATTGCATCGCGGTCGCCACATCGAGAAGCTTCACTCCTCAACGGTTATCGGTATCAAGCTTCTTACCTGACCATCAAAGTCCATCATGCAGACACGTAGTCTCCAAATATATGATAAGTACCTATTATAGACATTATCCTGCGATATCAAACGAACAATCTATTATAACGCCCGTGTGTGATGAACGACATATAAGATAAAATAAACTAAAACCTGACTACGGCTTTCACCGATTGTGCTTATTATTTTAACAACATTTTCGACCCTTACTTAGACCCGCTATCTCGTTAGACCCCCAATAGCCCAATGACTTATGAGTTAACAAAGTACCAAGTAACTGTAACCACTAGGAGGAGAGGTTACATAAACTCAGTGCACAAATTATTTTTTTTCTTATACCACATAGAGGTGGCATACATGCATACGGTTTGACTAATGGTAAACGGTTACCGTTAATCAAAAACTTATACACGTAATTTGTCAGCTAATAAATATCGAAGCTCTCTTTAGTTCCGATATTTTTCGAGGCGATAGATTCGCATCACTATTCTTCTATAAAAGAATCGAGAAGCAATCTATAAAATATTGCCTTCTTTCATTCATTCAAAGAAAATAAAAGCGTGGACGGAGTATAAAATAAAGTATCATTTTGGTGGCAGCTTCCATAATATTTCGCTAAAGTAATGTTCTATAGAGAACAGCATGGGGCAAGAAATTTTAATATAAAAAACTAATAAAAGAAATCTCGAGCGACTCTGACCCATATTTCAAGACGTGACACTTTCCTGTTCAAAATAGCTTTAAAAAGTAGCATTTCTATTATGATATTTAGAGAAAGTCCTTTGTGTTCTAATAAAAGAATTATGGTATTTGCTGTTGTATTGTGCTATTGTCAAGAAATAGTTCACGCTTTTTTAAGCTAACTATTCAATTTTTTGTGATTTTATTACTCGCTACGAATAGCTAGGTATTGCCTTGAATAGTCGCTATGGTATGGGCAAAAAGAAAAAAAACTACTGAAAATTATCCCCACAACTAAAATTTCAATACAATTTAGAAAAATCCGTCGTGTCTAAGGTAACGTGGGGTAATAAAAACATGGGTGCCTAAGGTACAGATCACAGAAACTAAGCTCTGTGGTTAGGACTCATGGGGCTCATTTACACGGACGAAAATAAAGTTGCCGAAAACGACTCCCATCATCGCCCACCAAGCAACGACTACAGTTAAGAATGTGCAATAACGCCGCCACGAGATGGATTTCGACAATATATGGTTTTCTCGCGAGTGTATAGAGCAGAGACGTGCACAGAATTGTCTATGCGCCAAAACTATTTTACCTAATTACAAGTTAATGAAACTAACAAGCGGAAAATTAAAAAACATATCTAAAGAAATACTTCTAGGTTTCTTTCCAAAACAAAAACTGAAGAAAAAGGGTGTTGTTCCTGAGATAAATAGCAAAATGTATGGAAAACATCTATTAAAAAAAAACAACTATAAAGAAAACTTTCACCAATCGTGTCTTTAAAACAAGTAATTCAAGATAAAAGATCGAAGAAACATTTCCCTAAATATGAAGGTGGTAGTTTTCACAGATTCTGAGATAAAAAACGAATATTTTGATGTACAATTTTGAAGTAAATGCTTATGGCACACTTATACTGTAGTCGACGACTACAGTTAAACTTTAGTCGACGACTGCCGTTGCTTGCAGTCGACGGGAGCAGTTAACGGCTAGGTAAAATCAAACTAGAGTTGAACTAACTTTATGTTTTGTTATTAGAAATTTCCAGCTAGAAAAAATCACAGTACTGTAAATATTTCTAGCTAGAAATTCCCATCAGAAAATAGACGGCGACACTCCTGTGCATCGGAAAGCACAACCGTACTTGCGCTGCGTGCTGTGTGGATTGTTCAATTTTATGTGTTTTAATTTAATTTGATAGTATTTAATTCAATTTGATTATATGAAATAAAAATTTACGAAGTACCTATTTAATTTGATTCAATTTGTTTTTTATATGATTTAATCGAATGTTGTCTATTTAATTTGTTTTAGATGAATTTTATAATATTTAATTAATTTTATGTACTTAAATGCTATTTAATTTCATATTTAAATAAAATGTTGTAGGTAGTTAAAGATAATTTTATTATGAGAGATAAGTATGTACCTACCTTAGTCACTAAAATTTAATATAAGAAACTACCTACTAAAAAACTATGAAGTAATCTTAATCTATAATATAAAAATAAGTCGGGTTTTCCTTCCTGACGCTATAACTCCAGAACGCACAAACCGATTTCCACGGTTTTGCATTCGTTGGAAAAGTCTCGGGCTCCGTGAGGTTTATAGCAAAGAAAATAGGAACAACGCGTGCGAAGCCGCGGGGCGCGGGGCTAGTCTTAAATAAAAGAATTTGAATTAATTTGTCATTAAATGTTTCAGGCACGATGGTATGCTGTTACCTGCTGTACAGCAGACAGAAGGCGACGGCGGACGAGGCGCTCAAGTTTTACGGCACTAAGCGGGCTCACGATAATAAAGGTGAGATTCTCTTCTCTCTTAGATGACTTATTTGTTACCTCAACAGCCTATGTTGGTCCACTGGTGGGCGTAGGCTTCCGCCTGATAAGCGCCTTATTCACATTTTTTGTCTCATGTCAAGAGTCGGGGTGGTGCAAATTCTGCCACCAGGGGCGGGCAGCAGCGCCTCCTGCAGAACTATTCTTCCACCGAACTGCGATGGGCATTACCCTCCATGAGATAAACGCCAACGCGCTTATCAGGGGGAGGCCTGCGTCCAGCAGTGGACCAATACAGGCTGTTGAGGTTGAGGTTCTGTTATTCCCTCGCATACCAGGACTACGCTGATTCGTCGTCGTCTGACTTGTATACAATATGTCTGGTTACCGGTGTCGGAGACTTTATGGGGTGAATTACGGTAAATTTTACCGACGAAAAAAATAGGGATAGTGATTTGTCGATAAAATTTACCGTACTTCAACCCCCCAAAGTCTCCGACACCGGTAACCAGACACAATGTATAATAAGTTGTATGTTTTACTATAGAAACTTTCGTAGTTTGACGAATTCATTACGAATGTAAGCGGGTTAACTAGGGTGTGTGCTCGAAGGGATGCGGAACGCGCGCGTCTAGAACCGCACTCGCCCTGAAGATGTCCCTCGTTAAGGGATGAAACATTGCTGTTCTTGAAATGAAATGAAATGAAATAGTATCTAAATATAGTAATAGTAAATATCTTCTAATAGTGAACTTCTAATATCTAGTAATAGTAAATATCTTCCAACACAAACAAGGTTCTTTGTTCGCTTACATTCATAATAAAGGTGTATGTGTTGTATCCAGGTGTAACAATCCCGTCCCAGCGGCGCTACGTGGAGTACTACGCGTGGCTGCTCCAGTCGGGCGTGCCCTACGTGCCGTGCAAGCTGCACATCCGAGAACTGCTCATGTCTCCGCCGCCGACGCACGCCGCGGCGCACCACGCCACGCCGGAGCTCCTCATCACACAGGCCAGACCCTTCTTCAAGGTAATAGGGTATATGCATGGATTTTTTTCGATTATTTAGAATAGAATAAAATAGAATAGAAAAAAACATTTATTTGGACACAGGTACATAAAGAGTTTCAAAAATAAACAAAAAGACAAACAAAAACAGTATAACATGGAGGTAAGTGTCATGAAGGGGTGGTAGTTTACATTAAATATATAGGTCTGCATTTAGGTTAATACATAAACGAAAAAAAATATAACAGCCAAAAAATTATTGAGGTAAAAAACAAAAAGTAACTCAGTTACGGATGATAAAAACGCTGTCATGTTAGCCATTGCATTTTGTGACGTCACGGTTCAACGGATCCCATATGTCAACTCTTGACTTGACTTATGACAACTTGAGCATTTAATTAATTAATTTACAAAAATGCTTACTTAATTGACTACGGCACTTTCATGCATGTTTTTAATTTGATTAAAATGATTAATTTCATGTTGTTCTTTTTTTAAAAAATACTATGCTACTCAAGCAAAGTTATTATTTTTTAGCTATTCTTTCGATTGGCATCATAGAAGTAGGATGAATTTTTTTTGACATTTAAGTCGGTTCAATTCCCAGACGAAGCATGTTTTTTTTAGAAAATCTATGGATGCAGAATTACTAACTTTTAAAAGTAACATAAAGTCTTCTTTCAGCAAAATACCCTATCTACGATAATTAAGGTACTTCCCCTTCATGTCCCATAAGTTTGGGACGCCCTGTATTGTACTACCAACATTCATGGTGAACAACCGAAATAAATGAATTGAATTAAAAAAAAATATATGAATGTTGTTATGTTATTGTCCAGGCGCCGATAGGCTGCGTGGACGTGCGTCGCACGGCGATGTGCGTGCGCGTGCAACTGGACCAGTGCACGCCGCTGGTGGGCGACGTTCGCCTGGACGTGTTCCACAAGCACAAGATGAAGCGGAAGGAGAAGCTCTTCCACTTCTGGTTCAACACCTTCTTCTTGACGGCCGGTGCTAGCGCTCAGCAGGTGCAGCCGCTGCCTGACAGTACGTATCCATTACTTATTGTATTCAGACCATTGATTAATTAAAAAGGGAAGATAAGGTACTAGTTTCTCGAAAATGGCAACCTCGTATTGTGTAAGTGTGCTCCCACCTCAGACACCGTCGGACCGGCGGCACGGGCGGTTGTGATTCGTGTTTAATATTGTTGTCTCGGTCTCACTTCGGTCTTAGATACGTCTTTCCGTCTTTGTTCTTCTTTGTATTGCACAGGACTGGAAATATAACTGTGAGTGTATGTGTTTGCGTGTAGTTGTAACACATGCCAATTTTTAAGTAAGCGCTGGGAGAACGTAACCTATCTTCACTGTTTAATTAATCAATGATTCAGACTCATGTATCAGGCTCAGATCAATAAAAAACAAAGACGCCTTACGGTGATCGAAAAAATGAAGCCAATTTTTTATAGTGTGTGCGTAAAATTGTTGCCATCTGAAAGAAAAACTCCCTATAATTTGGGAAGAAGTATTATTGGATAGGTTATAGATATTTTTTGTTGGTCTGAGGTATCAGGGTATTCATTTTATTTTATTACTAGCTGCGCCCCGCGGCTTCGCACATGTTGATTCTATGAAAACGTTTAAAGGTGGTTATTATCCCACGGGAACTGATTTATGGGATAAAAAGTAGCCTATGTTTGATTCCAGGATTAGGATTACCTGTAAGCAAAATTCAGCCCAATCCGTTAAGTATTTTTGGCGTGAAGAGGTAACAAACATCCATCCATCCATACATACTTTCGCATTTATAATATTAGTGTGATGTGATTGTATTCAGACTCGTGTATCAGGGTATTCATTTTATTTAATTATATGAGTGTTCTTGACGCAAACGTAGTGTAGGACGCCCTTTGGCCAGGTGGTATGGCTGCGAAAGACTGCTGGCAGATGCTGGATGCAGCAAGCTAAACAGGGCGCTATGGCGCTCTTTAGGTGAGGCCTATGTTCTTCAGACTGCCGGATATATCCTATGCTAGTCCACTGCAGGCCGCATTGGACTGACATAGGCTGATGATGATGATGATATTTTGTACATACTATGATGGATACATAACAAGTTATATAAAAAGATGCTAAATAAAAACTAACAATTTAAGACTGAAGAGAGATTTATTTATTTAAATTAAAACGGTTGTAAGAAACCAATTACATTAATTAAAAGATAACAGAATTACTAAATAAAAGAGATAGTGTTCATGGACCATATTCTAGCTGCGCCCCGCGGCTTCGCACGCTTTGTTCCTTTGGAAAAATTAAAAGGTGATTTTCATCCCACGGGAACTGATTTATGGCATAAAAAGTAGCCTATGTTTGATTCCAGGATTAGAATTACCCGTATGCAAAATTTCAGCCGTCCAGTAGGTTTGGCGTGAAGAAGTAACGAACATCCATCCATCCATACATCCATACAAACTTTCGCCTTTATAATATTAATAAGGCGGTACCCCGAGGCACACCAGCGCCGCCAACTCATTCATCTTATTATTACGTTAAAGAAAGGAATTTCCAAAAAATGATATTAATACCTCTGTGATAGTTTTTTTTTTGTATAGTTTAGAAGGAGATGCGAAAACAGAGTTTGGTGGCCACGAGTGCAACTTCGCATCTCCTCCTAAACTATACAATAAAAAACTATTATAGAGGTATTAAAATTGGGCTTATGATATGTATCACAAACTGGCCTAACATTATTTGAAAATTCGAATGTTCAACGTAATAATAAGATAAAATAGTTGCCGTTGCTAGTTTGAGTCGGGGTACCGCCTTAAATACAGGAGAGAGTTTGCGTGTGTTATGGTAACCATGGTAACCTGGTTCTAGGTCCCAACCTAGAGACGTACAAGCTGACGCTCAACAAATGGCAATTGGACGACGCGCACAAGGACAAACAACATAAATACTACAGCCAAGACTTCAAGGTACTTTTATGACTTATCTCTTCTTTCATATATATTTTGTCTAGTGTTTTTTATGGTTTTGTATATTCAAATCATACTTCGGTATTATTAAATCTACCATACTATAAAATTTGGAAAAATAGATACATTGCCAATAGCAAAAAATAATTCAAATGACTAAGCAAAATAAAAAGAAAACACTGTATGTGTATGTATACTGTAACTGCACTTAAAGAAAAGATCAAATATAAAATTAAGCACTTGCAAGGAAATAAAGTGATATTTTTGATTTCTGTCACTTTGAAACTAAAGTAAAGAAGCGACGAAGATACCTTTAGCCTGTTAGTTGTTATTTTTCGAGTTGGAGCAAAACTCTCAAGCGACAGTGCTGATGTTCACAGCAAAGAGTGAACATCCCTCCGACCCCCACGTGCGTCCTTATTGCTCGTGTTTACAGCATTTGGTTAATAATGGTTTAGCTCTAATGGAATCGAGATACCCCATTAGCACCAAACCATACTTACCTACTTTTAAAATTAGCAGAGCTTGGAAATATTTTTCTGATCGTTCAATGTGGCCGACGATGTATCAAGAAGGTCTAAGGTTAGTATTATGAAAGCTTGCTCAGTCATCGATCTATGCTTGAGCAACTCTTTCCTATGGCATAAACGTTACTTAAGCATAGCTCTATGACTGAGCAAGCTTTCATAATACGGGCCTAAAAGCAGTAAATAGCAGCAGAAAATTAACCATAATACGTGTTTTAGATTAAATAGATCTGTTCTTATTTCGTTTACCTGTATTTTTTATATTTCATTGTCGCATTAGTGCTATACTGTAATCGCAATGTAAATAAGAAATTAAATAAAAAAAACTATTGTACACACAATAATACATTAACTTATAAAACACTATCAGAGCCTCGCGGTTTCACCCGCGTAGTTCCCGTTCCCGTGGAAATTCCGGGATAAAATATAGCCTATGTCACTCCAAGAAAAGTAAGCTTTTTAATGATGAAATATTTTTTTAATCGGTCCAGTAGTTTCGGAGCCTATTCAATACAAACAAACAAATCATCCCTCTTTATAATATTAGTTTAGATATAGATATGTACATAGGCATTGGCATTGTATTGTTATACTTACTAGCTGCGCTCGCGGCTTTGCACGCGTTGTTCCTATGGAAACGTTTAAAGGTTTTTATATCACATTTTGGAGTGAAGAGGTAACAAACATCCATCCATCCATCCATCCATCCATCCATACATCCATACATCCATACATCCATACGTCCATACGTCCATACGTCCATACATCCATACATCCATACAAACTTTCGCATTTATAAATTAGTTAGTGATGACGTTCTAACATATTTGTTTCTCCTTCAGGTGGAGCTAATAGTACAGAAGATGCCGGACAGCAGTACGTTCGCGGGCTGCGCGCGCTCCGCCTCCCCCCCTCCCTCCTCCGCCTCCTCGTGCTCCTCCGCCTCCGCCTCCGAGCGGTCGGACACGCACTGGGACAGCGGTGAGGGCCCCATACCCTACAGTAGGCTTAGCGAGGACAATAGTCTCTTGAACCTGCCCTGCGACGCTGCGGCTATAGATACCAGCAGAGCGATCGGTGGGGCTATAGATACTAGCAGTGGTGCCATTGATGGGGCTATAGATACCAGCAGAGCGATCGGTGGGGCTATAGATACTAGCAGTGGTACCATTGATGGGGCTATAGATACCAGCAGTGGTACCATTGATGGGGCTATGTGTAGAAGTGTTGGAAATGACGCTGCTTTAGGCAGGAACATTGGTGCCGTTGACGGAAGAAATATTAGGTTCTGTGATGACGATGGTGTTAAACCTGGACTGATAGTGGAAGGAGAGAAAGGTTTCCAGGATGCTGGAGTTACGCTGGATGGTGTGACAGGTGGCATGATTATGGAAGTAGCCAGAAATACCCATCTGTTGGATAGTAATGTTGCAGGCAGTGATGGAAGCGTCAAAAGTAAAGAAGGAATTTACTGTCCCTACCATGCTGTAACTAGCTACCATCTTCCAGGTGGCATCGAAGTACAAGCGCCCATCGAAAACCATACAAAAAACACACCTTTCTTTAAAGGAAACCGCACCAAAAACACAACAAAATGCACGTGTGTAACCGTATCCAATCCCATACTTAACCCTATCTATATAAGCGATAATGCTACACTGAACCCTATTTACACCCGACCTTATAAATCCGGTAGCGATGTGCCTACAGTTAACCCGTTGTACTGCACTAAAGCTCCCGAGGTCAGGGTGTCTCCAGAACCAATGGATTACGCGAACGACGTGTTTTCCTCGGCACCCTCCTCGGCTAGAGAAAGCCCCGTCGAAGATAAGAAAAGAACAGAAGATAAAACTAAACCGAGGTTATCTCTAGGCGATATGAGAGCCTCTTGGAGAGAATTCAGCGGGAAATTTGCCTCGGACAGTCGACGGAAGAAAGACGATTCGTAAAGAACTCTAAACTCGTTGTCTTAGGGTTCAATATTGTCCCTGTTTAGGGAATTTGATGTGCATAGGGAATCGCGGTCGGTTAAGGTACAGTAATGTATAGAAATGGGGAAATTTACGCGTTGAAATTAAAGAATTTGACGGAAATTTCCCGAAGGATTGAAAGGAATGTTTATGCATGGAGGTAAAAAATACTTTTATCGTGGTAGAGTTCGGAAAGGGACAAAAGGAAGCTCAAAGTTGAGCGTATACGATTAGACGAAATGATTTGCGCTGTCTCAATGCGCGGCGATCGTTTCTCAATGTTAGTTTAGGTTAGTTATGTAGGCGTTATTATTAATTATTATTGTAATCGGATCTATTTAAAGACGCTTTGCAACCATGATGTATAATCAATTGCCTTATTAAGATGCGTTGTAAATAATAATATTTGAGTTAAAAGTGAAATTTAATGAAATGGACGTTTTGTGTTTTCGATGTTTCCCACCAACCCTTTTATTTGATTATATTGAAATTTTAAATGGGATGGATGGATATAATTTTTTTTATGAATGTATAATATATTCCATCAATTGCAGAAATGAGAAAATATAAAGGGCGGCCTTATCGCTGTGAGCGATCGCGTGTTTGCGAGTGGGGTCGTTTTTAAAACTGTTTTCACAGTGACTCAGTTTTTACTTGTCGAGTAATTTTACGACTCAATTATCGCACGGCTGGATCGTGCGATGACAACTTATATATTTTATATCAGGACTATTCTTGAGGCAAAGATTCTTCATACCTACATATTTCTAAGGACAAAAAAACTTCGGAAATAACGTTATGTCTGTGTTTTTAAATAGATCCGGTTATCTGTAATCTTAATTCGTATTTCGTTATAATGTTGTGTATTTGTAAAGTAGGCACAAGCTGTTAACACAGCGACGAATGTGGCTGTAATATTCATGTTGCATCAGTTGTTACTTTTCGAATATTAGATGCATAAACTTTGTAACATTGCATGGGGTTCTACCAGGCTAGTATATACTACTAAGATAATTAATGATTTTATCGGGTATTTAACGTGTTATTATAATAACAGAAGGTACGCGATAAATACCCGATAAAATCATTAATTATGTTAACAAAGCGCGAAAGTTAATTTTTTTAATCTACTGATATATCTGTGAAAGCAAAAAATGGAACATCGGTTCCTCCATCATAACAGATTTTCATTGAAAACTGTCAAAAAACCGGGACTTGAGACGAGCTTAGACCTGAGTTGCGTTTGAGTATTCGATAGTAAGTCTACTTAACTTTAGTAACGAGACGTAAACGTGACGTCTATTATTAGTATGTGATTTGCTTAGTTCTCTGACCGTACGATAGAAGCGCTATAGCAAATTGTATGGTAAAAAATACGTCACGATCTCGTTACTAACTTCAAAACGTCTCTGTACTCCGCCGCCTTGCACCACTGCCGCACAGTTCTAAAATATCCAATCCAATATGGGCTTTAACTCGTTATATTTAAATGCTATTTAAATTCACGGATGAGATAACAGACAGCTCGCAGGCCACTCGCTTGAAGCTTGCTGTAAGACGTTTTGTCTCTGTGATATGTATCTAAAGACATATCGAGAAACGTTCCCCTATCTCAGTTCCTCCATCGACCGATGTTTAAGGATGCCCGCGCGGCACAGCTGAAAGATGTGTCAATACGCGATTCTTGATCTATTTTTTCACTAAGTATTTCTATCGTTTACCTACGCCGCTTAAGCTAGAACGACATTTTTGTGGTCTGTTGTGTTTGTAGCGTCAGAAGCGCATCGGTTTCTTACATTAAGTTTAGTTATAAACATAGTCTTACTGTTTTACTATTAAAACTATCGTAGTTTGACGAATTCATTACGAAGGTTAGCGGGTTAACTACGAACCTTATTTGGTGGGTCTTATTTGATGAAGGTCTAAAATGTCAAAGTCAAATCGTTTATTTCTTTAGACTTACAAAATAAGTACTTAGACAAGTCAAAAATTTTTTCGGAGTTTTTTAAGGACTCGTTAAGGGATGATACGTGGGTGTTCTTCCAACACAAATAAGACCCGCTTACATCAGTAATGTGTGTTTTGTGATGTTATGTCGCTGTAAGAATTAGTATCTCAGCAAACGAAACCAGCTTCTGGCACGCAACTCACAAAACCACAATAGTGTGGTTCTTGCTTTAGTCGAAAATGGCCCATATAAACTTGCTAGCCTAGTACGGACCTATTTATAACTAAAGTTGTATTAACTTGTACATAGCAGCATGATTTGTTACAGTGACATTCGTTAATTAATGGATTCATAGTTATTTTATTAATAATTTTAATTGTTTTTAAAATCTTACGGGGAGGCGAGATCGCGTCTCGCTCGATGATCTCTTATAACCGATAGCTAGATGCTATAGGCCAGTTTTATTTAAATTACGGTAGATCTTTTCGAGGGATTAAAACAATATTATGCGTTTTAAATTGAAACTGTATGACAATCTATTTAATCTGTTAAGTGTAATTTCTTACATACTTTAATTAATACAATTAGCCTGGAATGCTCCACTGCTGGGCATTTTATATTCGATTTAAATTAATATTATTTTTAAGCCAAGTAAAAGCGTTATTTTTAGAATTTCCTCAGTTAATTAAAATAAATAAGACCGTGTTATAATTTAAAACGCACAAATACTGTCCTTATAAATTAATTGTTATACGATTTTTACTTCCTTTTTTAAGTTAAGACGGTTTACTAAATTAGCACTCATTTAAATGTCCTTTTTAATCTGAAATTTCAGCAATACAATAACTACAAATGACCATATAGCTAAATCACAGAACCAACATTATCAGATAAACTAATATGTTTAAATCCATGGGTGATGGCGGCGGTTAGTCTTGCCATGTTAACTTCAATATGCCACTGGTAACGTTTGCACCATGGGGTCAGGGAACCTCGGTACTCGGAAAATAAAATCGAAGTTTATATTTCGTTTGCGTGCCAAACCAACTCTTATATCGTTTACTAAGAATTGAGAGTTTGCTGTAAAAAAACTATAAACTGACCTCAATTATATGGTTTTTTCAAGGAAGCCATTGGCCAAAAATAATCGACAGAATCGGATTACCCAATCAAAAGTTCTAATAAAAATAAAGAGATGAAAAGATAAAAAATTAATACTTGTTTGAAATGAGAACCTCTTCCTTTTTTAAGTCTGTTAAAAATAAGCGTTTGCGTTTGCACGTTATCGAATCAACAACTTCGTTTTCGTTTTTATGAGTACGGGAGTCTGGCACTTCTTTTCATTATGTAAGATGCTAGCTTCGCCCCGTGACTTCGCACATTTCATAACATGGTATAGGGAAGCATTGAGAATCGATGTCTTTGTTGAGGCTTTAGACAGACTAAAAGTTTCACAAGCTTGTCCATCTATATTTCAGACCGTTGTTGTGCTTAAACTGATGCACCGATTTCAATGTAAGGTTTCTTTGTAAAAATGTTTATATATATTCTGAGAGTGATTTATGTTGGATGGAAAGCCAGTTTCATGTAACTAAATTATTCTTCAGCCCTCAAATCCCGAGACCTTAGCATTTAGGGCCTACCACGAATTTCTGTAGCGATGCAGGAAGCGACACAGTCGCACCGATGACGCTCTATTTGCAGCGTGGAGAGACTACCTATTTGTTTGTACCTATCTATGTAATTTCAACAATCGTGATAGGTATCGCTATTGCATCGCTACAAAAACTACGCTACAAAAGCTGTACTCGCATAGGGCTCGTCACCTTTGCGTAAAACGAAGCGAGCGGGGAGGAAAAGAGGAAAAAACTGACGGATTTAACATTATTATGACTTATTAATTCGCAGTCGAAGGCGTTATTTTTATTTAATGCCAGTATTTTTATCCCACTCTTGCCGCTTGCGTACCGCAGTAGGTGACAAGCTCTAGTACGACGACTATAGGCCTTATTTATCTGCCCTTTGCCCTGAGTACTTAAAGAATGGAATTATGAATGACTTCATCTCACTCTGTCGCTTGTATATGTACTAAAGGCCTGAATAAACTTTTAACGCGTTAGTGCACAAACTGGGTCGGAAGTTTCGCTCAGTTTGCATATTGTAGAAAGAGATGCCCTCTATTCCAGCTCAGAAAGACATGCTAGACAAATAGCGCTCTGTCGGACGGGTACAAACTGAATTGAGATTTTTGCGTTGGAAGTCGGAATCTAAAATGTATTTTTTCCGGCCCAGAAGCTCGCGTATTTTTGCTAAGCAGGCATAACAGATGACACCATTCTCAATCCCATTATTTAATTACACAGGTCATACCAAACATTTGATAAACTCATAGGAAACATTGGAAACTTCTGTTCATGGACAATATCAGTAAGATTGCGTGTGGTATTCAGGGACGGTGTGCGAGCGAGTCGGCCGGTATCGCCCGCTGTCGCCAGAAACCGCGCCAACCACGTAACTATCCATTTGTCTATCGCTATGCTGCAGGCTCTTGGTATGTCCCGGGAATTATATATTTATACTCAATTTGAATATTTATTTTTGAAGATGGTAAAATAAATAAAAAGTTTCTTTATTCAGACATATCAGTCCATAAATTAAACGGACTAAGTTTTTACAAAAATAAAAGATAAAATAAAAAAAAGAATTTAAAGCAGGTCGCAAACGCTGCTGAAGTCAACAAAAAAAAATATGTTCATTGAGATTGAAAAAGGCAGGGACCGGGTATTGTTAAAATTTAATTACAGAGAAACAAAATATGTATAAGAATAAAATTTGCAAATATTTATCTAAGAAACCAGAAATATCCGCCTAAACCTGACAAACATTTTTAATCAAATTTAATGCACTGCCTAGATGAGCTCACAATCAAAATAGTAAGTTCCTATTGTGAATATAATGACTGAACTTAAGCAAAAAGATTCTGTCATGAATGACTTTTTTAAATTCTAAATTCCTTGAACATATCTAAGATCCTGCACCATTTCTTGTTCCGTTCTAGCACGTTTTATAACCCCACCCGTTTTTCGTGTCTTTTCGTTTTCGTCCATCGCTTTTCGTTTATTTGTCCATCGCATTTTGTACGTGACTGAAAAACCCATGCAACTCACCAATTTATCTAATTTTATATGATTTTATCTAATTTATTGTGTTTTGTTTTATTTTGTGATGTCTGTTTGTTTTTTAACTTCCACATTACAGAGCTTTGTGTATATTTGCATGCTTTTTTGTAACATTTCTGTACCATCTTTATATTACTTGTTTCAACTCAACAATTTTGAAATGCTGTTTTCAAAATTTCTGAAGATTTTACAATTTGAAATTTTACACCTAATACTTTCAATGGATCAATTTATTCTCACAATTTATCTATTTATCCTACCAAACTAAAAAAATGGTACACAAATATTACAATTGTGTGAAGGCTGTAATCTTATCACATTTTTAAAACCTAACATTTTGTTTTTATAATATGGCCACTGAAATATCTCTCAGCTATTTTGGCTTGAGAGATATTTCTACTTTGTTGTGTGGATTGTGTTATGTGTAAATATTCACTAAAACTCGCAATAAAACATTATTCTAACATTCATTATCATGCTTGCACTGAATTCACACACAACACACGCCATATTCCGAACGCCTTTGTAAATAATTGTTGTTACTTATTTGGCGTTTGGATATATCCTGAAAATCTGCTTGAATTTTTGTTTGCTTATTTCTTTTATATTTTGTTTCAACGCAGAAGCTTATTGCAATCTAGAACCGTTGTAAATTATCGCGTATGTTATTGGTTTCATATTTTCTTTAGAATTTTCAAGTCCAGCATCAAAAATTCGAGCAAGTAGTGATCAGTGGCATATGTTGTGGTTATATGGCTTATCTGGGTTTCTTATTTCAGGTGAATCCACGTACTTGTGAGGTGGCACTCCTGACCTCAACACTTATAAATAACCCCGCTTTACCTCACCCGTGGCAAAGGTTCTTAACGCGATGTCCTAAAGACTATTCTCCCCTGAAGCCTTCTCTTAGTGACGTTAAACAAGTAGTGTTGTGTGTAGATATTTTATTGAGCGGTTTGTGCCATCATATGTGCCGCGTTCGGACATACGGCTCGACTGTTTGTGATAAAAATGAGTGCTGAATGAACTAATAGGACGTAATGAATATTGGTACTAAGCATCGTACTCGGATGTGATTTCCTTTCTCTGTCTAACTCGGAGTGATGGTCACAAGGTATGTTTTCGTCTGTAATCGTAAATTACGTAATTCTTATGACTGATAAGTACATTGTGTATTGTCGACTTTCTATGATTGTTTTATGGGCAGGTACTTTGTACTGTTGAGCTTAGGACAGGTTTTTATGAGGTATTTTATTGAACTACTTTTGGGTGGGATTTATTCTCAGTACATTTGTTAGTCAGTTGTATTGCCATAATAATCGGAATCTAATTCAACGATAAATACTTAGCTTGGAATACAAACATTCGATGCTAGGCCAGTTCGGCCATAACCAACCATGTGCGCAGGACATAATTATAGTGCGCAAGTGTGTATTCAAACACAAATGCACTTTATTATCATTATGACTCACTGGATGAGATTTCACCTATACTCCTGTCGCATCAAAATAAGTCGAATGCATGTATTCCTAGCTTGTTAAAATTGCCTAGTTACATGCCGGCCAGAATAGATTTGTATCGATTATCAGATGGAATGGAAGATGGTATTCAACGGTTGAATCTGACCTATTTATGTAGACCTTATTTCTGGATGTATTCCGAAATGTATCGCGTATTCTAGGGATTGAGCTGTGCGGTTGAGGTCTTGGCTTAGCACCACTTTATTTTTATTTATGACCACGATTAAATTACTTACCTTACTTACCGTAAGGCCTTTTACACATGAATACAGTTATGGCACAGTTGCCGTTCCGTGTAAAGAAGAAATGTCAGCTATGATCTATTTGTTATATAGCTACAAATTATATCAACAGATTCCAATATCATAAAATAAAATTCACAAGCTTTGAGTCGAAATATAGAGATATAATTGAACAATATTTAGTGAAGAAAGGATCTCAAATCAGCAAGTTCTTTTAATTATGTTTAAAAATCGTCAACAAGAAAGTTAATTTGAGGTTAAGTACTGCGGATTTGTGTATCTTTTGTGCAGGAATTAAAATAATCGAATATAAATAAACAGCAACACAATAGTATGGCGACCGTCCGATACATTTCTACTTTACACAGCACGACGACATACGTGCTGTGAAAAGTATGTATGTACCTTTGTACATACATACTTACTACTTGCTACTTGCATATCTGTTTTGTAATATTATTTTTAATGTCACTATTGTTTAAAATTTCATGGTAAGACTTTCAAATCAATAGGTAGTTATTAGACACTGTGGTGCCAAACCAAGACCGCAACCTTGATTATGATTTTGAGAATATTTAAATGGTATTAATAAGGAACCAAATTCTAGATGGTGCTCTTATGTTAACGTTTATAATGAAAAGGAAAAATGTATCTTACATCAATGTCACTAGAATCAACTTTCGAACGAACATGCATGCTTTTTCATTGCACCATCTTTTTTAAGTGAATTTTAATTTAAAGAAATACATTGCCGAAGCGCGAGGCAGTTTTTCCCACCACCTTTAATTTAAAATAAGTCAATTGGCGAGCGGTTTTTTTGTATATTTTCTAAAGATCTCAACAACTGCCGTCATTTTAGATTGTTTTTAGGATTGGCGTGATTGCTGTGAGATTTAAACACTTACAAATATCATATTTATCGAATTAATTACAATTATTGAGCTTCTATTCTTTCAAGTATGTATCACAAATTAATAAATATCGTATTGATGATTTTATGAATAAATATTTAAATTTTTATTTTGTATATGTGAAAAAACCTCACAGTGATCAATTTAGTAAAAAAAAACTTCCAAAAATATAGAATTTTTAATTAAAAATAGACGCAGGCCTATTTTCACTAAACTGAGCATATTCTGATGATGCTTTGACGGTACTCTTTAAAGCTGGATTCTTTAACTCTGCTGTGCCCCCAACTTATACAAATAATCGTATTGAAAAGAGTATAACCTACCATTTATAAGTATTCTTCGATTGTCAAGTGTATACGAAAATTTATTTGTCATTTGTTGAATGTGGTGGCAGACATAAAATATGACCCTTATTCCGTGTTATTTACATATAACTTGATGTCTAACTGCCTTACTAAATAGAAACGCATCACTACAGAAGTAGATGAAGCTGGACAACGCCATCTGTCAAGTTCTGTACTCAACAAGGTACAAGCTACAGTTTTTGTCTTTAGCGTAGTTAGACATCAAATTATTTTAGTTATGGCTTCTATTTACGTGTTTTATTTTCATTTGAAATGTGCTGTAATGGTATGGAGGAAAGATAAGTAAGATTCTTTTGAAGTTGTAATAACTGGCCGACAGAGGCGCTGATTGTTTATGCAAAACTAGATGCTAAAACCGAGATCCTGCGAAGAAATCAGATTAACAATGCAATTGCAACGTTTGTTTATAGAGAATTTATCGTACGATCTTGGTGGAAGCTTAACATTGAACATGGAATCTATTTCTAAACTTCCCTTCAAATCCATCGGATACTATGCTTCAAACATTGTACTGTACATACTATTGTTATATATAACTTAGAGTTAACTGAGATCTGTGTTTTAGATGAATAGGTTGTCGACAACCGCTGCCTGACGGGATATTTTATAATTTTGACAATAGCAACGCTTATGGCGGGTCCATTTGCGGTAAAAGGAATTTTATACCTAAGGCTCTTCTCTGAAACTGATAGATAAAATTAACTTATCACATAACGGAATCCGCGTTATATCTACTTACCTATACACAATCTTAATATAACAGCATTCATTAGACAGGTTTTACCCTGCCAGAACCTCGCCTGATTGCCTGAAAATGTTATAGAACTCAAAATGTTGCCTTGCCTTCATATTAATCTAAATAAGACGGTTAGTATCATTTAGTGCTATCCATTAGTTTAGATTTTGGGCAATCTGATTCATTGACACCTTAATAGCTGATATTTGTCCCATTGCTGGACGCAGGTCTTTCCCTGATAAGAGCTTTGTTGGCTGGTTTCATGAGAGGCAATGCCCATAATCCCCAATAAGATTGACACCAATGTAATACAATCTTCGTAAATCACTGATGATCTTTAACGGTCCACGGAAGACCAGCGCTATGGTAAGATCTGCTCTACTCTATCACACGCTGATTATACATAGATTTTGTCAGATTTTCTGGTAGTTCGGGGTTTATTTCTATGTAGGTATCTTATTCCTCTGTGCTGGCAAAATAAATATTTATATACCTTCTTTTACTTAACTTCACGAGTTTAATATTTACTTAATGATTAGGTAAAAGTCTGTTTTCATTTGCTTAGTTTTGAATCCCAAATCCTGTATGGTGTAATTTAGTTTTGGTATCAGAATCAGAGTAGAATCTTATTATTTGGTTTCTATGACGTTTAGAGGAGAATGTGATAAAACGGCTTCGTTTGTGCGTTGATGGCTCAAATCAATAGCAAGACTTCTTCGAATGTGGCAAGCATTTCGTAGCGCAGTATCTTGTTCTAGGATTGTATAGCTGGATACTAGAGAGCCAAGAAAAAACAATATTATTCAAACATAAGAAAGAACACCTAGTTTTGAAGTATGGCTCCGAAGGTCCAGCAAATCAAAGATTTTGATAAAGATATTTTTGGCAAAGAACAAGTTTTTCATCAATTTTGATGTATTATAAATGCGACGATTTTTTTTTTAACTTTTCGGTTGAGAAATAAATTTTAAAATGAATATTGTCCTGTATCAGTCAATTATTTGGAAATTCCAAGACATTTGAGCCATGATCGAATGCATGGAGTTTATCTAATATGTTATACAAAGTGTAAGAAAATATGGGGCGTAGCGTAGCGCGTTGGCGAAGGGAAAACTAAGGGTAAAAGCAAGTGTTCGAATAAGCATTTTGGATAAACTCTATTGATAGAAGTAAGAGTAAGGAATGGTTATTGTAGCTAGGTTAGATCGTGTTTAGATAGGTTTATTGACGTCATAGAAACGAAGGGATGTGAGCTGAGTAAACAATGAGAAAATTACAAAAAAATATTGGATCGTTTAGGATTTATTTGAATGTTTCTTTTACGGCTAATGCGGAGTCACGAATGCTTCCAATTTGAGTACGTCTTAAGTGTCATGCATTGTTTTAATTAGTTTGTAATTTATTTTTTTAATTGTATCGCTTCTGATTGCATCGTAGTTATTCTGTTAAGTATTTTTTGGCTCATGATTTGTTTTTTTTTATCAATCTATGCGTTACTCTAACTTCCATTATGTAAATAAAGTTTTAAATTCTAAATTTTTTTGTTAAAGTTTCAGCTCGATGTTCAAAATTGCGCACCCAGCAAATTACAATACTTTGGCGTCCGAGGTTTATAAAATAACGCGTATATATCACACCAAGTACAAAATATTTAAGTGTTAGTTAATGCCGTCTCGTGGCAGAGTGGACTAAGTCATTGTCTTTTTTATTTTCCAAAAGTGTTATTATCAGCCAACCTGTAGTATTTAGATTACCCCATTCCACGATGTAGTATTTTCTTTGCATTGGAAACTATTTATCGGTTAGTCGCTCGACCTCCCCACCCCACATCAAAGGTTTAGCTTTAATGATGGTTGTTTGCCTTATAAAAGAATGTGATCTTATGACGATTATACTGAAAGGGTGTCGCTGTGTTGCTAGCGTAGACCATTTGTGAAACAAACGCAATAATGTGGCAACACCATGAGTTGCTTGACTTCGCCATAGGTGCTGACTTAATCAACCTTGTTTCGCAAACGCTGTACGCTAGCAATTTGTACGAATAAAATGCCTTGTATAATGGATAACAAAGTGAAATGTAATATAGTTATTGGAAATTGAGCTGTCAGGATTGTTAGTGAAGGGGCTTTATCGGTTGGCACAGAATTCTTGTACTAGTGGTGCCGTTTTTAAATTGAGAGGACATGGGCCTTGCTATGTTGGTGCATTACATACTTACGATATTTCAACCAGCAAATGAAGGCCTGTGTGAAGTTAGCCAAACACTGCACTAATATATCACTGTCCTCATTTCAGTGTGGTAGAATAGGACGGCATGCTCCTGCGGTTATCTTCACATTAACCTTTATTTGCTGTTTGGATAATAGGTACTTGGTTAAGACGTTTCATTTTGCACTATTTCTCTATGTTGGATTTTACGCTGTCAATGAATATGTGTACCTTAATTGATTTCACCATAAAGCCCTTGCCTAGTGTTTCATTTTATAAATCATAAGAAATTCTTAGTTCCACAATAATTAATAAAAATATGTAAATTTTTCTTATCTTAGGAAGTAAAAGATCTCATATGTCTTATTTTTGTTTTGTCTTTTTTATATTTTGAGGAACTTCGGAATAGTCGAGTTGATTTAAAGACAACTAATGTAAAATAAAATATATTGATGTAATATTCTTATTGTTTTATTTCAATACCTGTTTAGATCCTAAAACTAAGCCACGCCGCACAATGATAAAACTGGCTAAGTTATGATTAGCGAGTTGTCAAACCATACAAATACGTAAGTTAATCAAGATTAGACATTTAAGAATCGTTGTGCAAGCGGTACTTAGGTAGGTACAAAATACGAGTTACAAACATATGTATATTGCATTGGAGTAAAATTAATTACATAACACATTTTAACACTTATTTGTATCAAAATCAAAGTTATATTCTAGAAATTATTGGAAATGCTCACCGAAAGTTAACTGATCATATTGTTTAGGAGCATACATTTCTGAACATATCTAATCAAAAAGTATAAAATATCAGCTTTGAGCTGCACCAAATAAATGCCAGAATACAATAGGTAGTACCTAACAACTAGCAAAATTTTACTATAAGATTTATCGTAGTTTGACGAATTCATTATGGTCGTGGGCGTTCTTCCAACACAAATAAGGTTCGTACCCGCTTACATTCGTAATGAATAAGCAAAATGTTGAAATATGATTCAAACCAATTTATAACTTATGTTTCAGCATACAGGATGCTACAAAATAAGTGCGCAGAAAAGCAACTAAAAAATAGTTCAACCAAAGTTGAACATCTGGGAGGAGTCAAAAACTATCCCAATTGGTCTTTTATAGTTTTAGTACACACTTTTTGTGGCATCCAATACGCGTCGGTTAGAATCTTAGGTCCTTGTATGAAAGCTTACTCAGTCATCGATCCAAGCTTACTCAATTATACGTCACTCAATCATAACCAAATAACTAATATTTTTTTCGCCTACAAAATAAGCGTAAACAGGTAAAATTTTAAACTAAAATATAATCAAATAAGAAAAGGGTGACTTGATTCTCTTCATTTCAATTCTTTGTCTTCCAGTGAAAGAGCTCAAGAATACATTGATGACCGAGCAAACTTTCACAACTCGAAAAGGCATTTAAAATTAGGTTTAAATTCGTCTTAACATACATTTTACAGGTACAAACTGGCTTCCCACAACCTTCAAACAAGTGAACCGCTAGCTGTATGTTATCTTATGCCGTCAATACAGAATTCATCTTAACATAACGAGTTAGAATGCTCATATCTTAATAGTTCGCTGGATATAAGCACCAACCTTTATAAGGGAAGCTGGACCCGAATTTCACATCACGTCCTACCCGCCTCTCCTCTAACCTTGAGGGAAGCTAGACCATAATTTTCCGCCATTCCCCCTAACCATTAGGGCTCTTATACACGGACTGCACGTCTCAAATGCAGCTTGCCGTCCGTGTATAAGACCGCTTATAGGAGGTAGACCGGTATTTAAAATCCCGTCCTATCCTCCCCTCCCTCTCCCCCTGCCCCTGAACCCGCCCCTCCCCCTCGTCCTTGTCCCCTTGCTCGTGTTGGGCGGACTCTTGGGCCGCAGCGACTCTATCCGCTCCGTGCACCCGGTGCTCTCGCGGCCCGGGCTGAAGTAGGAGAGGTACAGCTCCGAGTTGAAGTTGGAGTTGGTCAGCTCGTGGCCGATGGTCACCCAGCCGGGGCGGATGGTGGAGTCGCGACCGAACAGGTGGATTCTGGAAGATATAAGTATTTTTATACCTGGTCAGAAAGTTGCTTATTCCTTTTCCAAACATATGATAGAAATAAATTAAAATGGGACCACACGGGAAGCACCAGCTTTCAAATAATAATAAAAATGATGAAAATCGGTGTACCCGGTTAAAAGTTCCGAGGTAACAAACAAAACAAAAATACAGTCAAATTGAGAACCTCCTCCTTTTTAACCGACTTCAAAAATGTTACCTCAGAACCTTTGACTGGGGGTGGTCCGATTTGCATGATTTTTATAATATATGAAAGCTAGTGCTTCCCGTGACCGATTTTAATTTGGTTCAGATCTGACAATGGGATCCATATAATTGAAATCGGTTTATATTTTTTTTTATTAAATTATTTTGAAGTCCGTTAAAAAAGAACTGTGTGTTGTAGTATTACAATACACTACATAGATAGATATTATATCACAAACACCCAAAAATCTCACCCTCAAATATCTGCAGATCGTATACACATTTGTCCCTATGCGGGAATCGAATCCGCAACCTCCGTCGTCGCAGGCGTAAGTATATCAGTTATCTAGTACCCATACCACAAGCTCTGTTTAGATTGGGGCTAGATAATGCTGCGTGAATGGTCCAGCATTTTTTATTATTTTATTATTTATTTCTTAGTTCCTCAGTTACCTTCTGCGTCCAAGACAGAAGTGTTCCATGATGTGGAAGATCTCGATAGGCTTCTCCGTGCTGCCAAACTCCTGGTCCTCGGATATGATGAGGTCAATGTCCACATTCGCGTGGATGAAGTCTCCGTCCACTGACCTTCTGACGGTCCCTGGAATAAAACAATAATAAAATAAAATCAATCCTTATTTCCATTAATACAATAAATGTGCTCTTAGAAAAGGTTAAATACGAATAAAATACTTAATAGTAACAGATTCAGATTAATTTATTGATATAAGATAACATGTCAAAATGGTACATAAACTAATAATAAATAATTGGTACACATGTTAAAAAGTTAAATTAAATACACAGTCAAAAGAAAAATGGGTCAAATAACACATTAATCACCTAATCCACTAATATTAAAATGCGAAAGTTTGGATGTATTGATGGAAGGATGGATGTTTATTACCTCTTCACGCCAAAACTACAGAACGGATCGGGCAGAAATTTTGAATAGATGTAGTTCTAGGCCTGGAATTAAACATAGGGTATTTTTGGGTATATTATACCCCATTAGTGTGATTAATGGCCTCGTGAACCAACCTTTGATGCCCATAAGGCAGTGCTCCTTGGTCCGTTGGAACACAGCATTGGTCTCCAAGTTCTTGGAGTGTCCCGGGTTCTTGATGTTCGTCTTGATCCAGCAGATGTCTTCACAACGCCGGAAGCCCCACTTCTTGAGGCATTCGCGACCCATGTCCAGACCTGGCAATGGGATACCAGTTAAATATTATTTACCACACTTCTCTTATACAGGTTGGAATTTTGTAAAGCCACCTGGAGGGAAAGTACTCTTAATACTGTAGATAGAAAATTTTACTCAAATAAAACATTCCATTATTTTTGATAAGAAAGAAAACTGCATTCAAAGATTTTAGAAAATTGCTTGCCACACACGTTGTCTCACTAAAATCTTTGAATGCAGTTTTCTTTCTTATCAAAAATAATGGAATGTTTTATTTGAGTAAAATTTACTATCTACAGTATTGGAATGTTTTATTTGAGTAAAATGTTCTATCTACAGTATTATGAGTACTTTCCTTCTAGGTGGCATTAGGAAATTCCACTGTATAATGTGTCTAGTGTACAATATATCAGGCAGTACAATACTGGTCGCGCATTATTTACACGTGAGGGTTTATTTAAGCTTGAGCCAAGCGGAGCCAATATTGTACACAACAATAATTAGAACCCTTTTTGGCACAGATTATCAAGGTAAACATTATTCGGCCGTGCAATAAATTGTCGTGCATTATAGTGACCCACTGCAGCGCCAGAACGTCTCCCCGGGCCAGAGGCAACTCCACCAGCACCACGCCGAACTTTTTATTTTTTTATTTTTTGTTTGTTCCGCCTTTTTTCCTCCGATATGGATCGGAGACATTTTTAGGCTATAACATTTTGCTTAAGCTGTTTAATTTGATACATAAGCGATCAGTGCAGTTTCGCGTCTGGTCGTGTCGTTGTTATACATACATACATAATTACCTATGTTACATAGAAATAATTTTATTCTTTACTTTTATTTACTGTTTTTGTGGTTTTTTCTTTGTCATTTTTTTTTTCTTTTTTTTTGTACTTATATATTACATTACACTTTAAACAATTACAAATATAACTGAATATGTACCTGTTTACATTTATATACATATTTATTTTCATGCGTACAATATATTTAATTAAAAATATACTGCGCTCATGATAGTCTCTCATGTTAGCTTAGTAGGTACCTATTGTTTTATTTATCCTATTCGGCACCACGCCGAACTTATTGTTCATCTGTGTTGTGTAGATGAGGTAGTGGACTGACCGTCTGAGGAGCCGCACCAGAGGAAGATGAAGCTGCGAGGCTGCGCCACGTGGTGGAGCTCCAGCGCAAGGACGTCCTGCCACCGCCAGCCCGCGCCCAGCGGCGGCTCCACCAGCACTACGTCGAATTTGTTTTTCATCTGTTTCAGGTCGAAGGTCTGGAAGGAGATCAGTTGGTTAGTATGCGAGGATATCCACGTTTTATTTACAGTTTTGACAGCGTAGTAAATAGATAAAAAAAAAATTGTTTATTTCGGACAATTTGAAATCCATAGCATGTATCCGTAGTGAAAACAATTTTAAGAATATGGTTTCGACAGTAAATTATCTTAGTTTCTAACCGCGGCTTCGCACCTGTTGCCTGCAGTCAATATATCTATGAAAACTTTTTGTATACTCATAAAAATAGAATAGTTTCAATAAATATAAAAAAATAGCAATATACATAAAGTAAATACTAGAAATAGACATAAAATGATCGCTGTACCCACAACTAGGCTTCAAAAAACGATGTATCTTTTAAAAGACAAAGTATACGCTTCTACAACAACCCCTACTGAGCTGCAAAAATTATCAGTAAATAAATTCAAACAAACTGTCAAAACTTTACTGCGCAAACTGTGCAAAATGGCTTACTATAAAATATCAGATTTATCTAGAGGATAAAAAAGCTTGGGACGGATTTTGCTCAAACTCGAAATATAACAACTAACAGGCTAAAGGTTTCTTCGACGTTTTTTTACTTTACCGAAGCGGCCAAAATAAAAAATATTACTTTATTTCCGTGTCAGTGTATTTCTTAATATGATTTGACCTTTTCTAAGTGTACATTCATTGTATATATACAGGGTGTTTGGTAGAGGATCCGACAAATGAGTTGGGTGTGTTCGGAGGCCCATTTGGAGAATACAAGTTGGCCGAAAAAAAACCCTGATACCCCCTTTTTGTACCTCGAAATTGTACCTATTTCCCACCATAACATTTGTAAAATCTGTTTTAGACCGGATGTTTGTAGTTGAGTTTGGTCTCTGATACACCTTCAGGCCACGCAAGCCAAAATTGGATACAAATCAGAGCTAACTAACTGATTTAGAGCTCATAGAGTGAAAAAGTTAAATAAATTTTGCAAAAAAATTAAATAAATGCGTTTAAAAACTTCTCTATTTATCACTTATTACAACGACATAAGAAGACGGGAGTTTAGTAACGAAGAATACGCCGACATGGTTTTTGCCTATGGCCGAGCTGACAACGGTAACAGTCAACAGTGGTTACAGTCGACAAAGGTTCAACAAATCAAAACAGAAAAAAGATCACGATTATTGTCAAACACTGATAGCAGTCAAAGCTCGTCTAATTACACTTATTTTATTGGTTAGACAACCGGTAGCTTAAGCCTTAGCACGCCGCCTCTGCATTTGTGGAGAGACGGAGAAGAAGAACTTATAACAATGGTTTTATACCCGCTCGTCGTACTTGGTCCCTTACTTTACGTAGATGACTCATTATTTATTCCTGGAGTTGTTACTTAGAATCTTATTTTTACTCATTAAGCTGGTAAGTATTATACCAATTTAATATGTCGTTGTAGTAAGTGATAAATAGAAAAGTTTTTAAACGCATATTACCTCCAGAATTGCAAGTGGTTTTTTTTTAGATCACTGTGAAAGTTGAATTTTGAGTTAAAATTTATTTCATTTTTTCACTCTATGAGCTCTAAATCAGTTAGTTACCTCTGATTTGTATACAATTTTGGTTTGCATGGCCTGAAGGTGTATCAGAGATAATATTTATTCAGACAACAGCAACATGGGCCCCCCTAACACGCCCAACTCGTTTGTCGGACCCTCTACCATACACCCTGTATATATACAATGAATGTACACTTAGAAAAGGTCAAATCATATTAAGAAATACACTGACACGGAAATAAAGTAATATTTTTTATTTTGGCCGCTTCGGTAAAGTAAACATTGGAAATAAAGCATTTTTTGAATTTGTTATTTCTGTGGAAACGTTTTATTTCCCTTATGGAAACTCATTTATGGTCTACAAAGTATCATCATCATCAGCCTATACTAGTCTACAGCAGAACATAGGCCTGCCCTAATGAGCGCGAATAATGATTAATTTTATTTCAAAAAAACTACCAACTTCAATTTTTAAGCTATTGCATAGCGAAAAAACCTCACGCTCCCCACTCCGCCGGGCAAGGAGGTGTGGCTTGAAAGCCGTGCATCGTTTAACGTCGTTTCAGTTCGGCAGTCTTCGACACGGCGGCGCGGCGTTGTGTGCGTGCGATTAGACGTATTGTACGACTCTACGAAACTCGCACGAATCGAGACGAGCTGCTCCGAAATCGGACGAATACATAAGCAGCTGTTTATGAGAAAGTATATAGGTGTATAGGGTCACCACGCTCAAAAAGTGTAACTTGAATTAATATCAAAGAAAAAGCAATACTGCATGAATAAAATAAATAAATAAAATTATAATTGCATAAGTTGATAGAAAATGCTATGCAATAGCTTTACCGCGGCAGTCCCCGAGTGCCACACGTCTTATTTAGGGATTGTTGTGATATTAAAGAAAACCAAAACTATTATCTATTAAAATTAATCAATACCTAACCCTTATAACTACAAATATGTATAAAATTCTATAAAATCCGACTATGAGACCACTTTTAGTAAAAAACTTAGAAAAAGATACTAAGATAAAGATGTCTATGAGGGCTGGTATGTTCACCAGCTCTCAGCTGCTCATCTTTTATCCAATAATAATAATAATAAAAGCCACAACAAACTAAATAGATCTCATACATTAAGTCCATAACATACCTTTAAATCACACTTGAGATACATAGGCGGTGTTGCCGTCTGCGCAATCAGATCATCCTTCAACTTGATCAGCTCCCTGAGTTTGGGGTACTCTTCGAACCTGTCCGCGAGCCCTACGTCTCGTATGAAGTTCTGAGGCCGTTGCCCGGTGTCCACGAAGTGTTGGCAGTAGTCGTTGTGGGGGTTTGATGATTGTGTGCCCTGGAATATAAGTTAATAATAAATAAATACCTCAACCTCATCTCAACAACCTGTATTGGTCCACTGCTGGACTCGGGCTTTCCCATGATAAGCGCCCTATTGGTGTGTATCTCAGGGAGGGTAGTGCCCATAATCCCTTCGCTGGGCATTCGGGTCAGGATCGTAGTTCTGCAGAGGGTGCTGCTGCCCGCCCCCTGGTTTTTTATGACCATCTCTTTGAGTTTGGTTTCAGTTGAGAGGTATCTGGTGTTTTACCGCAACTAGGTGGCAACTTTTTCCATGTTGGGTTGTTGGCTGCTAATCTAACTAATCTAACCTGATGTCCTGAGAGAAGTCTAGAAGCCAAATTGGAAATTTACTTAGCTTAGCTTACTTGAGCTGACTTGCTGAGTTTGTTGGTAAAATTTCTTAAGTTTTTGAAGAGAAAGAAAACGCCACATTGTTAGAAAAATTAATTTATGAAATAAGATAGAGGTCACTCACTTATAGATATAAAATAAGTGTTTAATTATCATAATGGTTTGAAGTAGGTATCAGGTTTCTGAGATATTCACATAAACCTGACACTTTAAGCCCTACTTTAACACAAAAATAAATCATAAGTGATTAGATTTTAACCTGACACAGAAAACTAAATCATTAGATTGATAACTATTGTGATAGTTTATCTCATAGTCTCATTTAATCTTCTGGAATATCTGCTGATAAGGTGCTACATACCTTCAGAAATGTAGAAGAGTCAGTATAAACCAGCTCATCAGCCTGGTCTTTAGAGGGGGTCTTGTCAGTCGGCTCGCGGTGCTTTCCTTTGGCCTGTTTCTTGCTCGGCACATCTACGTTGGAACCCAAGGCATGTCTCAGGTCACTTACACTCGGCACACCAAGCTGTAAATAAATAAATAATGGTGGATAAATCACACAGCATTATCTAGCCCCAGCAGAGCTTGCGTTATGGGTACTAAATAACTTCTATACATAATACAATACACTACATAGATAGATAGAAGAAAACATCCAGAACACCCTGAACAAATATCTGCAGATTGTACACACATTTGTCCTGAGGCGGGAATCGAACCCGCAACCCCCTGCATTGCAGGCGGACCTTCGCCCACCGCAACACAGAGGTCGTCGAAGCTGTAAAAGTTCGTAGGTATGGAAAACTTTATTGACAAAGAAAATAGCAGCCAAATAATAGAAATAGATTACAACTAGTATTTACAATTGAAATAATTGAGATATCTGTAGTCAGTTGCAAACGGTCTACAGGTAGTTCAACTGATCCATATCAATACCAGTCAGAAGGGTCCCCAAGATGCTGGCCGGATTGCCCAGCTGTATGGCAATGCTTGATGCACTGCGCCAGATACTCACCAGCTCTCTCTCTCCTGTCACATGTCACACAATATGGAGTTTTTATTTACTCATAAATAGATCATGACTCCTTAGACAACTTTTCAGTTTCTCAGTTTCGGATCTGGAAATACACTCCCATCTTAAAAAGCTGCCCTGTGTTGACTGAGTGTGTGATCCTACTAATAGTAAAAGGCAAAGGTTGCTGAATAGATTAGACATGGAATACCCCATTTTATTCCAATAAACGCCCGCGAAGCTGCGGGCAGGTGCTAGTTCATAATGTATTGAGTAAAATTACACAATTGTGGTAAAAGAACCGACAACCAACGCAAGAAAAAGAAACGGCATTTTTACGTAAGCAACAAATAATTAAGACTTATTGCGTGTAGTTATGGTTCATTTTGGATGCCGAAAAGGAATTTACCGTAAACAAACTTGCAGGTTATGAAGTTATACAACAAATTACCGTTTGTGCAAGGAGCTTTTTCCTCTTCTGCGACCGTTCTCGTAGTTCCTTGAGTTTGTCGCTCATTTTGTGAAGAGCTTTTCAAGTTGTCTCCATGAATTTTCAATGAAATTTGTTGTTTGTTTGATGAAAAAACAAATCCACTCTACAAGTTTGCAAATATTGCGGATACTTTAGTGTTGCCATCTAACACAAAAAAGTACTGCCAGCCAGCTTGGTTTTCGGGCCCTATCTTAGCTTTTATTCATATCCTAGAAATGAAAAATAAGGTATTTTATTGTGTGGACCTATTCTCGGTATTCTTTACACTCTCACATTCAATCGTGGCGGAATTCTGTGTGAATCACGAGTTGAAACCGAAACCAACAGACGCGACAGATACAGACATCGTCATCGCGGCGGCGCGGCGTCTCGTCGTACATTAACTTTGGTCGCACTAAAATTACTTTGAGTTAGGTTACAAACGTAACCAGAAAAATATCGAAGAGCATCTTAAAAAATACCTCTAAAATAACCCAAGTTTGACTAATTTTTTATTTCAAAATTGTATTTATGAATGATATAACTATGGGAATTAATAACGCGATGACACAAATATCAAAAAACGAATGAAAATAAAATGTGTAATCTATTACAATATTAATTAAAAATAAGCCAGATCTAGTCATTTATAACCATCTATTTGATGGCAGCATTAATGCCGTTTCGTTACGCGCTGTTTATTTCTGTTCGATTGTAACTTAAATTTAATTTTTCACTAGCAGCGCCTCACGGTTTTACCCGCATAGTTCCCGTTCCCGTGGGAATTCCAGGATATAATTTATAGCCTATGTCACTCCCTGAAAAAAAGCTTTTAATGATGAAATATCTTTCTTAATCGGTTGTTGTAGTTTCGGAGCAGTCAATACAAAAAATAGGCTCCGGGTTTGGGTTTAGCTCGAGTTTAGGTTTTGTTTTTTTTCAAGTTAATATGACCTATCTGCAACAACGGAGATTTAAAAAAAAATATTTAGTCCGAAATTTGATACGGAGAGTTCAAATTTTTGATCACTACGGCTACAAATTTAATAATAACGAATTGATTTTCTCTGGAAATAATCGTGGATAAATGGCCTTGCTATGGCGCATCACAAAATATTCCTAGCCACAACTGCTCGTTTTTTTAATAAAAATAATAAACTAATTTTTATTTTTAAGTGTTGTGCATTCTATTTTTTATGTTAAAGTTTGAGTTTGTAGTATAAAAAAAAAGTATGGAGACCGGGGTGTCCCACAGCTTAAAAACTTGCCTATTTCACATTGATTTATTAAAAACGAAGATGAGGTTCTGGTTGCTCGAAAGTGGCAACCTCAAATTGTGTAAAATTGTGTTCTCCCACATCAGTCACCGTCTGACCGGCGGCACGGGCGGTCGTGATTCGCGTGAAATATTGTTGTCTCGGTCTCACTTCGGTCCTAGAAACGTACTCACGCCCGGAGCTGCGAGGAACCACTCACGAATTCACGATACGTCTTTCCGTCTTTGTTCTTCTTTGTATTGCACAGGACTAGAAATATAACTGTGAGCGTATGTGTTTTCGTCTAGTTGTAACTTGTAACACATGCCAATTTTTGAGTAAGCGCTGGGAGAACGTAACCTATCTTCCCTTTTTAAATCAATGCTATTTCATGTAGTTTCTTATTGGTATTACACTAAATTTTCTAATTGTCAAATTACCGAGTTAAGGCTAAGGTTATGTTTCTCTAGCCCTATTTTTATGATAACAAAAACAAATAATGAAAAAAAATGAAAAATGAAAATATTTTTATTGCAACTTAAACAGAATAAGCAAATATAGAATTAAAACTAGGTACATAATAGAAATAATTTCTGTGTAAGTAGAGATGTTTTACGTAAACAATAAATAACAAAGATTCCCACACTAGGCTCAGCCTGTATCGTGGGAACCAATATGTTTAACATGTTCGGAGTAAAATCAGCCTCAGTTGACTATCGAAACTATGCTGAGTTATAAAAAATAAAAGTTTGAGAAAAAATATACAGACAATAAAAATATAAAGTAACAATTATTATCAAATCAAAAAGTAAACCAAAAATTAAAAAATAAGACTTATTATAATTAATAAAACACACACGATTTAGGGGGGGCTGAAATAAGAAGATAGCTCAGGAGACTTTTAGCAATAAGCTTTCAGTTTGTTCGTACGATAGAGTATGTAACCAGATTTGAACAGCGGATTTTAATTGGGCGACAGATATAGATTTAAAGTCTTTGCAACAGTGCTTGACAACCCTATTATAGACAAAGCATTTAATATGGTCTCCGAAACGCTGGGCAAATGTCGTAGAGACTGAGGGAACCATGATTTTGTTTGGATTGCGTTGTCTGGTTAGGTGATATTTTTGCAGAAACGAGGTTGATGAGTGAACATTCAGACAGATTTTTAGGAGGAACATCTTTCTTACCGAAAGAACACCACTCTCCTTAAAAACCAGGTCTGTTTCGTATCTTCGGGGCTTTTTTAATATAGTTTTTAGTACGGAGCGTTGAGCTCGTTCAACCTGAATTAGTACGGTTTTCCCGACAGAACCCCAGGCGATTAGGCAGTACGTGAGCAACGACTGACACAGGGCGTAGTAGACTGCCATTAACGTTTCGAATTTTGCCACCTCACGAAGCTTCTTCATCACGTGAACTACTTTGCGCACTCTGCCAGCAAGAGCTTCAATATGCTTTTTAAAGGAGAGCTTCTCATCAATTATGACACCTAAATATTTAAGTGACACAGACCTAGAGAGCTCTTCGCAGTTACAGCTCTGGCTATAGTTTTTACAGGTGTGCGTATGAAGTTTAAGGGGTGGCAGGGAAGAAGGTGGTTCTGATGCTTTCGTTTTGTAAAAGCACGCATAAGTGGTTTTTTTACCATTTAGGGTAAGCAGATTATGTTGTAACCACCTATGTACTTTATCCAGGCCAGTTTCCGCAGAGGACAAGGCTTCTGTCCACGTCTTCCCGCAAAACAGTAGGGCAGTGTCATCCGCATAGCACAAGGCTTCCATGTTGGCAATAGGAAGCTCCAGTAAGTCGTTAATGTACAAAATGAACAGTGTAGGGCCAAGGATGCTGCCCTGTGGGACTCCGTAAAGCACACGTTGAGGAGCACTGACAAATGCACCAACCTTGACACACTGTCTCCGTTCATGAAGATAGCTATTAAACCAGTCTAGTGCACAACCACGAACACCCAGGCACTCCAGCTTTCTCAGCAGAATCGGAGTGGAGACAGTGTCAAAGGCCTTCGCCAGGTCCAGGAACACGCCAACAGAGCACTGTTTGTTATCTAGTTGTGACGATACAATTGAAGTTAGTAGTGAGACAGCGTCCTCTGTTGATTTGAATTTACGGAAACCGAACTGTCTATCTGAAACGAGCTTTTTGGATTCTATGAATTTAACTAGCCTGCTGTTTACTAATTTCTCTAGGAGCTTTGAGAAAGCACACAAAAGGGAGATGGGGCGATAATTATCTACTAGGTCTTTTACACCACCTTTGTGAATTGGGCAGACAACAGCAAGTTTCCAGGCATCAGGGAACACACCTGCAGATAAACTCTCGTTGAAGATCATGGTCAGGGGCTCAACAATTGATTTACAAGTGGCTTTTAATAGAGAGTTACTTATGCCGTCGATTCCTGGTGCTTTATCTTTGGAGAGGCTTATGATTAGATTCTCGACTTCTTTTGGATCGGTTGGTTCCATGAAAAACGAATCAACGGATGTGTTTTTAATCTGGATATCTTCAGTTAGCTCGTTTTCAGATTTTGACAGGTTTATCAGAGTTTTGTTAGCTAGTTTTTGTCCTATAGTTGTGAAGTGCGAGTTACATATGTCTAGCGACTCTAAGGGGTCGTTACTGCAAGCGAGATTTAACAATTCCGTTGATTCCACTTTAACCGCGTTTATATGGCATACTGATTTAATTGTCCTCCATAACTTTTTAGGGTTATTCTTATTGGCTAGCAGCTCTGCATTTTCATATTCTAGTTTTAATCTACGTGTGAGTTCAGAAAAAAAGTTTCGGTAACGAGTGTATGAAAGCCTGATGATGTCGTTATCAGGATCCAACCTTGCTTGCATGTGCAATCTGTCACGATGACGCATGCAGCGCATAAGTCCTGGCGTAATCCAGGGCTTTATATTGAACTTAGACCTTGATAACCTTACGATCCGCGTGTGCTTATCAATAATTGCAGAAAATTCTGAAATAAAAGCATTCGTTAATTCGTTGACGTTGCCTAAGCCACCGAGAATATCAGTCCAGTTAACCTCCTCAATCTCCTTCTTAATAGCGTCAACGTCTCTTTTTAGGGTGAACCGACTGGTTCTCGGGGGCTTAGCCGCGTTCAGACCTATACCTAAGATTGCAACGTAGTGATCGGTTATATCGGTTTTGCATACTACGCCTAAACTCGAGTTATGTTGCTTACTCTTGACGTAAATATGGTCTAGGCATGAGGACTTTCTAGTAGGCTCAGTGATCGCCGGGAAAAAACCATTTTCTGCCATAAAACACAGGTAATCAATATTGGAGACTGTATCTAGAATATTGATGTTTATGTCACCAGCTATAACTACCGGGTCTTTGGATACGCTTTCGAGGTGAGATTCTAGTGAGTTTAAAAAGCGGTCGATGTTTGGAATTGAGGGCGATCGGTAAATTCCAAGAATAACTACATCGGTACCAATTTTAATTTGTAAGCTGTCAGCATCATCGATATTGGGTTCAAACACTGTTGCTTTAAGCGTATTTAAAATATAAACTACAACACCACTGTTTTGGTTATGGACTCTTTCAGTATGATAAGCGTTATAGCCCGATATTTGAGGAATTACATTGTTACAGGAACTCAACCAACATTCAGTGAGAATAATAACATCAACTGTGATATCTAAGCGTGACAGAAATACTAAGAACTCATCGAAATTACGAGAAATACTTCTAATGTTCAGAGTTATGATTTTAAAACGATGTAATTCCGAGAAAATAGATCCACACTGGTCAGGATCCGACAGGGACTTGCACGTAATGCCGACGGAGTCTATGTCGTCTCCCAGGCTGCTGATGGGATGGACCTTATCTAAGGTCTACTGTTATCGAGACGAGGTTGCAAACACGCGGTCTAGATCGCCTTCCGTGCGTATGAGCACAGCTGCGGATCCTTCCCGCTGCCTGATGTAGATCGCTCCATTGTGGCACCAGCAAAAAGAGTAGCCTTCATCTTTACATCTTTTTCTTGCTTCGCGAAACAACATTCGATTTTCCTTAGTCAGCCTCTCATTAATATACACCTTCAGTGAGGAGCCAGGGACCTCTAGGTCGGCGCTTGTCATGTTCTTGCGGGCTTTGGATGCTTTAAGCAGCTGATCCTTTTTAGTCCTTCTCAATAACCGAACGATCACAGGGCGTGGCATTTTGGGTCCAGCTGAGCTGGGCAGTACAGCAGGTCTTCGAGAACCAACTCTAAAGATCCAATCCACTTCTTTCTCGTCGATCTCAACTCCTAGCTTTCGTGCAGCCACCTGTATAGTATGATGCAGGTTTTCTGATGAAGATTCTGGAATTCCAATGAATTCAATTTCATTTTGAAGCCTTTGCTGGGCTTGCGCGTTAAGTTCGCTTTGCAGTTGACTAACCGTTGATTTTAATATCGTGAGTTCTTCATCCCTTTTCTCCAGGTACTTGATGCGGGAGTCTTTCGCCTGCATAGCGACCATAATCTCGTCCAGGCGCTCCTGGGTTAAATTAAGCGATTGAGTTACATCTTCCAATCTGTTGGTGAGTCTAGCAAGCTGCTCGGTTAGCTCTTTTAAACCCGAGGAACTCTCACCTTCTGCTATATTGGAGTCAGTCTTCTTTCTCGTAGTGACATTTTGTGAGTCTGAGCTAGACCTTACGGGAGTGTGACTGTTATCTCCACCCTTTTTTTGTTGGGCGCAACACTCAGGACACTTCCAGGCCTTTTTCCGCTCAGCGGACATAGTGTCAGTGTTAATGTAAGCACATTGAGTACAAAAATATTTTTCACATGTTGTACTGGTACACCTTATTGTGTTACTATCCTTCGTTTGCTTACGGCAACCTGCACAAATCTTCATGTTGAAGCGAAGTATCTCACTGAGGCAAACCGCTGTTGTGTCGTTAAGTGTTGGTTCTGCGCAAATAATCTTTGGCTTCAATGCACGCTCTGACGTTGACGCGGTAGCGGTCGTACTCTGAACGCTAGATTGCACCTTACGCCGTACACATAACCGCGATATTTGCTTGCACGAGACTCTCACTGCACTCGACACTAAGTTCGTTAATGACTTGTAATAATTAACTTGGTCTTACTGTATTTCACACAATTGCGCTGGGATACACTGATTTTTTATGCTATCATTATAAGACGTATGTTTTGGTATCACTTATAAACAATTTTTGTCGTTTTAATTGGTTAAAACAATATTTTGGTTTAGGAGTGACTTGGCAAGATGTTGACTGTCTAACTGAGGCGTCAAAGATCAAATCAAATTAGAAAAAAATAATCAAATTAGAAATTTATTCCAAAATCAGTGAGAGTACTTTATGGTACTACCTAGTTGTTTAGGGTTAGGGTGTTATTAGGTAATAATTGAAACGACAATTTCAAATACTCTTATAACAAATTTTCAAGTTGTTTGCCACCTAGGTACTCTAATAAAGGCTCTACATCTTTTTATGAATGATCTTTTTTTGGACACAGACCAGAAGACCAGAAAAGACACATCACATAAGAGCCAATATGATAGCGCCACCTATTTTATCATGCATACTATTACGTTTAACACAGGAAATTTAAAAAATCCATCGTATATATTGTGGTAAGTATCTATTATATAGCTATTTTTAAGACCTCTGTGATAGTTTTATCATGTATAGTTTAGGCAGACATGCAAAAATAGAGTTTGGTGGCCAAAAAGGGTAAGTTCGTATCTCTGCCTAAGCTTTACAAAATAAAACTATTAAAAGCATTAATAATAGGCATAAATAAGTTATAGTAGATACACAAACTGTACGATGGTTTTGTAATTTAAGATTGAGTATCTAAATGTAGGTGGTATTTATTAATACTATGATATAGCTTAAATTTACGTCCTACATAATAAATTATAATATAAATTAACCTACGTTCTTAGTTGTTATATAGATGTTTATATAAATTAACTAATTAGCTGATAAATATAATAAGTTAGCTACTATTAAAGTAACATCATAAAGTGTGTAAAACATAACTTTACGACACAGGATTTATCCTAGTGTAAAGTTTGCCTATGTATGAACAAATAACCTAAATAAGCTACCTACACTTACACTTATGAATAAGTATGTCTAAGCTGTTTGTGTCTCAAATAAATGATTTATTTATTTATTATTATTATTTCCTGTTATAAAATAGTTGGCGGCGCCACTTTCACCCGTGTAGGCTGGAACCTAGTAGATTTGTTAAAAAAAACTAGGCCTAGATCTCAGTATTCACGGGATCCTCGTGGTAAAAAACAAGAATTACATAAAATTCTACATATTTTTCTTGGTTCCTTGGTTGTAAAAAGTCGATTGAGTATAAAATTAGGGTATAAGTATGCATGTGACTTCAAAAAAGCTAATATTTTAAGCTATTGCATAGCTTCTATCGCGGGCCTTGAGCGCGGGACCGAATCCAGAAATTCCGTAAAGGAAAAAACCTTGACGTTTGTCTCTTTAGTTCAGCAACTGGCCTCTAGATGGCATTGCAATAGCTTTACCGCGGCAGTCCCCGAGTGCCACACGTATTTTTTTTTTACGTATTCTCTATTGATATAGAAATATATCTGTATATTTATTTTTGTATTTTAAGATGTTTTCATTGTGAAATTTAATCATTGATAAGTAGATATTATAAGTCTCAACAGCAAAATGTCTAAGCGCAACGCTATTGGCATGTGAAGCGTGACGTCATACTTGAACATTTTTGTATGGGCATGAAGTTTTGACTTTGAGTTTACTTATGGGTGGGACTCGATGATCCTCGATGAACGTCATAAAATGCAATGTCTAACATGGCAGCGTTATTATCACCCGAAACTGAGTGTAGTTTTACTTTTAGTTTTTTACCTTTTTCGTTTATGTATTAACCTAAATAATCGATATAAAAAATAAAAAAATCCATGCATAGGTATATACCCTATTACGATAGAAAAACATGAAAGTGCCCTGTTTTGCACCTAATTTGGTCTAGATCTCAGGAACCCCGCGGTCTATAAAAAAGATTTTTGTTTTGATTCTTAGGCCATTAATATTTTTTTGGTTCCTCGGTTGGGTTTTTTCATAAGTGGTGTAGTTTTCTTATAAATATACAAAAACATCATTTTTGCGCCTACGCTGTTCCAAAAACGTACTTATACTCTGTCCCGCTCCTATGAACGCCAAATCCTATGACTATCCTTTTCACAAAATGGCACGCATACGCCCTCTTAAGTTAAAGTCAGTAAGGTGCCACACCATGGGCAAATTACTTTATTAAAGCCGTTAAAAATATTTGCAAATCCATCAGTTCCGCGGCGAGAATCTAATAATGGCTTAAGAAGAGAATCTGAAAATGGCTGAAAGCCACGTTATAGCCGTCCCTGTGCCTGCTACGAATGGTAAGTGGTAACAATTATTATAAAACTGGTGATAAGAGTTAGCTGTGTGGTGCTGGCTTAGAATTTGCACCACCCCAACTCTTCCCGCGGGTGTCGTAAGAGGCGACTAAGGGATATCCACTATGGGGCAGGCAGCAGCGCCCCCTGCAGAACAATTATACCACCAAACTGCGATCCCCAACCCGCCCAGCAGCGTGGGGATTATGAGCATAGAATATAATATAATAGAATAGAATAGAATATACATTTATTCAGCACACACATAGGGACACACAACACAGAGGGAAAGTAAAATACAGAACAAATAAAACTAGTACTATGACTAAACTTAAAAATTAAACAGCTCTACGAGAAATTGGTCTTTCCCTTATGCGCGGCTAAATAGGTCCAGCCTCAGCTTAATACCGCAGCGGCATTAAGCTGAGGCTTTTTCCGTCCTTCCGTCCAGGACGGAAACAACGCTGATTTTCAGTCTGAACCCCTGGGTGACGTCACACTACGAGTTACACGTTTACAAAAATCAATGAGCAACATGTCCTTAACCAACGGGAGTTTAGGTACTAAGCATGGCAAAATATAAATAATAATGCAAACCATTATAATTAAGTATATAAACCTATGTTAGAATTTAAATAATATACTAGGTATAGAAGGAGGTATCATAAAATACTACGTGGTCCTACGAGTTAAATAAATAAGAGCATTCATAGTTTGTATGTAAATTTAAAGGATTTTCTAGGAACTTTTTTGAATTATTAATAGTTTTTTTTTTAACTTAGATTTGAACGCGTGTAATGATTTAGTATTTCGCAGTGGCGGAGGTGTATCATTCCAGCAGCGAGAAGCTGCAAAACGGAATGAACCACGAAAAGCCACCGTTCTGTGTTTTTGAGTCAGTAAAATCAGATTAGAGCAAGATCTAGGTGGATATCTAGAGTTAGTTTCATACGCCCATTTTAGTTTTCTATATAGGTAAGGGGGTGATTTAAATTTTATAACACCAAACAAAAGTGTCGCCAAATGCAAGTCACGGCGTGCCTTCATCTTCAGTAAGTCAGACGAATTCAGGTAAGAGGTGACATGTGAACGAGGTGGAATATGGAAACAGAATCGCGCGCATGCATTCTGAATTAGCTGAACCAACTTCTCAGTGCGGCTAAGTAGGCAGGGCCCGAATACTACATCGCAGTAGTTAAGTTTTGATAAAATAAGTGATTCGCACAAAGTTATTCGGACTGCTTCGTTCAGGAAAGGACGAATTTTATACAGAGTTTTCAACCTATAAAAACAGTTGCGTGAGCTTTCAGCCACTTGTTTTTCAAACCTAAGCTGGGCATCAATAATCAGTCCCAAGCTTCTAGCCTCAGAAACATATTTAATAGTCTCACCACCCACAGTAATTTTTATATCATCCTTTTGTAGCTTAAGCAGATTGACTCTAGATCCAGTAAGAAGAAATAAAGATTTTTTAGGGTTTAAGACAAGTGAGTTACAAACAGACCATTCAAGGATGTTATTTAAATCAGTGTTTATTTCATCCACTGCACTCTGATAATCAGAAGGATGTTTTTTTTAGGTATTGGCTTGATTACCGCCACCTTCCAACACTCAGGAAAAACGCCATAGGTGAGAGAAGCATTAATAATCGCCGTGATGGATTGCAATGATTGAGCATTACCCCCCTTGAGCCAATAAGGCGTTTATCAGAGGGAGGCCTGCGTCCAGCAGTGAACCGATACAGGCTGTTGAGTTTGAGGTTGAGGTGACACGAGTAGTTACACGCATCCAACGACAGGGTTTTTCGTGGCATGTAGGTATATAGTTACTGGTTACATCACAGCGTTGTGCGTAACCAAAGACCTTTTCTTAATAAGACCTTGTACCAGATCGATTCTTATAATCGTGATGCTTATTGGAAGATCTTGGAAGATAAATATTAAGCACAATCACATTATTATAAACTATCTGCGCCCCGCGGCTTTGCACGCGTTGTTCCTATGGAAACGTATAAAGGTCATTTTTAATCAGGAGCACCAAGTGCAAAATCGTCAACAAGAAAGTTAATTTGAGGTTAAGTACTGCGGGTTTGTTTATCATTTGTGCAGGGTTTAAAAAAACTAATATAACTACCTAATTATCTGTCTTAGTTTTGTTCTTGAGAAGATCGCAATTTGTATTATTTTCCTTGAGTTTATCTAAAATGTTTGAGAGTAGCTAACGTACAACATTAATTTCTTCGCAAATATTTTGAGGACAGAGTTAAAAACTGCAGCCTTGCATTCTTATCATAATATAACTAGCTGCGCTCCGCGGCATCGCCCGCGTGGGGAATAATTAGCATAATGGCATAATTTAATTTTAATCATGTTTAAACCTTTCTTAATTTTTCTTTGACCATAAAAAACATAACAAAAAAAGAATTTGCGAATTCGGTCACGCTTGATGCCGTGGCCAAGTTGAATATAATTATAGATTCTTATTCTAAAAAAAAAATAGATAGATTATCATCAACTGACATCCTATCTTATCACGTCATCATCATCATCAGCCTATGTTATTAGTCCACTGCTGTCTTCCACTTCCACCACCTTCCATAACCATCCCAATTCTTCCCCTGGGTGACGTAAGAGGCGAGTAAGAGATATCCACCGGGGGGCGGGCAGCAGCGCCCTCTGCGGAAAGAATCTTCCACCAAACTGCTATCCCCAACCCGCATGCCCAGCGTGGGGATTATGGGCAGTACTCCCATGAGTTAAGCGGCGATAAGGCGTATATCAGGGGAGGCCTGCGTCCAGCAGTGGACAAATACAGGCTGTTGAGGTTGAGGTTGGCTGTCTTCGACTCGCCGCATCCAGCATCTGCCTGCAGTCTTTCGCATCCTATCCTATTATATTACTTACTATATCCGAAAGTCTGTGTAAATGCTAAACCGATTTAGATGAAATTGGTTCTAGAATAACACAAAGGCTAATCAAAAAATAACCAACCAAAAGGTTAAAATGGTGTTCTGTGGAAAATTATTCTTCCTTGGTTCGATTTGCTCAAAACTCGGTATACCTAACTAAACTATACTATTATTATAAAGAGGAAAGATTTGATTGTTTTTTTTTTTTTTTGTATTGAAAAGGCTCTGAAAAAAATATTACATCATTAAAAAGCTTAATTCTCAGGGAGTGACATGGGCTTGTTTTCCCGAAATTCCCACGGGAACGGGAACTACACGGGTGGAACCGCGAGGCACCGCTAGTAAATTATAAAGTCAATCACGTATTTTTAAAAAAAAACTACACCAAGGAGTTTATGTTATTACACAAACTCCTTGGTGTAGGTTAAAAACTATTGGCATGTATTCATAATTTATAAACACTATGTATTCATGTCCTCACACTAAATTTTGACAAAACAAAGTACATAACTTTTATTATTTATAAAAACCATCAACCTTCGGATTTAAATTTAAAAGCACATGTTTGTAATATTAATAACGACCATTGTAACTGCACAACACTGGCATCTGTCGCAAATACGCAGTATCAAGGTGTCACATTAGACCAGAACTTAAACTGGAAGAGTCAAATTGAAAACTTAAGTAACAGAATGAGAAGGGTCATATGTATTCTTAAAAAGTTGAGACATATTCGGGAATGGGAAACCATTAAACTAGCATACTATGCCTTGAGTCAATCTATATTGCAGAACGGGATAAACACCTGGGGTGCTGCTAAAAAAACTCACCTATACAGGTAGAAAGGACTCAGAGAGCCATACTAAAGATTGCAACATTTAAAGATTTTCGTCATCCAACGACACAATTGTACAAAGAACTTGAAGTTTTAACGGTACGTCAACTATTTATAAAATCTATAATTCTGAGACAACATCGCATTATTCCCCCCGACCTTAAAATAAAAAGAAGAATCCCTGACATTTATCCAAAGCCTACATACAAAACAAAGTTTGGTCATAACTCACCGTCATATCTAGGCCCTCACCTATACAATAAATTAAGTAAAGACATAAAATCCTTAAAAACGTTAAGCTCTCACGGTTGTAAGAATCTAGTAACTGAATATCTATTGAAACTGGACTATGTAGCAACCGAAGAACTTGTCATAGTAAAGTTATTAAAATTGATTTAGAATTAATTTCTTTGATAAATATCATTAGAACCGTTTATTTAAACAAAAAAAAAAAAAAAAAGTTAGCATCAAATAGTACAAATTAATTAGAACTAGTATCTACAATTGTAAAAAAAAATGAGCTAACTGCAGACTGTTGCAAACAATCTACCTCCAGGTAGTTCCACTGATCTATATCAACACCATTTGGAAGCGTCCCCAAGACGCTGGCTGCATTGCCCCGCTATTCGTTAAGTTTAATTACCTTTATTCGTTAAAATGCAAAAGACAGACCAACAGATTGACTATATCATAAAAAATTTCTGCGATTTGTCAATAATTATGGTACCCATATTTATAATAATGTCAATAAATTCCTTTATTATATATTATTCTGCAGTATATTATTCCGTTGTATTTTGTTAAAACATACCACACACACATATAATAATAAAATAAATGTATTTTAGTAATTTAAAACATATCGAAATATATATTAGTATAGTACTTCCATAATTTTGTATACTTTAGTCATAATCCTGCTACATGTTTATTTCTTATTTTATTTATATCATAAACCTTTATATAAGTCTTAATAATATGAATGTAATAAGTTGACACATAGATTAGTTAGTTTATTAAGATTACTTTGCTCATACAGATTTGTCTGCTTTTGTAGACTATACTATAATAAGACAAACCATTGTAGAAAACACCACTATTGCGTGAACTCGACAGCGCTAAGCGCTGATACCAATTCGCGTTGCAACTTATGCTGGTCACTGCGAGCGGCGATCCTACTCTGCCGTAACACAGTTTTTTAACTAGCACGGAGGGTAGAAGTCAGGAGCAAACTATGCATCACTTATTTGCAATTATTTTTAACTACCTCAATTACATATTTTTGCGTTCACCAGCCCATCCAGACCCTTTATAATTGTGATTTAGGGATGTCTCTGGCTGATGATTATCTTGTAAACTTTACTTTAAGTAGTTATATTCTCTTTCCTTTATTGTCAAATCATATTCTGCTTATAAGTTTTGTAATGGTAGTTTATTTTTTGTACAATAAAGAATTATTATTATTATTATTATTCATAATTATAAAATTTGTCTAGCTAATTTCCACGCGAGCGAAACTGCGGGGCGCAGCTAGTCTGTATATAATTTTATTGATGTAACTGTTCATCTAATTTTGTTTTCTTTTGATTAATTGGTATTAATTTATTAAATAAATAATAAACTGTGCAAATTATGTATTCCATTCATGTTTTCATCTAAAGTACATGATAAAACTCATATCGTTTCCTTCTAATCCTTATGTAGCGCATCATGATGATACAGCGGGCTAATCCAGCCAGCTTCTGGGGACGTTTCCTACTGATAATTATGAAACAGTTGAGCTACCTGTAAATTGTTTGCAACAGTCTGCAGTTAGTTCAATGCTAGTTGTAATTAACATTCTATGCGACTACGTATTCAGTTTCATATAGTAAAAAATAGACTTGTCTTAGTGCTGTAAGTCTAAAGAAATAAACGATTTGATCGACTATCTGACTCTATATCGTATTCCCCGAAAATTTCAGAACGGCCACGGTCACTACATTAATTTCTTCGCAAACATTATAAAATTAAATACACACAGAGATAAAACTGCAACCTTGCACTCTTATCAAGTTATCATACCATCATACATTAACATAAGTAAGTATACATACATACATATCTCCGTAAGGTTACGTATATAGCCGCGGTTCTGACTGGCTCGACCAGTGCAGTGGTAATCGTTGACCAATATGCAGGCTAAAGTGGCTATTGTCTGTCTGTTTGTGTGTTTGTGGACTTGGGAGATCGATGGTGAGTAACAGTGCTGAATAAAACCTCTAAAAATCATGGTTAATTAACATACAATAATTAATTAAAACTAGGTAGTGACTTAAATTATTCTGGCGCATGCGACTTTGCTGAAAACAAAACAAATCATGAGTAATTGAGTTTGTTATAAAAAAACTATAAACTGATTTCAATTATATGGTTTTCTCTGGATGCCATGCCATTATCAAAACAGAACTAGACCGAATTAAAAGGGACCACACGGGAAGAACAAGTTTTCAAATAAAAATCGTCAAAATCGGATCCCAGTCAAAAAATCCGAGGTAACAAACAAAAATAAATAAATATCCGTGAAATAATACTTACTGGACCGATTAAAAATTATTTCATCAATAAAAAGCTTAGGTATTTCAGGGAGTAGGCTTTACATAGGCTATATTTTATCCCGGTTTTCCCACAGGAACTACGCGGGCGAAACCGCGAGGCGTCGCTAGTGTTTTATAGTAATTTGTACAAATAAATTATTCTATTCTAATATTATTAGTGTATGAATTTATGGTGAAGGAACTAACAAATAGGAGTCCTAGACTAGACGTTGTCTTAGACGTAACACATTCGAGTAATCCGTTGGTTTAGGTAAAATAAGCGAATAGAATTGAATGTAAGTATAAATGTAGTGAAGTGTTGCAATAATACCGGCTGCTTGACCCGGTTTAAGTTGCATCAACTTCTGGTTTAGTTTATGTAGTTTAATGTAATGAAATGGCATTACTCTTCTCCCGTACTCTTTGTATACCTAAGAATTCTGGTTACAGCCACAGGAAAGACCTTAGTGGCTCAGTGAGTGTAGGTTCTCCTGCCGCAAAAGATATACTGGTTCGATTTCCGTCGCGGGACAAAATGTTTGTAGTTATTTGTTAGTGGTATTGCTTTTCTCGGACATATTGGTCCATTGCTGGACGCAGGCCTACTTTTAATAAGCGCCTTATTGGCTTTTATCGCATGGGGGGTATTGCCTATAATCCCCACGCTGAGCATGCGTGTTGGGGATCGCAGTTCGGCTGTGGTATTGTTCTGCAGGGGGCGCTGCTGCCCGCCCCCGACGGATATCCCTTAGTCCCCATTACTCCATTATTGACTGCCTTGTTGGTCTAGCGGTCAGCATGTTCAACCGCGATAGAAAACCAAAGCATCGTGTGGTGCCGGCTTAGAATTTGCACCACCCCAACTTTTTCGCGGGGGTCGTAATGGGGACTAAGGGCTATCCATCGGGGGCGGTCAGCAGCGCCCCCTGCAAAGCATTACTTATTTATTCATATTATATTCTGATAGATAGGATTTGTAACGAACACCCGACAGAGAACCAAAGTTATCGACATAGCTCAAAGAATTAGCAAGCTGAAGTGAAAGTGAACTACAGCTGGGCTTCTGTTCGTGCTCTTGGGTGGAGACCGCGACTCGGCAAACGTTGTGTAGGACAAAAAAGTTTTTTTAAACTTACGCTATCAGAACACATGATTATAAATATTCACGTATATTTATCGCGAACATCGGAAAAACAGGTATGAGCGCGCTAAATACGTACCCGTAAAAATGTATAATAAGTTGTGTAGCCCTGGGATGACGATCTGTGAAAGACTGCAGGCAGATGCTGGATGCGTCAAGCTGAACTCAGGACGCCTACTCGGAAACAATTTCGAGAGGGTGACCATGTACGTCGACCGGTCCCGGATCAATGACGACACTGATCATGACTTTGGTTTATCCAATCTGAGACCGATGCATCGCGAGGCTATAGCTAGGCCGTCCAGCATCCGGTTCAGCTCCTCCAGCGACTCCGCCATAAGACTATGTCATCAGCGAATCGCAGGTGTGAGATGTAATCGCCGTTTATGTTAATGCCCTTACCTTTCCAGTCCAGTGTCTTAAACATATCCTCAAATGCGCTCATGATGGCGACGTCGTAAAGACATCCGAGCACCTCGAACGACAGTCTACTTGGCATCGCTATTAGCATCCCAGAACAGCCCAGGTTTCGACAGAGTCAAAGGCCTTCTCATAGTCCACAAAGGCCAGACACAGAGGCTGATTATATTCTTCGGACTTCTGTTTAATCTGCCTTACTGTGTGTATGTGGTCTATGGTATAAGCACCTAATTAGTATTTATCTCATGGAGGGTAATGCCCATAATCCCCACGGTGGGTATGATTGACGGGGATCACAGTTCGGCAGCATTGTCTAGCCCGGCTAAGCAGAGTTTGTGTTATGGATATAGGAAGCCAAACTTAACTTCTTATCGTCAGAGGGCACTCACCGATCTTTGACATGACGTAGACTAGACGTAGCTGGCACGGTGAGGAGCAAAACTTCTAACCTACTTGATCAATCATTGCTCTAGAACATGCCTGTCAAACTCATAAAGCTAGCCCGTAGCCGTAGCCAGCCAGTGGACCGCAAAATTAACCCATAAAGAAAACAGTGTGTGGTAGAGTGTTAATCGTTTAATTAGTAATCAATACTAAAATAATCGAATTATATTACTATTCCGGAAATTTGACACCAGGGGGTTTTATCCTGATAGATAAAACCCCAGGCACCCCACTTCCGCGGCCCTTGTATCCAAGGATTGTTCATTTGCATTTTTAAAAGAATCTATAGAACTGAACTTTCCTAATATTTTCAGAACCGGTTCGTTTTGTAGCCCCCATTCTTCGCGTTTCGGGAAAACCCGGTTCCGATGCCCTAATTATAATTTTTGCTCACTGCACTGTTCACTGTTCAGGGTGTTATGATGACATACAAGATGATGATGACGACTTACATATAAGGTACTTACGGTACTTTATGATTCAGCGAATAACACCTTCGATGACTTCCTCATAAACCCGTTTGTGTGATTAATTAACGCCTTCAGTGTGATGATGTTTATTTATCTTCACGCTTTTATGAACACAAGTTTAATAAACTCCATTCAATTTATGATCAAATAAATAAACATTATTGCGTCCTTCGAGAGCTTGGAGGTTCTTAGAAAATTATATTTATAACAATTTATTTAAATCTTAGACGGTAAAGAGTAGCAGAAGCATTATGTGAGTACAATCACTTCTAATAATTATTTTTACCTAAGCTGTTATAGGATAATATCACACTAAAATTATAAATGCGAAAGTTTGGATGTTTGTGATGATGTTACATCTGTATGGATCGATGGATTTTTGTAACCTCTTCACGCCAAAACGACTGAACCGATCGGACCTAAATTTTGCACAGATGTAGCTTTAAGCCAAAAAAATTGCACCGGAATCCAACCCGTAGCTTTCTATGCCTCAGGCTTATTTTCACACATGAAGTAAAATAAAGAAAGCTTTTTATTCCCTAACATTGAACACCTAGGTAACAGGAGATTAATTATTCAGGTGATTACTGGAGTTATTCTCAATGTCTCACGACGAGACAAGACATTAATTTCCTATTCTCATCGTCTCATTAAAAGTCAGAGAGCTTCATGTCATAGGACCAATTGTATACAACCGGTTGCCTAAAACAATAAGGGAGGCCGCTAGACTCAACACTCTCAAACCAAACTAAAACGAGCCAGTCGAGCAGACATTCTACACCTTCAACGAGCTCACAAGCCTGAAAGTTGGTAATGAAGTAATATGTAGGTACTTGCAAATGTAAAATTCTATATGTACCAAGTAGTGCGTCGCAGGCGGACCTTCGCCCACCGCGCCACAGAGGTGATTGAGTTCTATAGAACCAGTATGAAATCATCCACTCCGTGACAGCACAAAATACAATCAGACATAGAGGAGTAGGAAGCTATGCCTGGCACTACACTACACATAAATTATACTAAAGCATGACACCTAGAACAATGACCTCATCAATCATGAGCCATTTCACTGAAACTATCTAACAATCTGATCTAATCTCTCTCTAGTCTAGGAGTACGTACGTAACATGTAGGCAACAATTAGTCATGTCGGGTGAGAGTACAGGAGATACAAGATGGAAAGATAGATCGTTTAGAACTGGATTATAGTTCGGTTTCATGTGAAAGTAGAAAGGTGTGCATAAATTTGACAACTACAATTCAATATAGGTACTCGGAACAACAGATGAATGCAATTAGGTAGGAATTTGACGGAGACTTCCCATCGTATCTGTACAGCCTCTCATAGAATGCAGTGTACACGCAATGTCCCCGAGCATTTAATAGTAATTCTATACTTACCTACTACCTAGCAAGTAGGTGTCCTAGACACGATCCTAGATGTATTGCATTGGAGAACTCTGTAATGTTAGGTTTTATTTAAGAGTGTACAATAACGCTCCTTCAAGATCAATTTCGAGCGGGATGACAAGATATGGTTTTCTAACGAGTGAGAAGTCCAGAGCAGAGATTTGCGCAGATTCTGAGATAAATAACGATTTTGAAGTAGTCAAAATTGCTTATGGCACAGGCACACTCTTAATAAACAACTTGAATATAATTTTTCAAGGGACAGAGAAGCCTAAAAATCATCAAACCAGAATTCATAGCGACCCCATTATTCCCGTGTCTGCTCCAGTTGCAGGAACGGTAGATGTTTTGGCTATTTATCTATATATTATATATTTCGTACCTCTGAAACTGCAATATGAAGAAAGTCCAATTCTTCACACATTAACATTAACGATTTGATTATCAGTAAACACCTTTAACGACTCGCACTGGGTCGGTTCATTCTCTCTATCTTTGCCTAAATTGATAACATACAACGGCAGAGTCCCACCAGAGATGTTGCCACTCCGAGCTCCGACTTGGTGGGTGCCAACTTGGCACGCGGAGCTCGGAGTGGCAACATCTCTGGTGGGACTCTGCCGTTGTTGTTTGGCGCTCTCGGTGTCAAGATCGAGTGGTGTGGTGTCCTGATGATGTCTCGTGGAGAGACGAAACTAGTTGACTTACTTTGATAAATGTTCTTTCATTTTGTATATAGGTAATTTTCTATAATTTGTTAAATTTTATCACAAAAGGTTACTAAATAAAAAAAAACCATCCATATATTCAAAATGTATTTCCGCAAATTAACGCCTGAATCTATTACTACACCTGGATATCATTATTTTATAAATAAAGGGTGTAACATAAATGAAGGACCATTTTTTAATACTTTTCCTGAATTCAGTTTTCGAATCTACCCCGCCTGAATGTTAGGTGCTTAATTTTTGTTGCACCCTGTATGATTTTATATACTGTATAATTACATATAGGATATAACATTTGCAGCCCAAGTTGGTACTCTCTGCCGTCCCAAGGAGCGCCTCCTAGACTGCGGCTGCCACAAGACCTGCCAGAACCCTGTGCCGGACTGCGCGGGCGTCTGCAAGACTGGCTGCTTCTGTGAGGAAGGCCAGGTCAGGAATGATGATGGAAACTGTGTGAAGCTGGAGGACTGTCCTCAGTTATGTAAGTTAACCTTCCAACTGCATTACTGTACGGTGCCGGCTTAGAATTTGCACCACCCCAACTCTTACTAGAGTGTATTGTACTAGATACCTGATATACCTAATACAATACACTACATAAATATATATCTTTTTCATATAAGAGAAACAACCAGACCCCTGAAAGAATATCAGAAGATCGTACAAAAAATACGTAGCTGTGTGGTGCTGGCTTAGAATTTGCACCACCCCATCTCTTCCCGTGGGTGTCGTAAGAGGCGACTAAGGGATATCCACCGGGGGCGGGCAGCTGCCCCCCTGCAGAACAATTCTACCACCGAACTGCGATCCCAAACCTGCATGCACAGCATGGGGATTATGGGTATTACCTCCATTTGGTAAACGCTAACAAGGCATTTATGAGGCCTGCGTCCAGCAATAGACCAATATAGACTGTTAAGGTACAAAAAATTGTCCCGAGGCGGAACCCGCAACCTTCTGCATAGCAGGCGGACCTTCGCCCACTACGCCACTAAGGACGCGTTTGCACTCATAAAATAAAATAACTTCACACATTAACATTTCCTTGCAGATTCTCACCTTCTCACCCACCATTAACTTCCAGATTCTCACCTCAAAGAACTAGACACAACAGAACCCCGTAACGACGGGGGCAACTGCCCCCCAAACGAACAATACCGGTACTGCGAGCCCTGCAATCGAACCTGCGATACCCCCAACCCAATCTGCCCAGCGCAATGTAGCAGAGGATGCTTCTGTAAGGGAGACCTCCTGAGGGACTCCGACGGAAGCTGTGTGAAGTGGGCGCAGTGCTCGAATATCCTGAAGCATATACAGTCGATGGAGAAGGATAGTAAGTTTCTTCTATAGTCTTATACCATCAGGATGACGTCATCATTGGGTTACTCCAAGACCGGATATAGGCCTTCTTATTACAGAGGCATTAATGAATAACTTATAATAGTACCACAAACTGTACGATGGATTTTTAAATGTCCTGTGTTAAACGTGATAACAAGATAAAATTGGTGGCGGCGACTCTTTCACTCGTGTATGCAATCTTAAATCTTTATTGTACACAAATTAAACATATTTTATACAAATATACACAAAAGTTGACAATATATAGGACACGCACATATTATATAGGATAGGTACGAGCTTAAACTTACAAGAGTTTACAGCAAACCTTTGGGTATGGAGAAAGGTAGTGCAAAGAATATGGATACGTCATCTGGTTAAAAAAAAACTAAATTTTATATATTCTACCATAAACTAAAAGAAAGGCTAACTAGAAAAAAAACGATTCCTATTCTATTCTATAGAATAGAGCGCTACAGGACCCTTTCCTCAACTTGCCGCATCAGCCTTTGTAAGTCCACTACTGGATTCAGGCCTTCCTTTATGAGCGCCAGAGCGCTCTGTTTTCAGCTTGCCGCATCAAGTATCTGCTAGCAGTCTTGCTCAGTCCCTTACCCCACCCAACTAGCCACAAGGCGTACTACACCTCAGTTTACCGGAGTCTACTGTCGTCATTCAACAACACCTACCTCAAAATACCACTAAGTAAAGTTAGTTGATATTAAGCAATTAAAGATTATATTGAAATCGCTTTGTTTAGTGCAGATATTTCGCAAATTAATCTTTTGATGGATTTTTATGAAGTGTCTTCTCCGAGGTCTTCTCATTCAATTTTCGCCTATCTTAAAAAAAACCTTACAAATTCCGAGAATCTTGCGTTGATTTAACTGGAAAACCTGAAGGTCACTTAATATCTGAAATCTTGCTCTTCTACCTACATAATTTATATCCTCTTATTCGCTCAAGTAAATTACGTAATTTTCTTAGTAGCCATTGACTTACAATGTCGTGTGAATCAGCATGACGTCCAGTATTTCCATAATATTAATGATAGTTCTCGCTTGTTGCATGGTGGCCTTGGCAATCGTGGCGTAAGAATCGGGCCATACAACTCTCCCGTTCGTATAGATGTCATAAGACTAAGGAATCAAAGGAAGGCAGCTGGTTCCTTCTGTATAGTTTTATCACCTCCAGGATTATATTGTTCTGTACTCCACTGCGATCAGCAATCTGCCTGCTAAGCATAGAGCCCCTTAGGTAGGTTGGGTAGTACTTTTTAATCTGAAACTATCTACTTAGTTCTTGCCCAAGAGCTAATCACCTCCTATTAGTAGAAGTGAGAGAGGAAAGAAAATGAAAAAGATACTGCCAATTTTTATATCTACTAGGTATCTAGTATCTACTATATTATTCAGTTTTCCTCAGCTATCTGTATTTCTTGTCGCGCACAAATCTCGCCGCTCGAATAGTTAATTCTCCATATTACAGAATCCATCGAAATTAGTTTGAAAATAATATACATGGACTCTTTGAAGGGAAGGCTTTGGACCATAAACCACCAGGCTGGTCCAGTGCTGATCGAAGGGGGGGAATCAGATCCTCGTCTATACTATCACACTTAATATTATAAAGGCGAAAGTTTGGATGGATGTATGGATGGATGTTTGTTACCTCTTCACGCCAAAACTACTGAACGGATCTGGCTGAAATTTTGCATACAGGTAATTCTAATACTGGAATAAAACATAGCCCACTTTTTATCCCATAAATCTGTTCCCGTGGGATGAAAATCGCCTTTTAATGTTTTCATAGGAACAACGCGTGCGAAGCCGCGGGGCGTAGCTAGTGATTTATATATGTATAGTATAAGCATACTATAGACGAGGATCTGGGGCCTAATTCCACTATTTTTTAAAGAAAATGCCATAATGGCGACATAATGGGGCCATACGATTAAGATAGAGACTTAGTCGTAAATTTATTTGGTATTCCAATACCATAAGATTACAATCGCTATGACTTATAATACCGTGTCAATAATGTGGTGGGGCATATAATCATAATCGTAATAGATACAGTGGCGTAGCTATCATAGGGCAAAGCGGTGCAGTGCACCGGGGCCCTGGAGCTCAGGGGGCCCTTTGTAGCCGGAGTTTTTTTTTAAAGATGTTTATTTATTGCTAGTCAGCAATGTAGGTAGGTTTATTTGGCATTTGCTAACTTACGTGTAGGTTTCTAACCTACACGTAATTTTCAAATGCCAAATCAATCATCTGCTCGAAAAAAAGGAATTTAGCGGTTCTTTAAAGCGGAAACAATGTTGGGAACAAACAATTTATTACTTAATCAAGAAAGATGTCAAAATATAATCGAAGATAAATGAAAGTCTTGTTTTTTGTATTTGTATTTTGCTTTTTACATTAAGGTGTTCTTGCCCTTTATTAGCCGAGCGCTTCTAAGAACTTGGTTGAACAAGTAGGTATTTTGGGGTTCCATACGTATCGAATATTAGTAGTTCTAGTCGTCTAGAGCGGAAAAGCTAAATTCAGTATGCCAAAATACTGAAAAATATCTAACGAAAGGACAAAATTTTCGCGGTTCGCTTCGCTCGCCGATAACATCTTGTTGTGGTTCTTAATCCATTTTTAGGTATACATGTCGGTCTTGGGCTCACATTAACATCATTTCGGCCACCTCCGCAAACAATTGCCAAAAAAACATACTTTTCCCCAAAATCCAGAAAAATCTTAGAAAAATAAGCGGCTCGCTCCGCTCGCCGTAGTTGATGAAGTTAGGTCTATTCTTTGTTTTTCTTCAACTGCCCCCTCCCTACAGAATCCTGGCTATGCCCTTGTAGCACTAGTTTTGGTTCTAACTAATAGAATAAGTTATGTTAGGTGCAGGTAGGTTAGGTACATGAATGGTCACCAGAGTTTGACCCCAAAAACACATAAATTCAAAAAAACAATAATGCAACTATTACAGCAACAATGTAGCATTTCAGTAAACGAACGTAAATTACGACTCAAGGGTCTTGGCAACACTGATTGTCATGTGCGTCGTTCTTTATTTATGCTCATTTATTTCTAATCGACGACGAAGCCTACTAAAAGGATAAGTCGGCCTCGGTGAGGGCCCGATTCATTCTCTGCACCGGGGCCCTTGACCACCTAGCCACTGCATAGATATGGCATAAACAAAATAAGATCGTGTTAGTAGAATACCAAAAGGTGTCAATGGCGGTGATTGTAACGCGATAATGAAGCGATAATATTGTCATAGTAAAGCGATTTTGTTAGTGGAATCAGGCCCCTGGTTCTGCAGTGCCTCATGTAGTCAGGTGGGTAGATGCATCTGCGGACCGTAGGCTTTAGTAGGCTCAGCAGGTCAGCAGTAAACTTAAAGAAAAAAACATCAGTTCAAATCAATGGGTCAGTTTAATCCTTCCTTACATGAACTGGCTCCCAGAACAGAATACGCTAGTCGGGTAAGGCATACTGTTATTATAAATTAAAGAGCCCTGTCGGTGCAATGATGCAATTTTCTTTTCTCTTCTCTTCCTTCTACTATAATATCTATGATGTTACTAATGAAGCCGTCATGTCGTATAAGTTGGCCAAATATTCTCCCTCTCCTGTTTTGAATAGTTTTAGTCAAAAATCTTTTCTCCTTTACTCTTTTCAGAAACTCCTCAATAGTACCCTTCTCCGTCCAACTAATCCGACCTTACACTGTTATCGCTAACAAAGAATACTTATAAAAAAACATCGATTGCGTAGATTGGGTACCCCTCTATGTGTTTCAATAATACTATTGTCTTCTAGCGGTAGCTGTCCTTTTGTAAATTTTCTGCGTGCATGTACAAATTTCTTGTGGAATTTAACCATATAGGTATCCTGTTTATGTGGTTGGGATTGGCCTGAGTGAACTTCGGTTTATCTTGTTGACCTCTGAAACAAGACTTCTCTAAGCAGGTGCTGAGTTATCTCTCGGCGAAGATTAGATGGCAAAATAGAATTAAAATCATAAAATTATCTGAGCGTCTGGTCGACGCGTGTCCCGCTGTAAACCTCATCAGCGTTGCCATGCAACGGGGCAATGCAGCCACCGTCTTGGGAACTTTTCCTAGTGATTTGATATGGATTAGTTTAGCTATCTGTTAATTGTTTGCAACAGTCTGCAGTTAGGTCAATTGTTTCAATTGTAAATTTTATTCTGTTATTTGATTGTAATTTAACTATAGTATTTTCTTTCACAGTAGCTCCGATTCCTGCCCGCTTCTCCTGCGGCCATAACAAAGTCTACAGGACTTGTGAAAGGTGTACCAGAACGTGTGGCAACAGTGAACCAATCTGTGAAGAAAATAAATGTCGAAGTGGTTGTGTTTGTAAGGACCACCTGTTTCAGACCAGTGAAGGAAAGTGCGTGACAGAAGCTGAGTGCCAATATGAAATTAACAAAGAGAAATACTTAGAGCAATCGGAACTGAGGGGGTATAAAAACTGATAATGCTGTGATTAATTATGTGATTGCCGTTAGGGCGGGTTAGATAGTATTTAATATATCTATATATATAAAAATAAAACCCGTTTTCCGTTGTCACGACATAACATGAAAACGGCTTGACCGATTGGGCTGTTTTTTTTTTAATGTTCATTGAAGTTCAAGGATGGTTTTTACGGCGAGAAAAATTCGAATAACTGCCGGGAAAACACCTTTAAACGTTTCCATAGGAACAACGCGTGCGAAGTCGCGGGGCGCAGCTAGTTATAATATAATAAAAGTTAATTGTAAATAAATAACGCAGAGCAGATAAGGTGAATACCGATAGACCCAGAAATATTATAAGTTTATAGTTCTATAGGTAATATCAGTTCAAATCATTTAGTATTTTTTCTATATAACGAATAAAATACAGCACAATATTCATAAATTACTGAGTGAATCTTAAGGCATAAATTGCCAAGGCAAGCCAAATTTTGAATTAAATCTGCTTATTTCTGCCCTTCGAAAATACAGTCTTGTTCTGTTAGTTATTATAGAAGTAGTAGATAAATAATAAATATATAGATATAAATTAGTAATAGTATTATGAAGTAAGAATAGAGTATTTTCATTTGTGAGCTGTGCTGGTAAAGGATGAAACTACGCACCTAGTACCTATATCTACTTGGTTGTGATTAAATTATGAAGGAAGTGATTATGTATCATAAAGTTTGTAAACGTAAACAGACTAAAGTTTTTTTCTATGTAGAATTCTCAATCATTGATTCTTTTAGCTGAAGGTGCAATAAATTGGATAAAGATTTTGTTTGTGTTGATTTTTATTCCCTTAGAACTAGAGCAGTAGGTAGGTACCTCAGGGCTCTACGCTTGGTTCCATATTAATAATGTGAACACTTTGGCGACGAAAATTTTTATAGTTTTCATTATGAATGTAAGCGGGTTAACTACGAACTTTATTTGTGTTGGAAGAACACCCGTTTCATACCTTAACGAAGGACATCTTTAGGGCGAGTGCGGTTCTACACGCGCGCGTACCGCATCCCTTCGAGCATTTTTTAGTTTCTTTGTCGTGAGCCAGCGACGGACTTTCTTTACCAATCCATGGTTGGACATTCCAATCCTAGAAGCTACTTTAATATTCAGGTACTACGAAAGCAGAAGACAATTGTTTCTGAACTGCAGAACCAAAAAACTAGAAGAATAAAGCTAGGTATCAAAGTAACACATAGAAGTCAAAGGTTCAGTTAACTTATCGTCTAATTTTATCATAGAAATATTTCTAGAAATCAAAATGGCCGCTGCGCCATTTTGATTTCATCAGCATTGCCATACAGCGCGGAGCAATAATGAAGCCAGCGTCTTGGGGACGCGACGACTGGTATTGATTTGAATCAGTTCAGCTACCTGTAGATTGTTTGCGATAGTCTGTAGTTTGAATTATAACTAGTTCTAAAATATTTCTTTTTTATAAATGATACATGTATTTATTGTTATTGATGGTAATTTTCTTGTTAAGGCGCATACCCGAGCCAATATGACAGCGCCCGCCTTTTTTATTATATTATTACGTTAAACACAGGAAATTTTAAAAATCCATAGAACAGTTTTTGGTATCTATTATAAGTTATTTTTTAATACCTCTGTAATAGTTTTGTCTTATATATTTTAGGAAGAGATGCGAAAATAGAGTTTGGTGGCCAAAAGCGCAACTTCGGGCACAGGCCCATACTTTACAAAATGAAAATATTACATAGGCATTCAAAAATAACTTTTAAGATACCACAAACTACGATGAATTTTAAAAACTTCCTGTGTTTAACGTAATAATAAGATAAAATAGGTGGGGGCGCCACGTTCACTCGTGTATGCGCCTTAATAAAGATGATCTATTTTGAAAATCGATAAAGTAGACACATCGATGGCCAAACCCCCATATCGGTAGATTATGGATTCCTATTGAGATTCTGACAGTTTGTCCGTATCGCATTCATCATTCTGAAGCGGTTAAGGCCATAACTTTGTTTTTTATGCCATTATTTTTTTTCCTCATCAATTTTTAGGGTTCCGTACCCAAAGGGTAAAACGGGACCCTATTACTAAGACTCCGCTGTTCGTCCGTCCGTCTGTCCGTTTATTACAAGACTATCATGGACCGTAATAATTGAGTTTATTTGAAAAAACTACAAACCGACTTCAATTAGTACCAGCTTTCAAATACACAAAGAATCATACAAATCGGACCGCCCAGTCAAAAGTTCTGAGGTAATAAACATAAAAAAAAAAAAATACATCCGAAATAGGAACTCCCTCCGTGTTTTAAGTTGGTTAATAAACAGAAAATATCAATATTTTTACTACAACAGACATGACCTTTCTACCGTTTTTTTTGACAATGGCACGGAACTCTTCGAAACGACTCCCACTTGGCCGGTATTATTTATTTACCAATCTTGTCATCTATAAATCATCAATAAATTTATCCTCGAAGGGTATTTAATAATGTATACGTTCTGATGGAGTTTTTAGGTATTCGTATTCCCCAAATGAAGTAGGTGCCTTAGCATGAATACAAACAAAATACAATTCTATTATTTATTTTAAGTACAAACAAAGCTTTACATAATTATACCATAACAATATAATATTATACATGTTTAGTAGGTACATCCAATGTAGCCGAAACATAGATGTAGATATATGTAACTACAGTGCCGCAAAATTATCTGACAAGATGGCTCAACGATGGTGTTTTGGATTTGGACACATTCGGATTAAATCTAAGGTTATCACTGCTTATAAGGAAATATGTTAGGAAAATATTTGACTGAATTTCAAGCAAGGACTAAAAAAAATAAACAATACCTTGACTTATTTTATTCTATTAGATTAGCTTTAATCTTGGTATTTAATAATTATGACTATCGTAATATTTTTCCTTTACCCTTATTTTTCTTACTCAATACAAAAAGTACCAACTTCACTTATAAACCCCACTTTGGCACGAACAACGCCATCTACCACCAAGTCAGAGAACTTCGTTGCGAAAACTTTTCAATTCGTAACGTCGAGCGTTGCGAGCGCTGCTCGGTCTATGCTCGCGTATTCCTTGCCCGAGCGAGGTCGGGTCACGTGTCTGTCAGCTGACACGTCGCAGGAGCTAAAGGACGACACGGATAATGATTCCATGTAGTCTGAAGTGTCGGAGGCGCCGCTAGATGTCACTTGGCTGTGGCGCGCTGTTGAGTCGGTTTCCGCTGCGAGAGAAAATATATTCATTAGAACTGATGAAGGTAGGGTACTTGCAGAAAATGAAGTTGAGGATATTATGTTATGAGTGCAATAACGCCGCTACGAGATGGATTTGGAGCGGGATGACAAGATATGGTTTTCTCGCGAGTGAGAAGTACAGAGCAGAGAGTGTGCTGCTACTGATATAAATAGCAAAGTGTGTGCAAAACACATATTCATTAATTATCAAGATAACTTTTGCCAATAAACGATCGAAGTAACATTTCCGTAAATATGAAGGTGAGCGGCATGACGACGCTCGAAATCCATTTCGTAACGGCGTTATTGCTCCCTCTTAATGATAGGAAACGTATTCATTACGCAACTCGCGTCTTGGGGACAATTCTGATTGTTATTGATAAGGATCAGTTGAGCCACTTCTAGAATTTCAGCAGTTGAGAAAAGGTTTTTAGAAAACAATAATTATTTATTATGTTTTTTTAATAACAGCTTCTCATTCTTATTTATATTCTATGAACTAGTTTATTTGATTAAAATTGCAACTATCCGAGACCAACCACAATTAATATTTACAATTATTTAAATATCTAAACAAAGCTAAAGGCGAAGTGCCCTGAATGCTAGCAGAAATTCCACGTTAAATAGCAATCCTAAATTGCCAATTCGTTGACTGAAATTGATTAATTCTTGCTTACCATTTGGCTTTCTTCGTCTGGTAAGAGTGTCGGCATCACAGGAGTTGGACTTGGTAAGTGTCGCCACCTCTTCAAACTGAAACGACAAATTCTTCAGAGGATCCGACGAATTAGACTTCGGAACATGCACCGGGGTCATCGACCTCCTCATCTGCTTGCTTTTCAAATGTTTCTTCATAGACTTCGCATTTGTTATTGGCATCTCAAAATCAAAGTCCCCCTTATGATGCTTCAACGATCCCGTTGATACTCCAGAATCGTTTGAACTCGAGGAATCTCTGTTCTTCTCTGATTTGCTCGGCACGCTTGACGATCGTCTAATCTTGACTACATCTCTGAACTTCGTCATCAGCGTGCTCTCTTTGACTTCAGGTTTAAAGACTTTGTCTTTGGGTTCAACTATCTCTAAGCTTTGTAGCGGTGCGTTGATTCTCTCAGTTTTATTTGCTTTCCTTAGTACACTTGGTGTGAAGCAAATTTGACTATTGATACCGTATTCATCGTCGTGCCTCTTTGTAAAGTCTGCTGAGCTGGACCTTCTAGTGCTCAGCGTGTTATCTGACTCTGAATGCTGCGTTGGGTCTGAGACGTGACTGATCCTGCTGATATTGTCTGAATTCTTATTGCTACTGGAAACACTGATCTCAAATTCCGTCTGCATAAAGTTCAGATCATCTGTTTGATGCACAGTGTTGGTTGTAGCTGTTGATATGTCATCGTCGTGTTCCGGTATGTCTTCCAGACCTTCTAATTCCTCTTGACTAAAGCCTGCACTCCTTAGGATCTGCAGAGAGCTTTCGAACTTTTCCAGAGTAGTTGCAAGGTCTACATTCGCGTAGTTTCCGTAGTCTATCTCTGGTTTGACGCTTATTGGGGTAACGTTGACGTAGTTGGCATGTGGTTCTTCATTGGTTTCGGCTGTGTCTTGTGGTTTGGCTTCGGTGCAGGCGCACGGCTGGCCGTTGATTAGACATTTCAGTTTCTTTGGTGTGTCGTAAAGGCTGGCCGCTTCCACGTGACCGTCTTTAGGGTGTTCCTGGAAAGAGAGAATTCAAAGATTACCTCAACATCAACAGTCTATATTGGTCAACTGTTGGTCATGCCTCCCTCTGATAAGAGTCTTATTGGATTTTATCTCATTGGGGGGTAGTGCCCATGATCCCCACGCTGGGCTTGCGAGTTGGAGATCGCAGTTCGGTGAAAGAATTGTTCTGCAGGAGGCGCTGATGCCAGCCCCCCGGTAGATATATGCACCTTAGTTGCCTTACGACAGCCGCGAGAAGAGTTGGAGTGGCGCAAATTCTAAGCCACAGGGCACAGAGATTATAGCATGTTATTTTATTTTGGAATGAAATTAATAGATTGTATATATTTTCGAATTATTGTTTACAACACATTGCCAATTAACTATTGGAGTAGGCACAACAAGCATTAGCTTGAGTTGCGGTTTAGTTCATCTAAGTTATAATTATTTCTTATGTCTTAAACAAGAAGTTTTAAATCAATGTTAATTTCATTTATTTCACGCAAATCAGTCGGCGTTAAGTAACAAACATCTAAACTTTCACCATTAACGTAAAAAACAGACTACAGAAACTGAAAATTTTAAGTTATTACCTGTATTAAAGGCATAGGTGTCTTTGGCACATCATAGTTCTCATACGGTCCGTTGAACAGTTTCTTCCTGCAGCAGCAAGGCTTCTGCTGCCAACATTGGCAGCCAACCTTCGCTGGCACCGTGGGCGTACAACAACCGACCGGGCTGCCTCGGTCAAAGGACTTCTCCAAGCAGTTCCGAGGGACACTGTACTCTGAGGCGCTGCCAGAAGAGCGAGAATAGATTGACGCCCTGTCGCAGTCTGAACGCTTTTCCATGATGTTGTCCATTGTCCAGACTGGCGACATTATGGACCCTGGCGTGCCCACTGTTGAGGATCTGGAAATAAGGGTGGTTGGTTAGCGAACGTTGTGATGTGTTACTGATTTGTTGGGAATGGTGCTTCAACCCCAACCTCAAACTCAACAGCCTATATTGGTCCACTGCTGGACGCAGGCCTTCCCCTGATAAGCGCCTTGGGGATCACAGTTCGGTGGTACTATTATTCTGCAGGGGGCGCCGCTGCCCGCTCCCGGTGGACACCCACGGGAAGACTTGGGGTGGTGCAAATTCTAAGCCAGCACCACACAGCTAAATGAATGGTGCTTGGCCAGGTGGAAGTCTGAGTGACTTATAGTTTCTTGTTTCTGGCTCCTATATCTTCAATGATCGGTGATAATAATTGGTTTAACATTTACTTGCGTTCCCATAATATGATTACCTTTAAGGAATTGTTTAAATCTCTGTTATTTGGATCTACATCATATCACTGACTAACAAAAAAGCTGAAACGAAGCTGTCAGTCACCCTAAAGTCCTGCCCCGATACTTCAAGGAGCTGGGCTGGTTAGGGCCTACTTAGGCAGGGGGATAATGCACAATATACTCCTATGAGAGATGTCCGTGCAGATCTTAGTTCCCCTACTCAGAATTAGAATTAGAATTATCACTGACGGTGTTATGCTAACTAAGAAATCCAAGGTCAAAGGAGGGTCTCTCGAAACATCGTAAAGTATAACTGCAACTGTTGTGTATTCATTCGATTGAGCAAACAATCGATACATGATTTCGTCTATCTTGATCTGCAAATCATCGTCCCCATTCATACTCAAGGCTCGCTAAACCAAGATCTTATGTTTGCATTGATAACTCAGAAAATGAATGAGATCTGGAGGCACTCTGGCGCATCGGCCCGTGAATGAGTGTCTTGTCTTGGGTTGTTAGGGTTCGATGGCCATTGAAAAAGTACCTACCGATGAGGAGAATGACATAAAAAAAATGTATAAACCACTTTGATTTAACCATTTATTATTAATTTACGATCAGCTGTTTAATTGAGTTGCCTTGTTTTTTGCGCATGTTGTGGGTACCTGTAATTAAGAGTGCACTAGTTTTAAGTTTTACGGTAATAATTTTGTGATATCTTGTGTTACTTTTAGTTGGTTGCCCTTATTAAATAAATAAATAAATGACTAAGACGCAAAAGCAAAATCAAATGGCTTTATATTCAGGGTTGTAATAGCTCATGTATGTGAAGTTTACGTAAAATAAGGAGTACTTTGACTGCTTATTTTTCTGCTCTGTGGGAACGGTGCAGTATTAATAAGCTATAATACAATTTTTACAGTGAATAAAATAATCTTATAAATTCTACTTGGGCTTTTAAAAATATCTCATAGATTTCAAAAATAATATGCTAATATGGTATGCCGGTAGCCGTTCTTGGCCTTGACACAATCCTCTGATAAAATTCTTCATTCTTTAACTAGTAGATACGTTTTTTACATTCAATAGTAACTAACTAATATCAAAATTTCATGTCACTAACTATTGTATACACTTTCCAAATCGATTGTGTTTATTTTAATTTCTTTCTTTGTTTGTCTGTTTTATTTGTGTGTTTGTATGTCTGTTTTATTTGTTTGTCTGTTTTATATGTGAAGACCAGATGTATCCTGCCATAGTATCTGCTGAATGTTGGTCATTTTAGTAACCTATATTAATTACCTATGTATTTTGTAAGTCATCATTATGTGTATTGGTTGCAAAATAAACCTTTTTACGTTTTACTTTAGGTACATAATCTTGACGGCTAGGCTAGGCTCTTTTAAGCTGTTTCATTCATCAATTTCCTGATGACAGATTTGATAAATTTGCATACATAATGCTTACACACCCACAGAAATGCTGAAGTGTAGCTGTCAGTCACCAAAAGTCCTGCCCCGATACCTCAAGGAGCTGGTCATGTTAGAGCCTGTAGGCAGGTGGATAATGCACAATACACTTCTATGCGAGACGTCCGTGCAGATCTTATTTCCCCCACTTAAAAGTAGAATTAGAATTAGCTGTACCTGCACTCCCCGTTAAGATTTTGGTGTTTGGGTGGCATTGCCTTAATAAATAAATAAACAAAGGTTCACCATGACTCCAGGGCCAATCTCGGAGAGCATCAAACTTGGCACTAAACAGGTATACTCTGTAGAGTTGAAATTTATCAAAAAGAGTAGTTTTCTCACCTGGTCAAATGGCTGATCTTTCCAATACAGCTCGAACACCGTGGCAATGACGTCGGTCGCCGGATCCTGTCATCCTCGCTGTCCATGCTCGAGTTCAGGTCTGACAGACAGTGCATTGTCTGGCTGGCGGGCGCCCAGCAGGGAGACCCTGAGCGGAGGGACGGGAATCCATCGTCGATGGAACTGGTGTCCGAGAAGCGCTTGTCCATTACTGGAAAGTGGAAGTACGGGTTTTGATTAGGTTTATGTTTTTGTTTTTCGCTATGTGGTGCTGGCTTTGCTAGAATTTGCACCACCCCATCTCTTCCCGTGGGTGTCGTAAGAGGCGACTAAGGGATACCAGGGAGTGGATACACTACATAGATATATATTTTTTTATTATACATAGAAAATATCCAGAACGCCCGGAACAAATATCTGCAGATCGTACACACATTCATCCCGAGGCGGGAATCGAACCCGCAACCTTCTGCGTCGCAGGCGGACCTTCGCCCACCGCGCTAGAGAGGTCGTCTTTGTTTGTTTGCGAACTTACCAGAGCCACTCCGACTAGCAATGCTGAGCCTGGACTGCGCATCATGGCTGTGCATGTTGAGGATCTCTGTCAGTTCCCTGCCCCCCTCAGCCGCGAAGACGAACAGCCCCTCTCCTCTGCCGCAGCGAGAGCCACCTTCCACGCAGAACCGCTTGTCTACCAGCCCGAATCGTCTGGAAAGAAGATACATTTACATTAATACCTCTTTTTTACTATAGAAACTTTCGTAGTTTGACGAATTCATTATGAATGTAAGCGGGTTAACTACGATCCTTGTGTTGGAAGAACGCCGACGTTTCATCCCTTAACGAGGGATATCTTCAGGTTCGTAGTTAATCCGCTTACATTCATAATTAATTAATATCTCTGTGAAGTTCTACAATGACGTATCGAGGAGTGAGTAGCATAGCTTAATATAGCAGTCATTGAAAATCAGGGTTTATCCATTTTTCCCCTTTGAAATCGCCTTTAAGGAGGAAAACTGGACTTCAAATAATTAATTTGTTTTAAAAGACTATAAACCGACTAAAATTTTTATACTTAGTTTTTTCATGAATTTTCATGGATCCCATTATCAGAACTGAACATGTATTAATAATATAAATAATAATATAATTAATTAAATAAAATTGCCAACATAAAAAAGCCCAATTGAGAACCTCCTCCTTTTTTAAAAGTCGTTTAAAAAATGGATTTCAGTTTTCCCCCTTGACGTATAAAATTGTAAGGAGGAAAACAGAAATTTTAAAAAATAATTGATTTTAAAAAACTATAAAACTAATGCAATTGTTACAGTTTTTTCTTGGATTTTCATGGATATTATTGTCAGAACTGAACCAAATTAAAATGGGACGACACGGGAAGCACCAGCTTTCATATAAGAATCATGAAAATCGGACCAGTCAGTCAGAATTTGCATCACCCCAGCCCTTCCCGCGAGTGTCGTAAAAGACGACTTCAGGATATCCACCGGGGGCGGGCAGCATCATTCCCTGTACAACAATTCTAGCAGCGAACTGCGATCCCCAATCCACATGCCCGTAGCAATCATGGGCATGACCTCCAAGAGATAAAGCCAATAAAGCGCTTATCAGGGGGAGGCCAGCGTCCAGCAGTGGACCAATATTGTTTTGAGATGAAGAAGTAAGATTATAACCTACCTATAACTTTCATCAGGCTGTTCTTTTAATTTCTGCTTTTGTTCCTATAGCAAAAACTTCAAAAGTTTCTCTGAAAAAAGCTCGAAACACTAGCTTTGGTTTCCTCATTCATTTGTACAAACAGAGCCGAAAGTAGGACAATAGTTTCGGACTACCCGCAAGTTGTAAAGAACTCAACATACAAGTTAGATGTTCATTAACATAATTAACGACTTGCTACGCAGTAGGGCGTATCATTCATTAGTACAGTAAAAGTAATTCAAATAACATTCAAAAGACATTTGTTTACAAATCCCTCTGAAGATTGGACCACCCGCATGTTGTCAATTAACATTAATTAATATTAAATTCAGTTAATTTACGATGACAAACGAATATGGCGGATGATTGATGTATGTTTTACGAGTGGATGTGATGAATCAGAAATTATGTTTGATTTGTGGAAAGCGAAACCTTTGTCTTCAAATGTCTTCAATACGGAAGTGTTTAGTTCTTAAAGCTTGGTTGGGGATGGTTTACTGATTCTTTTTCACTTCTTCCGCTAGTGGACAAAAATTGAAGTGAATTGGAGTCAATTGCACCTTATTTCTTATTTGATATTAATAACTATTTATCAAGCTGTTTATATAGTAAAAAGTTTGACTTGTCTATGTGCTTATTTTGTAAGAAATCAACGATTTGACTCTGACTCTGACTCATATTACAAAAATTTTGCCTACATCCCTAATAACTTCCTAAACCCAGCTATGCTTAATGTATGCAGGTACTTGGATCGTGTTCGGATCTAGAATCCAAGATATTTTACGCCAATAAAGGCATTTATGAATGAAAGCTTCCGAAAAACCAATAATAGAAAATAATAAGGTTTATTATACGCCTATAGTAGACTACTTTACAGAAGCTCGACACCACTGCCTTCAATTCATAGTGTTTCCACGTATACTTTGGCTACACAATATAATGTACGCTACTATGGGATCCACAGAAGGTCCGTAGAGTCAGAGTCAGAGTCAAATCGTTTATTTCTTTACACTTACAAAATAAGCACTTAGCTTCTTTCTTATCTCTTCTTCTTTAATTCATCATCATCATTTCATCATAAGCCTATATTAGTCCACTGTTGGATATAGGGCTCCCCTAATGAGCGCCAGAGCGCCCTGTCAATGCAGTCTTTCGCAGATGGTCATCCCACCTAGTCGGAGGGCGTCCTATACTACGTTTGCCAAGTCGCGACTCAACAGTGGAGGGAGACCGACCGCGGGCTCAACTCAAGTACTCGTTTATCCCAGCGCTAGTCGGTTCTTCGTGATATATGGCCGGCCCACTGCCACTTCAGCTTGCTAATTCCTTGAGCTATGTCGTAATTTTGGTTCTCTGTCGGATGTATTCGTTACGAATCCTATCCTTCAGGGAGACTCCGAGCACAGCTCTTTCCATAGCTCGCTATTCGACTTTAAACTGGTGGACCAGCCCTATCGGTAGTCATTACCTACCTACAATTGACTTCCCAGCATCGCTAGCCAGCTTAGCTCTCACTGACCGCGCCATGGGAATTTCATTTGAGCAGTACAACTGAATTCTGGCAATTTCTGGCGAGTATCGGTAGAATTTCACGGAGGAACGCAGATAGTACACGCCTAGTGGGCTTTGGGTGGCTTGCGAATACTGGAAGAGACTACGTTTCTATAGAACCTGATCTATCTATGAATAAATTTATATTTCAGATAGCTAACTCATCTATGACTGACGTGTAAAAGTGTGAAACTTAATCTTATGGGAGATGAGGCATAGGGCCTATTTTTGGTGACCAGTGGGACAGATGTTTGACAGCTAACTAGTTGTCAAATTTTCCATAAATTAGATTCATAATCATCAGGTAGGTTGGTGATTAGTCCACAGCTGGATATAGGCCTCCCCTAAGTTTATTACGTGTTTTTTAAGTCGGCTTATAGTTTTTTTTTAACAAACCCAATTATCTACACTAAGTTTAAGTGCGCCGGCTCTTTGTTAACGCACGCATTCAAAGACAATGCCACAGTTTTTGGTTTAAGGGCGTATCTAACAATTTCCATCTTTGAAGCTAAATGCATTCTATACCTCTTCCAGTGTCCTACCATCGTTGTAAAGTCGTATCCACCACAGCGCTGCCGCGCTGGCTGCAGACGTCTTTGAGTTATTCTGCTTCTTTGTGCGCCGGAATTGAACGTACAGCTCAATTCCACTCACAAATTGGACACATCCGGTCTGTTTTCATCTTCCAAAATCAATTTAGTATTATTGGAAATTATGTATTAGGATAGAGTGGTAATTTTATGCTTATGGTGAACATAAATAATCACTCAGGTTATTGTTTTTCTTCCTTTCTTGTGGGTTGAATAAAAATGTATTGTTTATTTTATAGTGTCTTGCTAGTTTTCGTTTTACGACACTTTAACGCGCTCCAACTTAATAATGCTTTACCAAGAGATAGCAATAACACTAGCTTTTATTGCCGCAAATTAAGACGAAGACACCAAACAGCCATAAAACCCACCTCCTTTCCGGCATAAAACTAATCGCAAACAAAGCGTTTCCACGTCCAAAAAGTTTTTATTTCAAAATAAACACGGCACATCCTGGCATAATAGACACGTGCCCGCCTCAAAAAAAAAGAAAAGAGCTGTCAAATCGGAGCGCAAGAGAACAAAATATTCGAATCGAAATTCAAAATATACACACGCTCGAATTCAGAAGTCAGGGAAGTCGAATATCTGAGAATAATAAAGGGTGTTTTTAACTCTGCAGGTTTGCTTTTGAATTAAAATTCGAATACAGGTCACGTAGGCGTTTTACAGAAGCGCATCGCACCGTATGAATGTAGAAGTAGGTAGGTATTATACTGCAGTTCAGGGTGATTTGATTTTAATTCACTGCTTGTAACGTGTTTTTTAGAATTAAATTTTTTTTTGAAACCGAGGTATTTTTACTCGATGTAGAATATATTTTGTGAACAAATCATCCCAAAGGTACCATTCACTGTAGTCGCGTCTTTTTATACGGAATTTATGTAACTTGTCGATTTGATCCTTCTTTCAATAAATAAATATTGGTTAAATTTTATCTTAAACTCGACGCCAAGCAAGAGCATTTTAGTTATTTGTGTCGTGATTTGTTAAACAACATTCCGAATCAATTTTGACTAACTAGAGCCGCTTAAAGTTTCAAAATTTCTTTTCTAAGTGAAGTGTTATTCATAAACATAAACAAATAATTTTTCCAATAAAGATACAGAAGTTCTCGCGACATTTTCCATATTTGATGGCAACACAACAACGAACATTACTAAAACCTACTTACAACCAAGGAGGTAGGTTGTAGTTTTATCAGAATTGTGCCCAAGGCGGTTACATCCACCGCATAGTAATGTTAGAGCCTGTTGTAAATAAAAGCAACAATAGGTACCGTTATCCGATCGAAGGATTCCGGATAACGAGGGTTATTAGAGAAGAAAGAGATTATCTTGGCGTCCCCTCTAAAGGCATGGCGTATACCGGCCGCCATTAAAACGATGGGACAATCGATTTGAGGGTAGATTGAGAGAGGTGTAGGTACAGTAGGTACAGACGCCATGTCATGTTTGTCTTGCGTAAGTGATTTGATTTGCATGAGATAATCATTGATTAATTAAAAAGGGAAGATAGGTACTAGTTTCTCGAAAATGGCAACCTCATATTGTGTAAAATTGTGTGCTCCCACTTCAGTCACCGTCGGACCGGCGGCACGGGCGGTCGTGATGCGCGTGAAATATTGTTGTCTCGGTCTCACTTCGGTCTTAGATACGTCTTTCCGTTTTTGTTCTTCTTTGTATTGCACAGGACTGGCAATATAACTATGAGCGTATGTGTTTGCGTGTAGTTGTAACACATGCCATTTTTTTAGTAAGCGCTGGGAGAACGTAACCTATCTTCCCTTTTTAATTAATCAATGGAGATAATCAAGAAATTTCAATATATAAAATCCTCTTTAAATAAATGCATAATTTTGAAGTGCTGTGTGGTGCTGACTTAGAATTTGGAGTACCCCAACTCTTCTCGCGGGTGCCGTAAGAGGCGACTAAGGGATATCCACCGGGGGCGGGCAGCAGCGCCCCCTGCAGTATAACTGTACCACAAAACTGCGATCCCTAACCCGCATGCCCCGCGGGGGGATTATGGGCATTACCCTCCATGAGATAACGCGAATAAGGCGCTTATCAGGAGACCTGCGCACAGTGTTTTATAAGACCCGAAAATCGGACATCATTCGTTTTTCATCCGTTTCCGTAAGATAATAGTAATACAAATGCAAGAGTAAAACTCCCAGGTAGCGATCTCGCTTAGATTTTGAAATATATTTTTTTTAATAATGGGTTTATTTTAGTACCGGAAAACTAAAACTATTTTTTTTATTGATATTTATTCATAAATTTAATTATTGATAACGTTAGTCAGTAAAGGCATCTAAAGGACATTTTTTAAAAGTTTTTTGACATCTTTAGCACGATTACGTAGAGAGTTATTAATTTTTTTTGTTATATTTAAAAAAAATTATATCTCCTAAATCCCATGGAAATCGGAACCAATTTTCAGCTCGGCGCATACGCTACGATGATATCTACGTACTGGAAAAAAAATTGCTTCCGATTTCGGCGGGATCTAGGAAATACATACATTTAAAAATTTTAGTCAGGGTTGTCACTAAACTGTTTTACTACGATACCGGTATTCGATTTAAAAAAATATTGTTAATTCTTTTTTGTAATGTTAAATAATGCAAGGATACACGTAAAAGAACACGAATATAAAGCAAAACTGACTCTATATTTGTAAAAAAAATCTTCGAAATCCAAAAAATCGTAGAACTAACAACGTTGCCTATCTATCTATACTCTATACTATCCCCCTTATTCATATTGGCCCGCTAACTTAAAACACTCGCTAACTCACTTGCTATATCTACGTACTGGAAAAAAAATTGCTTCCGATTTCGGCGGGATCTAGGAAATACATACATTTAAAAATTTTAGTCAGGGTTGTCACTAAACTGTTTTACTACGATACCGGTATTCGATTTAAAAAAATATTGTTAATTCTTTTTTGTAATGTTAAATAATGCAAGGATACACGTAAAAGAACACGAATATAAAGCAAAACTGACTCTATATTTGTCCAAAAAAAATCTTCGAAATCCAAAAAATCGTAGAACTAACAACGTTGCCTATCTATCTATACTCTATACTATCCCCCTTATTCATATTGGCCCGCTAACTTAAAACACTCGCTAACTCACTTGCTTTCTCACTCTGACTTATGCCGATAGAAGAAGACAGACAGAGATAGCGGCTCGCTTAGTTAGCAGACTATTATGAATAAGGGGGTTAGTGTCTATGTCCAAAATCACTCCCTTTTGGCTTTTGGCCCTTTCCGTGGCACCCTGTATAATATAACTAAATAAACAATACTTGTTTTAACATGACATTCCTAAATTAATTAATTCTATAAATATGATATATTGAAGTTATCAATCTAAAATCCTTGTTAATGCATCTTTCAGCTCCTGCACACGGTTGTATTTTTTTTGTAGACTTTGTTTTTTAATCTCAAAAAAATCTAGAGGCGTTAGATCGGGGCTGCGAGATGGCCACTTCGTTCGAATTTAAAGTTAGAAAGTTGAAACTTTTTTTACCTACCTACTTTTTTCAGCCAGTCTTCTTTATAGCAGATCTATCCAGAACAAAAATGTTGGCCAATGAAGAAGTTTTTCTCTCGTACCGAAATGTATGGAAAAAGTTTTTCGCGATTTCTGATATTTCTAGTACTCAAACCTCAGTCGGTCCAGTAGGTACTTTTGATCCTTATAAGAAACAGGATCTATTCATCGAATAGACATCAAAAAAGATTTTTACACAAAATCTTTTACCATTTTCTTGCTGACTGTACATTTTTTCCAAAAACTGTGAATGCAGTTCAGTATATTTCAAAAAGTTATGGATGGTCTCATAGGAATGTTTTCCTATAACTATAATCGTTAAGGTACCTGCCCTTACTGTCCCGTCTCAAAAATCCACTCTGTATACATAAACAATACACATATAGGTATTATATACTTATGTACATACAAACAATGCTCTTAGGATAGAACATGATTAACATGATTTCTATAAATACTCGCCTAAAACCGTTACAATATCGGTAATTTCTTTCTTATCTTTAAGTGACAACCCTAGCTCCTTAATTACCGGTATTTTAAAGAAACTCAATTTTACCCGATATCCCACGGGTTATGGATATGAGTTTGTTTAAGGATGTAGAAAACTTAATTACGCATGGTTCTATTTGACAATTGGTTCCGATTTCCATGTTATACGGAAGAAAAAAAATGTTAAAAAATATATGAAAAAAATTAATATCTCCGAGTCTACTGATGCTAGTGACTTCCAAAAGCATCCAAAATATGTGGTTTAAATGTCTTTACTGCCCTATGTATTAACTTGTTCAAAAATATTTGCGGTTTATTAGATATTTATATTTTTAAGGTTTTGATGCCCTTAAAATGCCTAAACTTTCGAATTTTTTTACACCAAAACTAAGCAAGATAGATCCATGGGAGTTTTACTCTTGCATTTGTATTACTATTATCTTACCGAAAAGGATGAAAAACGAATGACGTCCGATTTTCGGGTCTCATAAAACACTGTGCTGCGTCCAGCAGTGGAACAAATACATGCTGTTGAGATTGACGTAGAATCCCTTTTCACGAACGTCCCTCTAGAAGATTGTATGAAGGTTGTCGAGGCCAAAATACAAGAAAACGGTATCCCTGTGGAGTACGCCAAGCTCTTACATCATATTCTCTCCACAAACTTTTTCATATACAGAGGGCAATACTACCTTCAAATTGACGGAGTAGCAATGGGAAGTCCAGTCGCCCCCGTACTAGCTAACATATGGATGGAGTATTTCGAGAGTGTGGCCATCTCGTCTGCCCCTGTAGAAGTTAAGTTGTGGAAGAGATATGTAGATGATGTTTATTGTATTTTGAGAGGAGGGACACAGGATGTTGAACTTCTGCTATCACACCTTAATGGAGTACATCATAAGATAACATTTACTTACGAAATGGAGACCAATCGTCGTTTAGCATTTCTGGACGTGTTGGTACAGATCAGAGAAGATGGAATCGTAGGCCACTCTGTCTACAGGAAGCCCACACATACAGACCGATACCTCCATGCCGACTCACATCACCATCCTCGACACCTTAACTCGGTGGTATCATCTCTCACGAACCGCGCTTATGACCTGTGCGATGATAGAAGCCTACAGAGTGAGTTGGCCCACGTGAGAAATGTTTTGATGAATAATGGCTATAAGGTGCGATCATTGCCTACTCGTTCCGGCACAAAGCTTACACGGCATAGGAGTACGGTGGAGCGCAAGCCAGCATTCCTACCTTACATAAAAGGAGTGACGGATAAGGTTGCAAAAATTCTGCAAAAATCCTCCATCAAAACTTTCTTCACGCCTTTGAAAAAGATCTCACACTACCTGCGCACACCTAAAGACACGTTCCCACTAGAAAAACCAGGAGTGTACAAGATCGACTGCAGCTGTGGAAGCTCTTATATAGGCCAAACGAAGCGCACTATTGCCTGCAGAGTCAAGGAGCACATAAGAGCAGTAAAGAATCGGGCAATTGAGAAGTCTGCCATAGCCGAGCATCTTCTGGAGTCTGGTTCAAACCACTGGATCGAATTACACAATCCACAAGTAATCTCAACAGAGCGACATTACATACCAAGATTGGTACAGGAGGCCATTGAGATTACCAAACACAGGAACTTCAACCGAGAAGAAGGTTTCCAACTATCCGGAACCTGGAATCCTGTAGTGAGAATTTGTAAAAAACGAAGAAGTGATGTACTAGCCGAACCGCGTTGTGATACCGTTAGTGTCGTGTGTCGTGATCGAGTAGCGTTCGATAATGAAACCAGTGGTAGTGGTAACGTTCGTAGCAAAAGACTAAAAAAGAGGGTAGATCGATATATCTGCCAATAATAACTCACTCGCAAGACATTCAGTTATTCCGTGATCATGGCGCATGAAACTGTGCCGAAATATTGGAAAACTCAAAATTCAAATCATGGTAAATATCCCGTTGTAAATAAGTTTAGTATTAATAACCATGATGGATTTAAAAGTTTTATCTACGCAATAATAGACCGAATCAACAAATAGGCAGGCATTCGAATTTCAAATGGCAGGTATAGTTAGTCGTAACGAGCAGATTAACACGATATTGTTGGGTTCGACATTTTCAATTTCCGCCTGAAAAACAGATGAAAGCATTCTGTGAATGACTGTACATTTGGTATGAATTATTAATTTATATGTTAACACGGTGGAATATTCTGGAAAATAAATATTTATTATTTTGATGCAATCGTTATTTATTATGGATTTTCTTGCAATTTTCATATATACACTATTCATTCAAATAGGAATTTACTGTATTTGTTCACCTATTTTAAAAAAAGGATATGATTTTTTTTTCGACTTTTTGTTTTTTTTTGTAGCCCGTGTAAGTCCGTCGATTTCTAAAACATTTATGGACTGATTAAAATTATTTTAGATGATCGAGTGCAATCGAAATCAATTAGTTTTGTTTTGATTTAGAAAAAACAAAAAACTGACTTTGAATCCCTTAGTTTTAACATTTTTTTAAGTTTTGCGGGATTAATACTGATCCCTCGGGAATATATTTTTTATGGGACCGCCTCGAGATTATAAAACGATATTAGAAAACAAAATTTGACAAAAAGATATGACCTATTGAAATACGCCATAATCGACAATCACTTAAGTGAATAAGGTCTATAATTATTTGGCAAGGATTATACAAACTACTTATTTCTAACAACAAACCTAAGCTCACTAAATCACAGTTGACTAAACACGCATTAGCGGATAAAGCGGCACTTAGTGAAGTGACACAACTTACACTTGGCCATTTAGACTGTTATTGTTATTGGGGATTAAGAACTAAGTTTAACTTGCGAAGTAACAATACCTAATCTGTGGTTTGGCATACACTATTTTGGCACACCCTATATATACTAGCTAGAGAGAGGACCTATACAAGTTCAGCCAAAATTACGTTTCTACCTCTATTATGGATGTTAGGGATGGGAATAAGAAAAACATTAGGATTTTTCTGTAATTATAGGAAAATATCATGTATTTACTTACAGTCTTGTCTATTCATTTAATTGAAGCCTCAAGCTACTCCGGATTTTGTTGTGACTGAAGGTGGAACGCCTCCATACAAACAGTTAGTGCACAATGTGCACATTCACGAGACAATATTATAACTCTTTAAAAAGGATAAGTACTTAATTATTTTCTTATTTTTTATTATCCAAAGGTGATTTAAATTTTAGATGCTCTGTGGTGCAAACGTTAAATCAACACTTATCTGTCTGACTGTACCTCGACATTTTATTCTTCGGGTTGAATCTAAGTGGGTTCAGTGGGCCCACATACCGTACGTATACGTACGTAATAATTATTATGAAATGAAATATATGTCACAAGTACCAAATATCTAAAAAAAGCAAAACTTTTATATAAATTTCTTGGAATAAACTAAGTATTTGCTACATAAAAAGATTGCGGAGATCAGTTAGAATAAGTATTTATTCTGTTTGGCAACATTATCTAAAGCCGGGTTTCCACCACGAAATGATAATGAGCGGGAAATGACAGCTGCGTGAGCGGAGTTCTTTTCAAGATTTCTGCTCGCTCAGCCCTTTTCGCTTGACTATTTTGTTGGTGGCAATACAACTATGCAGGTATGCGCCTTAACTCTTCCGAGTTAAGGCGCATACCTGACACAAAGTGGCACCGCCACCTATTTTATCTTATTATTACGTTTAACACGGGAAATTTCAAAATACTGTGATACCTATTAAAAACTATTCATTGATGCCTCTGTAATAGTTTTATTTTGTAAATCTTAGGCAGATACGAAGTTCAACAAACACTATTATCGCATTTCTGCCTAAGCAATACAAAATAAAAATTACAGAGGTATTAAAAATAACTTATAATAAGTACCATAAACTGTACGGTTGATTTTTAAAATTTCCTGTGTTATATGTAATAATATGGTAAAATAGGTAGCGCAGTCATATTGCCTTCATATTGCCTTCGTCCTCAATGGTCCGCTCCGCTGGCGGTGGAAACCCGCCTTTATGTATGTACGTAATAGAATACATACAACAATAGAATCATTCCATAATACAACAAATCAATATCCTAATACACAATAATCCATACCCAATCTAGCCTGATTAATCCTACGACCGCAATATATTATATTAAATTAATCACGTATAATAATTAATTACAGAAGGTAACGGTGGTCGCACAACGGTTGCCATGGCAACAGCTTCTATGAGTCTTGTTACAGACTGTTTGCACAAAGCTATACGTTGGGGTGTGGTGCTCTCTGAGTCATGAGCGGAAGCGATTTTTAAATCTCATTTGATTGCCTACTTTACAGTTTGCGAGGTGATTTATTTTCCGCTTGAAATATGCAGAGTGGACCAAACAGTAATGTCTTGAAGTTGTGTACTGTGTGAGGCATGATGAATGCCTCATTCCCGAGAGTACACGAAAATACCCCATGTATTTTCACAGATTTTTCGTAGTTTTTGAGTTACGATTTTTTTTTGTTTTGTTGATCGAGTGAACGTTAGTGAACAAAAGTCTCTGCTTCAACTAGACACTTTTTCTCTTTGTCAGTATGTCCGTACTACACGGACAGGTCGTAGAAAAGTAAGTGTTCTCGAGGTCTACTGTTCGGAGAACTACTTAGTTTGAAAATTTTCGGAGGCGAGGGGTATTTTTTTTTACTTTGATATTTGGTCCACTCTGTTTTTTGTATTTATTTAGCAACTAATGATGAACAACTTGAGCAACTAATCGTCATTCTTAGTTCGGTATCTGTTATCAGATGATTTTCCCGCTTGTCATATTAAATCCCAACCCAATACTTATCAGCTTTCTCTCGTGACTCGCACCACCACACAAAGCCTGTCGCTATATAATCCTCAAGGAGTTGTCTCAGGCACGACACGATGTATTGTACACAGCTTAATGAAATTATCGCATCGCCTCGCCTGCGGTGGAGACCGACCCTAATGATGTACAAACAGTTCACTTTGGGGTGATGCAGTGCAGTTGGGGTAATTGTGCAAAATTCATCAAACGAGGGGGGGGGGGGGGGGGAGTCCCCGTAACCTCAACTCTTCGGTATGTTTAAAGTAAAGAAACGACGAAGGAACTTTTGGCCTGTTAGTTGTTATTTTTCGAGTTAGAGCAAAATCCGTCCCAAGCTATTCTATCCTCTAGAGATAATCTAATATTTTATAGTAAGCCTTTTTGTACAGCAAGGTTTTGACAGTTTGTTTGAATTTATTTACTGATAATTTTTGCAGCTCAGTATTAAGTTTGGTTGTTTGCTCTTCCATCCATCCACAGCCTGTATCGGTCCACTGCTGGACGCAGGCCTCCCCCTGATAAACGCCTTATTGGCGTTTAACTCATGGGGGGTAATGCCCCAATGGTAATGTTTGCTCTTAAAAGGTCTTAATCGTGTTTTGACTAGGCGTATCGCTATATAATCTAGTGTAGATTATATCGCGTTACGCCTGGTTAACAAACCACTTCATCTTTTCGTGGTGACGAACTAGGTATACAAAGATGAAGCGGTTTGGTAGCTCATCACGTCAAAACTACTGAACGACTAAAACTTTTCATAAATATATTTTTAACCCCGGAAAATCATGCACGAGCACGACACGAATGAATCCTCGTGTTGAACCTAGCAATAAAGTTAACGAATTATCGTATCCTTCTATGAAAAACCTTCAATTTAACCTTTTTTATTAGGAAGGTTCTCGAAACGCCTGAGGGTCAATTACTTATTTCAAGATTATGAAGGGGCTACTTCGAGGAAGCTCATTAGATTTTCAGAGAGAATTAAATTACTTTACTTCATTCAAGGATCTGGGATGGACATGTTAATTTATTTCTTTTTTAATTTAATGTAAAGAGTCTTTGGAAAAAATGTTTTAAACACATTACACTGTAACTTCAGAGATTTGGATATCTAAGAAAAATACTTAAATAATTGAGTTCTACAAAAGTATACTTTATAGAACTCAATTACTTGAACTATATAGCGGCGGATACCCGAGTCAAACCAGCGCTGCCATCTATTTTATCTCGTTATTATGTTTAACACAGGACATTTCAAAAATCCATCGTACGTTTATGATACCTATTAAAAGCTATTTATTAATGTCCCTGTTATAGTTTTATTTTGTAAAGCTTAGGCAAAGATACGAAATTGCCCTTTTTGGCACCTAACTCTATTTTCGCATGGATGACGGAAGGTAGTCAGTTAATTTTATTTATAAAATTTCATATTATAATGTTCAACGTTCACTAAACTTAACCGAGTGAAAACTCAGAGCCTCCTTAGATATAATTAGTCTTGGCGTTTTAGTTTTTCAGTCCATTTTCCTTATTCTGATTTCAGTCATTATTTTTTATGAACTTCTTTTGAAAAGTTTGAACGTTGTAAATAGGTAAGTACCTTCGTTTATTAGCTGAATAGGTTTTGTTTTTAAATGGTTTATTTGGTTTTTTCTTTATAATATATTTTTTTACTCGTTGTTTTTTAGCTTAACGTCACAATAGATTTAGGTAAGAGTTAAGTTAGAGTAGTACCTTTCAGGTTGATGGAAATAGGTTTAATTTTAAACGACTGTGATCGTACCTGTATTTTTATTAGTGTAATTAAATTACTAATTAGTGTTTACGCCCGGTCTGATTGTGAATAAAAAAAAGATAATTTTGATCACCCTGACTGCTCATATGAATATGAAACAATGAATAGTGAGATTCATTACGGATGTAAGCGGGTTAACTACGAACCTTATTTGTGTTGGAAGAACACCAACGTTTCATCCCTTAACGAGGGACATCTTCAGGGTGAGTGCGGTTCTAGACGCGCATCCCTTCGAGCACTTATAGTTTTTATAATAAAATAGTGAGATATTTTGAAAACATTAGGTGCTTACGACAATTATGATGATTCGAACTGCGTATATCAATTTGCTTATTATGTTTTTAAGATCATTTTGACTACTCTAGACGCTCGTATCAATTTGACGCTGACTGTACTAGATAACTGATAAACGCACAGAATTGCGAAGTACTCTGTTCCGTGGTTATTCGTAATACATTACAAAGATAGATATTTTTTTATTCTACATAGAAAACATCCAGCTAGAACACACTGAACGATTATCTGCAGATACACAAAGTCCCGAGGCGGGAATCGAATCCACAACCTCCTACGTTGCAGGCGGACCTTCGCCCACCGCGCCTTAGAGGTCGTCAAGTAACAACGCGATGCGCGTCTAAACTATGGTTTATCCATTTTGAATGAAGCATGTTAGTAAACAAAGTACGACACAAATAACAAAATCTCACTTGCATGGCGTCGAGTTTCAGGTATAATTGTAAGTAATTTTTATTGAAGTTAGGATCTAAAATCGACAAGTAATGTAAATTACGTATAAAAGGACGCGCCAACAAAGTGTATTTTAGGTTAAGTATGGGCGGTTTGTTTACGTTTATGCTCCATTCAAAATGGATACGATATAGTATCACATTATCGAATCGATAATTAAATACATGACCAAATGAGTATATGTAGATCTGGTCTACTCTAGAGTAGAGCACACCTTATTTAATCTTTCTCATTCTCATGGTAGGTCCTTGTAATATTCAGTAGATATCTGATAGATTATATTTGCCCCAATAATCGAGCAAAAGCAATTCTTCCCGCCATCGGACACCAGTGGTACCAACCAAACAAACCTAACCTATCGAACCGAATGGCGTTGCGTCGGGCGCTAGTGATTAATTCTGTTATTATTGCTTGTCGGCCATTGTTTGGAATTTATTTCTTTTCGGCGGCGACTGGAGGGGAGTTTTATGGGAGAACTGGAGGATGTTCATGACACTTTAATTTATTTCTGTTTCTACATTACGACGTTTCAAGAGCTTCCAGCGTTTTGGGGATTTTGAATATGAATTTCTGGATTTAAATGCTTTTGTTTTGCCTCTTTGAAATCATATGGATGGTGTAGGTGACCTTATACACTAGCCAAATTTGTTAAGAAATGTTTGTAAGCAAACTACGTCCGTGGCTCAGGGTTTTACATAAAATTTATTGAAAGAAGTATCTCAAATCCACAAATAAATGTAAATAGCGTTTAAAAAGACGCGGTAACAGAATGAATTTAAGGTTATGTAGGTTTGTTTAAAAACCGTGTAGTATATATATGTATATCCAATTTGGCTGGAATATGGAATAAGGTATGTAACAAGTTTTAAATATCCACCCTAATCAGGTAATTAAGTACCTATGTTGTAAGAGATCAGATTCCTAATTCTGCCCACGGGTGGGTAAAAAACTCTGAAATGAACGGGGAGAGATTATTACAAAGTAATTTTAAGAATGCACAATAAGATAAATTAATCTAAATAAAACCCGACTTCGGCGTTCTTCGATTGTTCTTATTATTTTAACAATGACATTTTCGACCCTTACTTAGACCCCTCAATCTTATTGAACCCCCAAATATCGTCTGACGTCATATAAAGGAGTATTGAGACAAATCAATCGATACCTCATTTGTGAAATCGAACGAGTAGTATCAGCGCTACGTGGAAACATAAAAATCGGCTACCTACATAATACATACATAGGGTGCCAAAGAGAAGAAGTAATTGTCAATTACTTCTTCGTAGGCATAGCGGATTGTAATGGCGGATTTGTAATCAGTTGATTGAACACAGACACGAAAATTATTTAACGAAAGACGAGGCAGTATGGCCCTAATGGCTTTAGGCTAATTTGTCCAAAGCGACAAATTAAAATATAATAATAAAACTTACTTCTTCGTAGGTGCCAACCTCATAACACCCCTCCGTTGGTAATCGGGTTCAACTGACCAAATAGGATCGCTAAGGCAAAAGGAGAAAAAAAGTAACATTCCACCAAAGCTTCTGCACAAAAAGCTCTCAACCAGAACATGGCATGTTCTCAAAATTAAATCTCATTCCAACTCGCACAATGCCGAAGCGCAAACAAAAAGTACGTACTTACACTTACCTACTTTTTGCACACAACTGAGTAATTTAATAAATGTACAGAGCAGACAATACGTTCGCAAACATTCCCTGATGAAGAGAACTTTTGTTCTCAACTGTACGCGACTTTACTGCTACTAAAATGAACCTTAAAACCGGAGGAATAAAGAATCCTACTTACACTCGATTTAGTTCTGCGAATCTATCCCGAAGATCACATTAACTATTTTGAACTGTATCGCTAATTCAATAGAGCCGATAATAATAGGTCGGTTTATGTACAGATGAATGGAAAAAGGTCGGAAAATGTGGGTTTTGTTCAGTTCATTGGGGTTTTCATTTACACTTAGATAGTTTTTGTAGAAAAAGTACGTATTTAATCTTGGAGAGCTACGGATCTCGACTTATTGGAAAACCATTGGCTTTTCCTCAGTCGAAAGCAATTTTGAAAAGAAATAAAACGTGTAGATATTTATTTTATATAAGAAATACTCTCGTAATAGAAATATTTTACGAGGAAAAACTTTGCATTTCGAAGCAAATATTTAGCTAAGGAACCGATTAACTTCAAGACCAGATTTCAAAGCTTTATGGCTCAGAGAATTCACTCAGAAAATTCAATTCAGTGTAGTTTGCACTACTCTAGCTATTTATTTTCCCACTAGAATTTAAATCTTATCGCCTGAAAATTTCTTTATTCAAATTCAAAACGGGCAATGAACCTCCTTTATTCTTTGCTTATAAAAAGGAGGTTGCGATTTTCCTTGACTACTTTTTAAGGTACTTTCAATTTCGATTTTGGAACCTAGCAAGCGTCACAAATAATATAAGATGACACGTTTACTGTTTAAGGGTTTTTAAAAGTAGAAGCGTTTTTCACTTACACTAAGCGTTTTACACTAATAACTATTATTGAATAATAATGAATCCGACTCGTATACTTCCAAATGGAAACTCAAAGATACAAAATTCAAACATAAATCCGTGATTGTTTTGACAGATGACAAAAACTCGTTCCGCAAGTAAAAGTAGGTACCTACATGTGATAGGGAACTGGGTCAAACTTGGGAGTTCGCACTCCGGATGGGCTCTGGATGAAAAATTAGCCCATTCCTCACAGGCATGGGAGATTAGCGCGTCGAGTACACCGCTTGCCATTATAATACTTTTTAGTTACGATAACGTAACCTCCTTACTCGAAAAGAGAAAAGAGGCGCATTTCAAAAAAAGGTTTGAAATGAAAGGGAATAGAAAAAGTTGTTTGCGTTTTGAAATATATAAAGGTAAGTACTTACCTCAACATTTCCGGTATACGTTTAGTTATTTTTATTTTATTTAATACTTTATTGCAACACTTTTGCAGGGTACCTACAGGCTCAGGCAAAACTCTGGAGAGCTCTGATGATTCGTACTTACTTGTTTAATGGTAAAAAGAGTAAGGGCGAATATCCTACTCAAACTTAGGTAAAATCTCTGTAATAGTTTTTTATTTCGCATAGTTTTAGGTAGAAATGCGAAAATAGAGTTTGGTGGCCACAAACGACCACTTCGTATTTCTGCCTTTGACTCGTGTATGCGCCCTAATATTTTTTTACTATAAAAACTTGTGTGATTTGACAAATTAATTTTGAATGAACCTAAGCGAGTTAACTATGAACCTAGTTTCTTTTGAGATAATATTTAGTGTGTTTTGACTTAGTGTACCTCGTGTGACTAACAGCAAAATAAGACACCTTGATGTTTTAAGCTAAGCATTGATTTTATTGAATTGAATTAATTTTGAATAAACCTAAGCGTTTGTTTCAAGTTAACCTTTAAAATGTAATGGTGCAGTCTATGAATGATACCGATCCGATGACATGTTTGTAATGACATCCCATACATTGTGTTTTTCAACTACGAACCTAGTTTCTTTTGAGGGAATATTTAGTAAAAAACAGTAGACCTAGTGTACCTAGAGTAAATATTAGACAAATATGACACCTTGATGTTTGACGCTCGCCCAAATGCATTCTAGACGATTCTAGATTCGAGATAGAGGGATTTAATTTGGGAGAATTGCATATTCTATGAATTTTGAAATTAATGTACCCTCGCTGGTATTGGCTTACCAACCTGCAACGAGGTTTCATAAATGAAGGCACAATATCTCCCTTGTTTGCAAAGCAAAATTTGACGTGGTCATATTTGCATGAAAACTGTACAAGCTTGTTTTGTTAAAAACTCCGAGGGGATGAAATTGGGTTTTCGTATAATTGTATAATCAGTCGAATGTTTGCTTTTAATTGGGATACATTAACCTAATTAGGGTTTGGAATAATTGTACAAAACACGAGTGGAAATTGGAAATGTTAGCGACTTTTTCGACGTAATTTCTGTGTGAAGTTTTAAATTGATTAACAACACCCTCTGATTTCTTAGATCGGAGAAACAATGCACATAGCTTAGATAATTGAACCAAGTTTCTATTTCTGAGAATCAGAATGTTTTTTTAAATAAATAAATCCAGGTAATTTACGGAGTTTATTTACCATTTTTTCTGGTGTTTCAACAAGTTTTTACAATGTCGTGGGAACGTTTTCTAGCTTTTTTCTTTTGATATTAAAGTAAAGGTTTCTAAATGAGCAGATTCGGGATGAGTCAAATAATACACAACTCGGGGCTACCAAAAAGAATATAATTAGCTGTCTTAGGTACCTGAGCAACCCGGTTGGTTCGGATCGGACGGTCGGTTGTAACCCGCAAGACAGACGCGGCCAGCAACGACCTGCCCTGATAACGTCCGAATGACACTATGACGTAGTTATTGACTCACCTCAGCAGCTTGACATCCCAAAGCGCCAGTACTTCAGGCGGGCGGTTGGAGCACAGCGCCAGGCGTGGCCCGCAAGCGTGCAGCCTCACTGGACCTGCCTTGATGGTGTTGGACGGGGATGATACGATGACGGCTGCGAACTCTTTGCTGCTGCCGAGGTTGTGCTGCACCTGGAATGGAGATTATCTTAAATTCATTCCCAAAAAGGTTTATTATGATATGAGCAATCTACGAGGCGATTTGCGAGCGTTTTAATAACTCGTGTGATAGGACTCTCAGTGATGTTTTAGTTTTTTTTTTACTATTAGAGCACCTTGAACTGCCGAGCGGGCGATGCGACTAACCTAGACGGAGATGCAACCAGTAACACACGGATTCCCGGCTGATTCGAGGTAGCTCTGATGTCTGGAAGGAATGTAGGCCTCCATTCCCTCCACCTGCTGTGAAATTACGGAAAGACCGTCCATCCTATATTGAAATCTAAAAGGCTTTTCTATTCTATGGGCACCGATATTTGTAATTGCATGGCGAAGGACGTTTAAAGGGATTTCAGGAGCATTGACTTTCAAATGAGCATTTGAAAGTTATTACTCTTGAAATCTAGGAAGGATGGATTAGTTTCACCGTCGCACATCAGTTGCCTAGCATTAGAATGACTTAGGTCATTGTTAAATGAAACTACTAGGGCTAATAACAGTGGTAGTAGCAACTAAATGTAGTCCTTACCTTGACCCTCCACTGTATCAATATCTCCCTGGTATCAAACGCCAGCACGGGCACCACATCCTCACAGAGTATCGCGAGGGTATTGGACTCCTTGTCCAGGGTAAACCCTGACTCGAAGCCGAGGTACTGTTGCAGGGAGAGAGATGCCTTCGTCTGGCCGTTCTTCTGACGTTCCTTCAGGTCTTTGTAGAGTTGGAGGTGGACGCAGTCTGTTGACAAGAGAAAAAAGGTCTTAGAAAAAAGTTCAAATGTGATTTGTGAGCAGTTAGTTCAAAACGCAATTCGTCCAAATCGCTTTACGTTTAATAAGCGCGGTTCGTCAAGTTATAATGAATTGCGTTTGGGACTAAGTCCCCAATAGTGAGTTCTCCAAGAACAGGGAAATGTATTGGATAATACATTTCCACAATTTACATAATAATTTGTGTTTTGGTGTTGTTGTGTCAGTCATCATCTTTGTTGGAATGTGACTCTAGTGAACGTTGATATCATGTTGATTCTGAATAAAATGTCTCTGAATATGTACCAGGTGATGAACTGAATATTAAAAAATGATTCTAAGTTTTACGGTACGTACCTAATTTAAAATATCGTGTCAAACGTGTCAAAGTTTTCTGTAGGTCTGAAGGAAATAAAGCATTATGGATTTTGAAGAGGTAAGTAGGTAACTTTTGTCCAATTTCCCGTCTTATACAACTGCCCCATCTGTATCAATTGCCATCAAAATGTGTTAATCTAAGAGCCTTAACATACTGGCGAATTTTCGCTGACCGCGGCGTCGTCTTTGAAATCTCTCGCAAATCGCCAGTGTGATCGATAAAGTACTCGGTGAGAATTAGACGAACTGCGTATGGATTCTTGACGAATCCCTTATTTGAACGAAACGCTGATTTAACTAACCGCTTAGTGGACGAAACGCGATATGGTCGAATCTCTTTTTCGACGAACTGCGTGTGGATTCTTGACGAACCGCTTATTGGGCGAAACGCGCTTGGGACGAACTGCTAACAAACCGGCTCTAACCCTGGTAAGGTGATTTATCAAGGCTCTACCTTTATCAAGTCACTACTACTTGAAAGCGATTATCTCCAGATCTACAGTACAGAGGCCATGGTATCGTAGATCGCTGTAACCTCATTAGGATCGTGATACACTGACAATGCCCGCTACGTGCACCGAGCCGGTCACGACACGACGTCATTCAATGGGGACATTGAGTTGCTAATGTTAGAACACGCGAGTAGAGTCGAAATGCAATTGCAGTCTGTTCCGAATACGAAAATCTGTTATGCTGATTCACGGAGAAGACATAATTTTATTACAAAAAGTAGGTACCTACTATTAATAGAAATAAATAACACCTCGCGTCTGTCTGTAATAAAATAAATAAATAAACCTGGACAATTCACACAGCATTATCCAGCCCCAAGTTAAGCAGAGCTTGTGTTATGGGTACTCAACACATAAAAAAATATTCCAAGTTTTACGTAGGTACATACCTAATTTAAAATATCGTGTCCAACGTGTCAAAGTTTTCTGTAGGTCTGAAGGTTAGGCAAATCTCTAAAATAAAGTAGATTATAAATGCAAAAGGTTGTATGGATGTATGTTTGTTATTGTTTTTTACAGTTCTTTATTTACCATATAAGTTTTACATACTTAGATATACTAAACACTGTTTAGAACCTAACTAAGTAAAAGACCAATTAATAATAATAACTCAACAGGTTAAGGACGCCTATAGACGTTTTTTTATTATGCATAGAAAACATCTAGAATGCCTTAGCAACAAATAAATAACACTAGGTAATAACAGTTTGCTTAAAATATAAAACGTAAGAGAAGTTGTAGTAGTTTAATAGTAGCACTAGAGTGCCTAGAATGCTGGCAGCATTGGCAAATTGATGGTCAATGCTAATTTGTTGACTGAAATAGAAGCCAACGTTCCGATCACCTGTGGACTCCATGAGAAGTTTTTTCTCATTCTAAGTGGCGGAACTAGGATCGATAAGGTACTTACTATCTAAACTTATATTATATAGAGGAATTATGATTGTTTGTATTGAATAGTCTCTGAAACGACAGGAACGTTTTAAAAAATTCTTTCGTCATTAAAAAGCTTACTTTTCAGGGAGTGACTAGGCTATATTTTATCCCGGAATTCCCACGGGAACGGGAACTAAGCGGGTGAAACCACGAGGCGCTGCTAGTCTATAATACAATTTTGCATTAGAGTTTAGAAGAGCATTAGGTAGGTACCTAGGTACTTATCGTATTAGGTCCGATTTTAAGGTTTTATTAATAAATATAAGTAAAAGAGAGTCCAGACTGGCGCAGGACCGAATGGCATAAGCATTGAGTGGCCTATTCCCAGCAGTGGGTTGTATGTAATGGGCTGATGATGATAATAAATAGAGTGCACTTGTGTTGCACCCACGCTTGTGGACTAAATGCTGTATATTTCATGGAATAGGTACCTTTAGCTAGCAACATTACTGTAGAAAGCAGAAATAAACAAATGAAAAATTCCCGCGCATCTGGTGAAAATCCACCATAATTAAGAAATTGAAGTTGTGATCTGAATAGTTCGATTTGAACACAGAGCAATCAGAACCTACAAATTACATTCGGAATTCAAACACTGATTACTGAATAGTCACGTTCGCCAATTAGAAAACGCTGTTCGATAGGGATGACCAATGGCGATGAAATATCACCATCATCAAAATCACTACATTGTATAAAACAAAGTAGCTTCCTGTTGTCTGTATGTCCCTATGTATGCTTGGATCTTTAAAATTATTCAAAGGATTTTGATCCGGTAATTCAAAAGGAAGGTGTATTATGTATCAGCATTGCACCCGTGCGAAAACGGGGCGGGTAATAAATATAATTATTTTGTTTTAAAAAACTATACATAAACCGACTTTAAGTTTTTATAGTTTTTTTTGAACGGAACCAAATTAAAATGGCACTACACGGGAAGCACCAGCTTTCATATAAAAAAAGAATCATGAAAATCGGACAAACCAATCAAAAGTTTTGAGGTAACAAACATAAAAAAAGTTATTAATACTTAGGTAGGTACAGAAGACAAAAGGTAGTTTTTTATTTTTTTGCATGTCTGTATCTTGGCCAAGATTTGGCTTGATTTGAGTTGATACTTACATTGTAGAAACATTTTTAAGCTCCATATTAATGATGAGCATTTCACATAAGGAGCTTACATTTACTTTTTGTTGACTTCGTTTACTTTTTCATTTCCACATTTTATAATGGAATTATGTCGTTGAATGAATGTGAATTTTAGCTGACATTCACTCTATTTATTCTTGTTTCCTTCCTACATTGTTAATGTTTATTTCTTTTTTTATAGAGGCACACTCAATTTTCATGCAATCACGATTCATCGACTTATTTTACTTTCTGATAGAAAAAACCATAGCAATGTGGAAATGTGTACACTGACGACATTATTTCCTAGAGAACTTTATTTGAGAAATTGGAATAAAACATTATTAGTATCAATTCAATTTTACTAAGAAACCAGTGACAATCCCTTCGCAGAGTAACATCCCTACCTATCAGAGAAGCGCGTGAATTAATTCAAAATTCGAACACTCCATTTTGATGTAGTGGAAGCTGTCATGTGCTTTGTAAGCGACTAAGTAGACTTTCAACTCTATTCCATTTGGATCATGATACAAAACGCTTTGTATGTGAATTTGCGAATGCATGTGATCCCGAATACCATAACCTTTGTTACAAGCTGCAGGCAAATTCTAACCTTATTTTTATATTCTTAACTTTTAATATAAAAGCAAGAAAATAGAAGGAAGCCTGAATGACGCGCTTGGAAATGGCGAAAATGAAGTTCGGTTTTTACGAGCAATAATTTTAAGATCTTCTCAGTTTGCTGTAATGAACAGAGTTATTAGCTATTACACAAAATGGAGTAGAGATAGGTACTTACATTATATACTTACCTGCCTATTACGATTTTTTTACATACTATTTCGAAAAAAAACAAGATATAAACAACACGTTGCGCTTATAAAAATCCATACTTACTAACCTACAAGTAGGTAATTAAGTAAGTACTTACCTATAAAATTTAGGTAAACAAGAAATCACAGGGTCAAAAACCATTAAATAAACGACGGAATTGGCCTATCTAACGATTTAAATCTTTGCTTATAATTAATAACTTTTTAAACTTTCGCGATTAGTTAACATAATTTGAAGGGGAAGTAAAAACAAAGGTAAGTACGCGATAAATAGGTAGGTACCCGATAAATAATAATCAATAATTACTACCTATATCATTTTTTATCAACCACAATTTATTTTTATTGAACCTAAGTAAAAGAACGTACCTAGGCACAAACATAACTTTAAAAAAAAATCTTTGACCCTTACTACGTTTTAAGTAAGTTCTTTAGTAGGTCATACAGTACCTATCTACTCTTCTATTAACAGGTAGGTACCTTCTGAGATATATATACCTTACCCGTGCTTGTAGAAACCTCATTAAAACGAGGTAGGTAGGTATCCGATTTACCCTTAGGCTTAGCCCGCACTACGAAAGCTTCATTCCCGCAGGATTTTGCGATAGGTATTATGGACAATTCTATGAAGATAAAGACTTGTGCGAAAATAATTCCTCAAGCAAATCTGTGCACGTTTCTGCACGATTCATTGCGCTGAATTGCATTCAAATTCTCGTGAATGTTTTGGATGCTTGAGTGGAATGAGAACTGAGGAAAATGACAAAAATCGAAAGTAATTTTAATCACCGTGCGTGTAGAGATTCAATTCGCTTCGCAGTGCGGGCTAAGCCCTAAGGTCTTCATTAGTTGCGATTACATTTTCGGCTCTTTTGTTGCTTCTATAGTTTTTCACTATCTTGCTTGCTACATGAAGGTAAGGAAGTTTCTACTTTAATAAATACGAGATAAGGTTGCTTTCAGCTTGAGTTTACGTCCCGAGCAAAAAGGTTTTATACTTACACGTAAAGATGGCGAATTTTGTGAGATTTTTCGCAAGCTAAAACAGTCACATCCTTCATAATTTTCGACTCTACCGTCCTCACTATAAAACCTAATTTTCAGCACTTTACGAGACACCAACTTAAACTGACTACGCGGTATATCACAAGGTATTTTTCGTGGACCCATTTTGTTGATTACTGAAGGCCAACCACAGTGTAACTAACAGTCTCTACGTAACTTAGGGGAGATTTCCCTACAGATTGGGTAATAGTTAGTATGCCAGATAATTTTGTACCGGAAATGTCGAAGTTAAATTCTCGGACGTGACGTATTTTCGCCGGATTTTGTTCATCATTTAGATGTTTTTTGGGAATTAAAACGAAAGGAATTTAGAGACAGAATGTTGAAAATACAGAGTAGGGAAAAAAGTAAATTCCAAAAAAAGAAATGATGAGAAATGGCTGTCATAATTCAAAGCAAATATCGCGGCGGGGTATCGTTCAAATAAAATATGGATGTCGCTCGAAATTATTTAAAAATGTTCGCTGTCGCTGAGCAATTTCATTTCGAAAACCTCAGTAAATGTGAATTTGTAAAAAAATATTGAACTTTATGACAATAAACAATAATTACGTATTTATACATAAGCTCCTTAATAGTTGGAGCCACTGGGCGTCTAAAACACAGTTTTTTGATAGTTCAGGAACCAGCAATATGTTGCTGCTAGATGCTAGCGGGTAGGTCAAAATGTTTCCGTGGTTCGGCGAAAATGGCGAGATGGACACCGAAGACGTTTTAGTGGGTATTACGTCCTTCTCGTCCTTCGTCGAATCCCACATAATTCTGGTCCCCAAGATCAGTCTATTCGTAAACGAATTTCCTCACCGAATAAAAAAAAACAAGGCTCCCAAGTAAACTACACTTGACTTCAGAAAATCCCTACAGAATAACACGTAACAAATTGTCAATAAAAACTGTAAGGATCGACGCTTGCAAAAGGCTTCTCGTCATAAAATACAATGAAATCTTTCGTCGTTTTACCAAACCTTGCTGACGGTGCATCGCCTGTCCCTTCAAATTGAAAACACACGGGGGAATAAAACGACAACACGTATAAGAACCAAATGTTATAATAGTAGATTGTACACCGAGCTGAGAAAGTGGCCAATTCCTATCGAGTATGTCATTTGAGGCGCGAGGCGCAGCCTCTTAAAACACAAGAGACAGGAATCGCACTTTCACTGTATTTATCTCCCGACTAAAAAATAAAGATAAAATGTGAGAAATAATATTAAATTCATAACATGAAACAGATTTAATATTAATGTTATAACGTTCCTGCCAAACTGTATAACCAGGTTGTGCTCATGCAACAATAATGTGGTCACGGAATCGAACGATACTGATGCCGCGAATAAGCGTTAATGTAATGGAACGGTAACGGAAGACTTAATGTAAAGGATTACACTGAATATCCATGGATATCTACAGGTAGTGTACAATTAATGCTACAATGGATTTGCGCGAACTTGCTATGGTTTCTTAATCGCGTATTACTTCGCTTAATCGTGCCTTTCTGTACCGTTTAGCTCGGGCAGTGTCGGGTGCATGTACATTTCAATAGAATCGAGTCCTTTATTACAAAGTTTAGTAGCGTACTTATATTCCAGCCAAACTCGATGTGAAAGGTATGTTAAGAAAACGCCCATAGCTATCCTTTAACTCGCTTTGTTGCAGTGTATTCCATTATTGTACGCAATACACAACTTACATTCCGGATCGATTTGAGATTTTTACCTCAATAAATAACGGCAACAATTATGTCTGAAACTCAATGCTAAACATGTAAAATTTTTGGTTTGCTATAAATACATAATAAAATCGCCTAAGAGAGAAAAGAAAGACGTGTGGCACTCGGCGACTGCCGCGGTAAAGCTATTGCAATGCTATCTAGAGGCGAGTTGCTGAACTAAAGAGACAAACGTCATATTTCAAAAAGTCATTAAAAGTTCTACTAAAGATATATTCATCGATAGATGGCAAAATTAAAAAGTATCACCGCTGTTCCGGTCGGAGTGGGGAGCGTGAGGTTTTTTCGTTACGGAATTTCTGGATTCGGTCCCCGCGCTCAAGGCCCGCGATAGAAGCTATGCAATAGCTTAAAAAATTGTTTATTTGAACACTACTAATATAATTGAGTTTTTTTTAGAACTATAAACCGACTTCAACTATATGGTTTTCTCATGGATGCTATTGTCAGAACTGGACTAAATTAAAATAAGTTTTTTTATGTTTGTTACCTCAGAACTTTTGCCTGGTTAATCAGATTTTGATGATTCTTATTTTATTTGAAAGCTGGTGCTCCCCGTGTAGTCAATTTGGTCCAGTTCTGACAATGGCAGGCACCCATAAAACTATACAATTGAAGTCGGGTTATAGTTTTTTGAATCCAATTCAATCCCAAAAATTGACGACCTCTGTGGCGCGGTGGGCGAAGGTCCGCCTGCTATGCAGGAGGTTGCGGGTTCGATTCCCGCCTCGGGACAAATGTGTGTACGATCTGCAGATATTTGTTCAGGGCGTTCTGGATGTTTTCTATGTATAATAAAAAATATCTATCTATGTAGTGTATTGTATTATGTATATCAGTTATCTAGTACCCATAACACAAGCTCTGCTTAGCTTGGGGCTAGATAATGCTGTGTAAATTGTCCAGCATTACTTATTTATTATTTATTAATTATGTAAAGTCTGTTAAAAATAAAAGACTACTAGGTACTAAAAGTCCGAAAACACAGGTGAACATTAATACTACTTCTTAATTACACAAGGTACATTTTCGTATCTATATTCTAGGGTTTTCCAAAGTCCACAATACAAGCCCGCATGTCCCCAATATAATTTAAAAGCTTTCCTACACGAGGGTGAAATCTATTTTGCTCAGGATTCTCCGTTTTTCGGTAACTAGTCCGTGAATAAGTAATACGTTGTCGAGTCGAAACTGTTTTCCATTTCCTGTTGATTCGCAAGACTTTTTACTCGACTACCACAAGATGGGGGGTTCTTGTTCTCGAAACTTCGACCCTTCGAGATGTCACATATATGTATATATCACTACAAATGGAGGGAATAAATAATTTACGCTAATCTAAGGAGTACCTAAAAGGTTTTCACTAATAGTTTCGTTCACGTTAAGTGTAAGCTAATGCACACTTATCTGCTATACTGAAATGAAACAGAACATTTAGAGAGGCTATATTCCTTTATCACACTAATTATTATAAATGCGAAAGTTTGGATTGTTGGATGTTTGTTACCTCCTCATGCCAAAACTACTAAACGGATCGGTCTGAAATATTGCGCACAAGTAATTCTAATCTTTTCTTAAATTCCTATCCCATAAATCGGTTTTGATAGAAAACGTTTCCATAGAAACAACACGTGCGAAGCCGCAGGCAAAAACTAGTAACAACATAAAATATTTTATTAATAATTTCAATAAATCATCATATGTCACTCATCTTTTTGCTGTCAGTGCCATTGAAGGGACAGAGTGTTTCACCCTTTAGCAAACTACATATGTATTTTGCTAACTGCAAATAGTATTTCCAACTCTTAAAATTATTTTTTCACAAGCAAACATAAGGGAAAGCTTGTAAGAATTATCTACGAGGCGGTGATAAAGAATTAAGAATGTGTCGTAATTTCTTAAGGCTTTTTCAGCTTAAAAACTGTACAATAAATAAAATCTCAAGCAATTCAGATCAAGCAATTCAATTAATTTGATAGGTCCTGCAAACATAACAGATACCAATTATTAAGAAACACCTTCCTCTGACCTTTAAAAATCTGATATTATCATTAAATACATAACTGCTTAAAATAACCAGCTTTCACTTGATTCCTATGAAATTGAAATGAATACAGGTAATGTGGACTTTAAAATAATGCGGTTTTACTCAAGTGCAACTGTGTTTGCTTGTTTATCGGAAGCATCTTTTTTGTTTTATTTGTATCGGGTATTTATCGCGTACCTTTTGTGATTATTTAAAATAAGTATCTACTGCGTTACAGAGATCGTACCCGTACGATAAATACTCGATAAAATCAATAATTAAGCTCTAAGATTTCGATTTCTTTGAATGTGAACTAAATTACCGTGGTTAATCCGTAAAATTATACGAATTGTCGTATTACCATAATACAATTTTGTAAAATTCATTCAAAAAATACAATAAAATTTTACGACAAAGCAAATAAAAACCTACATGTTTGACAATACAATTCAGTTACCCTACCTGCTCAATTTAACCCGCACGCTGCCGCCGGGGGAATCCCCACTATAATTCGATTTCTGTTTCTATTTGTCAGTGGCTTTTCTTTTGAATATTTTTCTGAGGGTCTCGTAGGTGGGAAAATGTACTTTATTAAGTCATCCATACCCACGACTAGAGAGGAGAAACTCACATTCTTACCACAGTTGAACGCCTCCCTCAAACAAGGTTTGAAACCTTTTTCGGAATCAAATCCTACGCCCTATATAATCGCGGCATAAGGCGGGTTGCCATAATCGCGGCATAATGGGGTTGCCATAATCGCGGCATAAGGGGGGTTGCCATAATTGCGGTATAAGATGGGTTGCCATAATCGCGGCATAACCCTTTATGAAAGTATTAAGTAATAATTCCGCGAAAAACCTTCTCCATTAAGATCTAACAAATTATACCTACATTTAAATAATAATTTCATATATTTCCTTTAATTGTTGGTAATAAACGGCACCACACTATACATATAATTGCTGCATTGTTCGTTTAACCCTATTCCTTCCGACACGTACGTCACAAAGCAATGGGGGCAAAAACCGGAACATTTTCCGCACGATTTCATTTACCAAAATTTTTCAAAAATAAACCCTGTTTAGGGCTACGATTGTTCAAAAGAAAATGAAATTAAGCATAACGTGGGATGATTCTCTCGATCGAGATGAAAGGGTCAAAGAAATGTCCTGAACGATTTTCTTCATATTCATTAGCGACGGAAAGAAATTAGACGACCTTCTGTCGTCTACTGTAGATATTAATTCATCTTGAGGAAAATGCCGGAGGAAACCTTATAATTAACTGTTCCATTTAGTTATAACTAGCTGTGTTTTTACTCGGGTTTCTCGTAGTTTTTGTAGGAAACGTTTTAATTCTACCAGTAGAAGAGTTTTCTGACGACTATATTTTTTTGATAGTATTTTTTGTTTTCGCTGTGAGTCAAATGAAATTGCGTGTTTTATTGTTTGCACCAGCTGCGGCCCACGTCTTCGCAAGCCTATCCCACGGGAACTGATTTATGGGATAAAAATGAGCATATGTGTTATTCCAGACATACAGCTACCTGTATGCAGAATTTTCTATCCCATATCTCGCGAAGAACCGGCCACCGCTAGGTTAAACGAGTTCTTGAGTCTCGGAAAACGTAGTGTAGGACACCCTTCGGCTAGGTGGGATGGCGATCTGCGAAAGACTGGAGGCAGATGCTGGATGCGTCAAGCTGAAGACAGGGCGTTATAGCGCTCATTAGGGAAGGCCTATGTCCAGCAGTGGACTAGTGTAGGCTGATGATGATGAAACTAGTAAAACCTTTTTAATCTACCAATTTATAAGGTGTTTTATGAGCTTTCGGAAGTAAACTTTTTTGAATTTTGTATTAGTAAGTATTTGTGTCTTCTAGAAATTCGATGACAAATTGTCATTTCCCATCAGGCGAGTTTCTGTTAAAAGAAATCTATTCTCGATAAATAAAGAGTTATCTATTCTAATATTATACAGAAGAAAGATTTGACTGTTTGTTTGTTTGCATGGAATGGGCTCCGAAACTACTGGACCGATTAAAAAAATTCTTTCATAATTGAAAAGCTTACTTTTAGGGATCGACATCGGCTATATTTTATCCCGGAATTCCCACGGGAACGGGAACGACGCGGGTGAAACCGCAAGGCGCTGCTGGTTTTATATATGTAAAGACCTCGGGCGCTGAATTGAGCAACACGTCTTCTAAACTATTCCAAAACAAACAAAGCTGACACCATCCATCAAATCGGAGGCTATCCAGTGTCGCATACCTGGCGACCGATCACGCTTGACCAATGTTAATGGCTATATCAAGTTTGGAGCACAGAGTAAATAGAACCACTGGGGTATCACAAACAAACATTTGTTGCCTTTACATAAAGATTTAAATTGTTACATACGCCCTTTCCGTTGTAAGACCGCGTCGTGTTTGTTGCCAAGGGAAAAATGGTAGTCCCATTTTTCGCTTGGCAACAAACACGGCGGACGACATGGAAAGCACCAGCTTTAAAATAAAAAATAATCAAAAAAATAATAAATAAAAAATAATCATCAAAATCGGACCACCCAGTCAAAAGTAAATAAATTATCAAACATGTTAAAACGTGATAAACCAATTGTATTTTTAACCGACTTCAAAAAAAGGGAGCTTTTCAATTTGACTGTATTTCTTTTTTTATGTTTGTTACCTCATAACTTTTGACTGGGTGGTCTGATTTTCATGATTCGTTTTTTATATGAAAGCTGGGTGCTTCCCGTATGGTCCCATTTTAATTTGGTTTAGTTCTGACAATAAAATAAAAATAAAATTATAAAATAAAATAAAATTTAAGTCGGTTTATCGATTTTTAAAACAAAATTAATTATTACAAAAAAAAACTCGCCGTGGACCAAAACCTAAAGGCTGTTTCCCTTTGTGTCCAAGAATTATGATTTTTTTCAAGAAACAAGGTATAATTATACGGAACTCTATGTGCAAGAGTCCGACTCCCACTTGATATTTTGTTTATTAGAATATGTCCCAGCTTTATAAACTGAGCTGTGATTTCGTGAGAACTGAACTTTTCGTGTCACGGATTAATAACTAAAGAGATGGTATTAAGATATTATGTTGGTGTCGATATTCTTTATTTGTAAGCTGTTAGTAGGTAATGAACTCCATGTTTTGTTATTTGACTTATATTATTTTAAACACCGTAGCATTTTTTTCAATGCAATGCAGTAAGGTACAAATATAATGTATACTCTATTGTTTTTGTTATGTTAAATGTTAAAATAAAAAAAAGAATCATCAAGATCGGATCACCCAGGCAAATTTTCTGAGTTAACAAACATACAAAAATACAGTCGAAGTTGAGAATCTCCTCTTTTTTGAAGTCGGCTAAAAAAAGGATAAAAATTATAAGAAGAATAAATTATTTAGAAGTTAGGAACAATAAATCTATAAAGTGCGTTGTGATAAGCTTTGGTACCACAAACACTCAGTTTTTAGTATGTTACTACTAAAATGTATCAAAAAATAATTCTTTGGTCCCATTTCTTCAAACAAAAGGTTCAAAGTGGGTAAAGTAAAAATCAATGGTGAATGAATACCTAAAGAAGAATTCTATTATAGAAATAACTGACGCGTATTTTTATCAGAGAGCAATTACCGAGCGATCGCTTGTACGATAACGGCAACGACGGCTTCTCGTTATGTCATCGTTATCGTTATAACGAGATTAACGATGCGGAGCGTTTGTTTACTTCATGCCAGAGAATGCAAAATGAAGGCTGACAATCGATTATTGAAGCTAGCGAAACTGACAGCTGTTTTATTATTCAGGGTAGCTTATAAAATGGCGTTTTAACGGAGATTAAGGTAAAAATATAAAAATTTAAATACACCTCTACGTTACCTACGAACACTTTTTAATTTTTTATATTCTTATGTACCTACTAACTAAATATGGATCTGTGGTAATCACACTAATATTATAAATGCGCAAGATTGTATGGATGGATGGATAGATGTTTGTTACCTCTTCACGACAAAACTACTGAACGGATCTGGCTGAAATTTTGCTTACAGGTAATTCTAACCCTGGAATCAAACAGCAAAGTACTTACCCTTCTTTTTATCCCATAAATCACACGCGTTGTTCCTATGGAAGCGTTTAAAGGTGATTTTTATCCTACGGGAACTGATTTATAGGACAAAAAGTAGCCTATGTTTAATTCCAGATTAGGATAACATGTATGCAAAATTTGAGCCCAATCCATTAAGTAGTTTTGGCGTAAAGAGGTTTATGAAAAAACCCAACCGAGGAACCAAATAACTAGTAATGACCTACGAATCAAAATGAAGGTTCGAGCATTAAAAAGGTATGTTTTTGTAACTTAAAATTGGCGTTGGGCTAAAATGTACTACTTTTGTAGAACTTTTGCATTAACTATTATTTTAAATATGTACCTAGGTAGGTTATGTAACTTAAAAGTTGCGCTAGGTCAAAAGAACTTATAATGTATTCATTCAGAGCTTATAACCCCAGACTTCTAAACCTCACATTTCAGAGCTAGCATCCCAGCGGTCCATATTCCAGCCAGCGCGTTCGTAAATCAAAACTTTGCAGATTAACGCGGCGTTGCGGACGTCGAGTGGGAACGTGCCCTTAATTTATTTATTTTGCAGCGAACTTTAGCGCGAATTGATTTGATACTTGCTGTGATTGGAGAAGTTGGGGGCTGTTGTATTAAAAAAAAAGGTCGTTTGTCAACAAGGGATCGAAAGTTTTTTTTTTTAGGTGGTTTTAGGTGGTGGTGATTTTGTAGGTGGACGAATCATAGATTTATATTTTTATAATGTACCTAAGGCATGATTGGCAATTTGATTATACACAGTATTGATGTGTAAATATGACATTAAATTTTATTTGTTTGTTTTGAGTCTTTTTTAATTTTTTTTCAATTTCGTGTAATAAATTGTGTTCCTGCGTTTTACTTTTCAAATTGTTAAATTTCTTAAATGCCTTGTATAACGACCTGTGATAACGACCTATGTTATATAATGGTAAATAAATAAATACAATACGAAGTCAGAAGTTTTGATATAAGTCATATCTGTATATGCTAAATAACGCTGTGTTATTTAATTAATAGACCAGTAAACAAAAAAAAATCATATACAATGCATGCTCGCCTGATATATTCTTAAATTCATTACAAACAGCCGTCAACGACCATTGCTGCTGGTTTTTGAATCGATGGTGTTCGGACGAACCCGTGTTCAGGCTCTGCGCACTGAAACTATTTTTTACTTTGGATCGCACCAAAGTAAAAAATAGTTTCAGTTTCAGTTTCAGTTTCTTTATTCTCAAACAAATACATTTGTGTCGGAATATTTTACATTAAAAATGATAAATAATTATAATGTCAAACATACAAAAAGTTACAATACTTAAATAAGATGTCAGTATAATAAAAAATCAAAACAATAACACAGAAAGACACAATAAAATACTAAAATAATATTGTTAAAATTATTATTGTTGCAAACTGATTAAGCCATAACCTCCTTTTAAGTTCTCCGAACTTGGATAAAATCGAACATAAATTAAGGTAGGATGTAACCGAAATCCGTTACAGATTACAGGCGAAGTTGTTAACTGCGAAGTGTATAAATTACAGGAGCTAAGCGTTATTAATTAATATTCCGATACTGTGACTTAAACACAACTTTATCTAACTTTGTTTAACTTTATCAAATTGAAATTGAGTTCATTAATATAGTTGAGAGTTTGAAAGGAAGATCTAAAAAATATCGAGTTTAAATTCTATTCTGTAAATTTTAATTAAATTGCTCAGTTAGTTTTACTAATAAAACACAAATAGACATTTTTATATTGGTTGAGATCTTTTTATAATAAATTATTATGTTAGGTACCTACTTAATATATAAAATATTTGGAAGTAGGCCTACCGTGCTATCACCGCAATCTGTTCAACCGACGAATAAAAATAATAATATAGTACAGTCGAATTGAGAACCTCCTCCTTATTTTGAAGTCGGTTAAATGAGGAGGAGGTTTTCAATTCCGCTGTAGATATCTCTTTTTAACCGACTTCAGAAAAAGGAGGAGGTTATCAATTCGACTTTTTTTTTAAATGTTTGTTACCTCAGTACTTTTGACTGGATGGTCCGATTGTCATGATTCTTCTTATTTATATGAAAGCTGGTGCTTCCCGTGTGATCCCATTTTAATTTGGTTCAGTTCTGACCATGGAAACCATGAAAATTCATGAAAAAACTATACAAATTTATGTCTAGGTTTATAGTTTTTTAAAACAAAATTAAGTAAGTATCTATGTTTCGATATCTTCGCCAATTGTGCTCTGATTTTGATGAATATACATATTTTTACAGGTTTTTGTATAAAAAATGACACCGAAAAACTTTTATGTAAGTACACATAAAAGTTTTATTACCAAGATATAACTTTAGGTTCTGTTATATATCTGTACAATTATATATAAATTTTGAGTAGATGTTTAGTTTTTGTAAAAATATTACTAGTACCTTTTAATGATTTATTTATCGTATCGAAACGTCGGGGAAATTAGGTAACTACGCTATAAACACCCGTTAGATAGCAATTATAATAATATGTTCAGATTGCGTCAGTTTGAAGATATTTACTGTAAAAAATGGTAAAAACATTCAATTCCGTTACACTGAAATTCTTAAATTAAATACCTCAAACAAATCAATGGTTAGAATATCCTGTATAATTCCAGTGACAGTATTGTATGCAAATAAAGACCAAAGTCCTAAAACCACTTACTATGCTAAGTTAAAGTCAGCCGGTCAGAAATTATCATAATTTAATAATTACTGCACCTTTTTTAAATAACCTATACTGCGAAAGGTTTCAATAAGTACATACAAGAAATGTTTAAAAGTACTAAATACTTTTTATCTGATAAATAGCAAAATATGTGTAAAACATCTATTTTTTTCAAGAAAATAAACTATCTAGAAAACTTTCACGAATCGTGTTTTTAAAACATGTTAATAAGATAAAAGATCAAAGTAACATTTTCCTAAATGTGAAGGTAGCTTTCACAGATTCTAAGATAAATAACGATTTTGAAGTACAAATTTTGAAGTAAATTGCTTATGGCACACTTTTGAGTAAGTCATCTAGTACCCATAACACAAGCTCTTCTTAACTTGGGGCTAGATGATGCCATGTGAATATTCTAGCGTTATTTTTTGAAAACATAAAACTGGTTGACCCATCATACGTAGCTAAAAGGGTGACAGTTGAGACAATAAAGTTGCAACCTCCCCCGTAATCACAAGTAATCAACATGCCAATTGAGTTATATGAATATTGCGTGAAAATTAATTGAATTTTCTAAAAGATTTCTCTACCGATGTTTACGTTAAGACAAAAATAATTGAATGTGAGCTAGTCCAAAAACGTATGTATGGGAGACAGCCCACCCTAAATAAGCTGTTATACAAATAAGGGAATAATGAATTGAACAGAACTCGTAAAAGAGAACGATATTGTTTTTATTTACTTGTTGTCATTGCACCTTCCTACACTTTGTATGACTCAATTTAGTAGTGGTTAGGTACCTACTATTATGATAAATAAAATTGTCATAAAATAAGAACCTGATGTCCTCCATGCAGAATTTCGATAACAGCGGCCGGTCTCAATGAAGGCGCAGGACACATACCTAATGGTGCACAATTAGTGTGTGCGCGAGCACAAATGTACTCTTTTTTTCTCGATCATAATCCGATAGGATAGCAGACCGTCTCGATCGAGGAGAGGTCAGATGCCGGAACAACCAACGGCTTAACGTGCTTTCCTAGGATTTGTTACCGCGGTTTTGATTCGACGTCCAACCTTGGTTTTTACTTGTCTAGTCTAGAGTACAGAGTTAGTGACACAAGTGTTATAGTCCATGCACGGGGGTGAAACATCGCCGACTTTCTGACTCCGGGTTGTTACTTTACATTATTTTTTGGTAGAAAAATCTTGGTGTAAGGATAAATTTTTTAAAAAAATATTTTAATACCACATTTTTCTAACTACGTGGTCCTTTAAGATATTTTGAAGAAATTTATCCTTACACCAGATTTTTGTAAGCACTGTCTTTTTAATGCTTAAATAAAATAATATACGAAACATTTTGAACTTTGACCGGGCTAGAACCCACGTCGAAGTACTCAAAGTAAAAAAAATGGGATATCATTTGATTTTTTACAAATTACCTATGGTGTAAACTACCTTACCAAAAACTTCAGTAAATTTTCGTTATAGAGTTTCTCAATATTTTAAACCAAGTATAAAATATTGAGATGTTATGTGGTTGATTAACATTTAACCCTTTTATTGCCAACGACCGACGCGACGTCCGTTGTTGTGGTACATTCTCGTAATTTTTATTACGGATGTCCCAAAATGAAACGGCTTGGTCATAAAACCCATAAAAACAAACACAAATTAGAGTGATGAAGATAATACACAAAACGAAAAACATTCGGGGAGGATAGAGGGGGATGTGAGAATGGAAATCCTCCCTGTAATTAACAAAATGGTGGGGGTGGGGTGGGGGACTAATGAGATAGTTTGGGGTGTGTCCGATATTTATAAGTCAGTTACATTTTGGCCGAGTCTGGCCTATGACTCGGTCAAGCGAGAAATTTGTAATATGAATTATGGTGTTAGGTATTTGATTTCCTCTATTTTGCTTCTGTTTTTTATCCATTAGTATAACAAGTGAAAAAACAACTCGCCCGTTCAAGCATCGATTGCTACATTAAGCTTTGCGCTCATTAATCCATATCCGCAACCACTCATCACAAAAACGTGCATTCAAATATTATATATATTACACTAGCAGCAACCTCGCAGTTTCACCCGCGTAGTTCCCGTTCCCGTGGGAATTCCGGGACAAGAATAATCATGATATAATTAAAATTAATAATTAATTTTGTTTTACAAAACTATAAACCGACTTCAATTTTTTTCAGTTTTTTAAGCTATTGCATAGCTTCTATCGCGGGCCTTGAGCGCGGGGACCGAATCCAGAAATTCCGTAACGAAAAAACCTTGACTTTGTCTCTTTAGTTCAGCAACTCGCCTCTAGATGGCATTGCAATAGCTTTACCGCGGCAGTCCCCGAGTGCCACACGTCTTTTTTTCATGAATTTTCATAGATTCCAGTGTCAGAACGGAACAAATTTAAAATGGGACCACACGGGAAGCACCAGCTTTCATATAAAAAAAGAATCATGTAAATCGGACCACCCAGTCAAAAGTTCTGAGGTAACAAACATACAAAAAAATAACAGACGAATTGTGAACCTCCTTCTTTTTTTGAAGTCAGTTAAAAATGAGGTTACTTTAAGATTCATAAGCATTTCTTCGACATTATCGTAATCAAGATCTTTCAAGTGTGCGACAAGCTTTACCTTGTCGTTTTGCGACAACACTCTTAAAGTTCAGAGCAAAGCTTCATTAGATATTATTAATAGTAAAACAAACAAAATACTGGTTCAGCATCGGAATTGCCCCATCGGAGTTGCCAGCTCTGCCGATACATGACGAGGATGTGCCAATATTGGGAGATGACGCGGCATGACGGCGTTACTTGCTGGTTGGACCCTCGTTTGTAGGAACGATTAGTGTACGAGAGGATGTGGATGTTTTTTTAAGGGGATGAAAAGGTTAATAAACTCTTATAGGTTATCTTCGTGGGAATCTATGAATTCATCTCTTGCTGAAATGCTTGCTGGCGTGGCAGTGGTTTCAAATTCAGAAATGAATGGCATATACTAAGTAGGTAGTACGTAAGTTTATACTTTTTTATGAATCAAGGAATAAATAATTGTTGTTGGATTCGAAGACGAATTATTTGAAAAGAATTAATAATCAATAAAAAATACATGTTGCACTATGTTAGTTATGTTTAAATATGTCATCATATTTAAATACATACTCGTAATTATACTCATATGCCTACTTTAATCTATACTAATATTATAAAGAGTAATGATTTGATTGTTTGTTAGTTTGTATTGAATAGGATCCGAAACTACTGAACTGCTTAAAAAAAAACATGACTAAAAAGCTTACTTTTCAGTGAGCGACATAAACATATTTTATCCCGGAATTCCCACGGAAACGGGAACTACGCTAGTTAATAAATAAAGAAACAAGAGATAATGTTCTCCTAGCCGAATTTCGACCACGGCGACCAGTCTCACAGCAGACTAGCCAGTTTAAATTAGACTAGACACATCATAGTGTACAAGTGTGTGCTCAAACACAGGCACACTCTATATTCCCTCACTTTCATAGTTGTCAAAAGTATCACTTCTCTGTCTAAGCACTGAGTAGCTTCAGGTGTCTGAGAAGTTCGTTCAAGTGCGTCGTAGAATATTTAGTCGGATTTGCAATTTTGCAATGCTAATAGCACCGGTTCGAGTCCCGACAACTTTGCGGAACTGGTAGAATGCTGCCTTCACCTGCCTCGATTTAAAACCTTCCCAGGATAGGATATTATGAAATTAAAAGTTTTTGCATACGAAATTGTGTTGCGGAATGAAAAAGTGGGATTATTTTTTAAATTGAGACTGTGGAAATGCAAATAAGTGCTTAATTGTTGACGGTGCTAAAGATAGCAGAATGAAAATGTTGGCACTTTTTAACAGATTTTACCTGAAGGAGTTTCTATTAGAAACTCCTTTAAAATCAGTTAAAAAGTTAGAAACTTTCTAACTTCAACTCTTTGTCTGTATGCTGAGTGTTAACTGCCATCGACTGTCATACTTATTTACTACAAATTTAATCTATCACATCACACTATCACACTAATATTATAAATGCGAAAGTTTGTATGGATGTATGGATAGATGTTTGTTACCTCTTTACGCCAAAACTACTGAACGGATCTGGCTAAAATTTTACATACAGGTAATTCTAATACTAAAATAAAACATTGACTTTTTATCCCGTAAATCGGTTCCTTGGGAAAAAATCACCTTTAAACGTATAGGAACAAAGCGTGCGAAGCCGCGGGGCGCAGGTAGTAATTCCGGGTTAAAATATAGCCTATGTCACTCCCTGAAAAGTAAGTTTTCTAATGTTGAAAGAATTTTTAAGCTATTGCATAGCTTCTATCGCGGGCCTTGAGCGCGGGGACCGAATCCAGAAATTCCGTAACGAAAAAACCTTGACTTTGTCTCTTTAGTTCAGCAACTCGCCTCTAGATGGCATTGCAATAGCTTTACCGCGGCAGTCCCCGAGTGCCACACGTCTTTTTTAAATCGGTAGTGTAGTTTCATAGCCAATACAGACAAATAAACAAATCTTTCCTCTTTATAATATTATATAATAATTATTATATTTTATATTATTATTTTGTAAAATGCAAAATTTGTAGTAAACAGTATGACAGTCGATGGGGGTTCAAACTCATCACTGATGGCTCTGCGTTTCGTTTGACGCAATTACCCAAGGACATTCTGAACTCGCTAGATTTATTAAAATGTACCTAATTAGCATTGATTTATTAAAAAGGTAAGATAGGTTACGTTCTCCCAGCGCTTACTCAAAAATTGGCATGTGTTACAACTACACGCAAACACATACGCTCACAGTTATATTTCCAGTCCTGTGCAATACAAAGAAGAACAAAGACGGAAAGACGTATCTAAGATCGAAGTGAAACCGAGACAACAATATTTCTCGCTAGTACGACCGCCCATGCCGCCGGTCAGACGGTGACTGAGGCGGGAGCACTCAATTTTACACAATTTGAGGTTGCCACTTTCGAGAAACCAGTACCTCATCTTCCCTTTTTAATTAATCAATGTTAATTAGTAAACTATTTTAAGCTAGGTTTCATAACCACGTTGTCCGATATAGGGGGTGTGCCCTTTTGGTCTGGCAGTCGGTTTTTTGAGAAAATTGACGCATATTTTATCTCCGATATAAACGCTGTTGTTTCTATCGATTTAGGAGTGCATTACTTATAGCATTTTTTAACTCCTTTTAGTTTTTATAGAAAAAATTCAACCAGATTTTTTATTACGAATTATTTATGATTATATATCATGGTGGAACTAAGCTATAGCCTTTTACAATAGGTGTTAATGTAAACTGAGACGATAACGATCTCATGGTGACCATATCCACAAAGGTCACTGACCTACACCTGCCTTTACTACATGTTTTGCATACGTTGACAGTGACTCATTGCACTAAAGTGTAAACAATAAACAACCTTAATAAAGCCGGAAAGAGTGTAAAATGTAAAAGTGATATTGGTAATTTGTTTATGATAATTTTTTTGGGTGCGTTGGTTGCATGTCATTTATCATGATATCCCATTTATTGCGTGTTTGGATGATTGATGCGGTAGGGAAGTCGAAATGGAGACTGATTGGTTTGTAAATGTAAAATAAAATTGTAAGTAAGTACTTAAAATATAATAAATGAGTACTTACCTACTTAAAATATATTGAGTTTATTTTAAACAAACTATAGATCAACTTAAATTTTATGGTTTCATGCATGCCTCTGTCAGAACTGGACCAAATTTAACCAGCTTTCAAATACAAAAAGTATCATCAAAATCGGATCACCAAGTCAAAATTTTGTAGTATAAAATAAAATTAAAAAACAAACAGTCGCATTAAGAACCCCCTCCTTTTTTGAAGTCGTTCAAAAAACATACCTACATACTTCTATGTAAGTAAGTCTCAATTGAATAATAAAACCTCTATTTTTTTCTATTTTGATTGTTTTTTCTTTGTCAATAAAGTGTCTACATAGAAAATTGGATGCAATTCAAAAGTAAGTTTAGGTAAGGGTTGTAGCACAAAAATCTAAAAAATAGCAAAACAAACTTACCAACAACTTAATTGTTTCAGTGTTGCCCCTCGACTGCGCTGCTCGATTGCAACACCGGATCTGAGTAATTCTGGTGATTCATTTAATTGATAAAATAATTGACCAGCAGAATTCACTTTGATAAAATAGTGCATAGGCCGCCCACATGGAAAACTAGTACAAATTCCTCGATTCCGAAAGCTAAACAAATAAATTGAATTGAAGTGTGTTTGTCATGTCAAAATAACAGCTTACAAATTTTATTATTGTTATTAATAAACAAAGGATTTTTCAGAATCTATCATAAATACTATAATATAAGTGTAGTGTATATAACTACATATTATATACTAATATATTATAAATGTGTATTTATTTATAGAGGTATTTATTAAGTTTCTTTAAGTTATTATTATTTAAATATATGTATGTTTATTATAAGCATATTTATAATGTACATAAGTTTAATATTATTCTATTTGTAATTTGTACACTTCTTCTACCTATTCCAACGCCTCTCCTATAACTAAGGTTTCGCTGGAAGAAAACTCTTTGTCAGGGTTAAGCTCGCCTTTATACATATTATTATATTAAAATAAGTTCATACTATAAATTATAATTATAATAATAATATAATTAATAATCATATTTTAGGAAAGGAATTAGGTTAGGTACCTACTGAGGAAAAAAATAAACAAAATTCGGTAGATCCATGATGGATCTAGTTTTCTATTGCTCATTCGATCTGTTTCGTACATTTTTTCAAACAATGGATTTGAGATTAATAATTTACAAATTAACTATCGTACTTTTTATCCCGCATAAAAAATACTGGATCTATTATGAGGATCTGAATTATAATTTATGATTGTGATTACTACGTGGATGAAGTCGCAGGCACACCTAGTACAAAAAAAAGTTTTTTTTGAAGGTAATAAATGATGACTATTCTAGTTCAAATGAAATGTAGGTGAAACTATGTCAAGTTTACCTTACCTAAGCACAAGTCATGCTCTTGCTATCTCTCTCTCTCGTCTAAAAAGTGACAATTATGTAGAGCAAAAAAACTCTTGAGCTGTAAGGCGATTACGCAATATTTTTTAGACTCTAATTAATGACCAAAAGTACTTTAGTTTTCGTTTTTTGCAGTAAGAACCAAATTGGTACCAAACGTTAAAACCTTTCTGTATCATGGTAAAGAAAGGTATATCTGCAAAATATTAAATTTTAAATTTATTTTTTAGAATATATTAAAAAAAAATGCAGTCTGCAGTTACCTTAATTATAAATACATAATAGTTTTAATATGGTTTGATTATTTGATTGTAATTTTTGTGGGAAAACAAAGAGAATTCGATTTGAGAAATGCTGTAAAGAAGCGCTGGAAGTTTCGTTTGTCTATGAAACGTGCCATAGACATTAAAGCTGTCTATCAATTCTAGAGGGCTCTGCCATAGACGTTATATACGTTTTTTCTGACGTGCGCTTAGTTAGATTCCACTGTCGGGTTCTATTGTTCGGCTCGAAACGACCTGGTAGAGGGTGAACAAAAAATCTTGGATCTTGAAAGTCATACGATAAAAAAGTTATTTCTTTTAATTTATGTAATTTTGTAATATCCTGATCAGGGTATAAAAAAAAATAGTTAAATAGTGCTGGACCATTGACACAAAATCATCTCGCCTTATAACTATAAAAGAGAAAGACATGTAAAAAGGGTTTCTTTGTTGTTATATGATAGACAAACAAACTGTTTCTAATTCCATAAAAATCGCAATTAATATAATTTTACTAAACCTTAGGGTATATCAATAATACCTGGTACACCCAGTACGTAGTTTTCATTCGAGTGCAGCCCGTCGCCTCTTCCGCTTTAGTTTGAATTTTTATACCAACGCGGTTTTTGGCAAATCCACTCTATTTTCAGATGTGTCATGTTAAAAACTGCCTTGTATTGTTTTAGTACAAACATTGAAATGCAATAAAATGCAAACGAGAATACACTATTATAATAACGTATTCATTTTGTGTCTAGAGTACACTACCGTGTTGTTTTTTGCCTGAATAACTTACATAGTTACAAAGTTTTTTGTAATGGATAAACTCCGGAACTTTATCGTATGTAACAAAATATTAGTTTATATACAAAACCCCAAAGTGATTTTAGGCTTTGTTATGCACTGATATAAAACTTCAGAAGTGGAAGTTACCTAGACCCTACACTATTGACGTCAAATGCATTTTTGACGTCAATAGTCAATAGTTGAGTATACGAAAAACAAAAGGGGATCTCGCTTCAACAAAATAATACTTTATATTAAACTAGATTTTCCCCGCGGCTTCGCACGCTTTATTCAAGAACCCTATGTCCATCCCCGAGATACCGTTTACCTCCCTGCCAAATTTCATCAAGATCTTTCAGCCAGGAACGTGATAAAAAGTATCCTATGTCCATCTCTAGGGTTCTAAGCTACCCTCCCACCAATTTTCAGCCATATCGGTTCAGCCGTTCTTGAGTTATAAATAGTGTAACTAACACGACTTTCTTTTATATATATAGATTTTTGGTCAGTCGTCGGTCAGTATAGTCACCTCGGGTGTCGACTTACCAGGTGACAAGAGCTATGCAGCTCTTTATTCTGTAACCAGCAGAGCCTCGCGGTTTCACCCGCGTAGTTCCCGTTCCCGTGGAAATTCCGGGACATAGGCTATACTTTAATAACCTATGTCACTCCTTGAAAAGTAAGTATAATTTTTTTAAACGGTTCAGTAGTTTCGGAGCTTATTTACTAAAAACAAACAATCAAATCTTTTCTCTTTATGATATTAAGTACCTATATGTAGTTAATAAACCTATAAATTATGTGACTATGTAAATTTAATTTAAAAAAAACTCCAATCCAAGCAAAATTCCAAGCAAAATGGCGAATATTATATAAGTCTAGCAATAAAATAACAATGAATAAGAACAAGTTCGTTCAACTCCGGTTTTTCATAGCGGCCATGATGTTTTTTTTCGGTTCTTGGATAAAAATCACGGTTTTATTACCACTTAGGATTGTGTTATTATTCTTTGTTGTATTTTCGGAATGGTCTTATTATTTACTTATTTCGGTTGAAATGGATGTTGACTGCTGACTTTGAATGAGAAATATGTACAAACTTAATAACTTGTGTAGAATTTATAAAAGTTAAAAAGATTATAATGGTCATGTCTAGCTGTAGACTAACAGGCAGATGATATCAAACATCATAATCATCATCATCATCAGCCTATATTAGTCCACTGCTGGACATAGGCTTCCCCTAATGAGCGCCATAGAGCCGTCTTCAGCTGGACGCATCCAGCATCTGCCTGCAGTCTTTCGTAGATCATCATCCCACCTGGCCGGAGGGCACCCTACACTGCTTTATTTCTTTTAGAGGTTTACATTTATGACACTTGGATACGTCACAAAATTCGAATTTTAAAATGTTAAACTAGTAACACTGTGACGTTAACCGATTGTGCTTTTTTTTATTAAACATGACAAACCCTATATGTTTCTTAACCGACTTCAAAAAAGGAGGTTCTCAATTCGTCTGTTTTTTATGTTTGTTACGTCAGAACTTTCTCCTCTCTACTACTATCCAACTCTTTTTTTATTTGAAAGCTGGTGCTTCCCGTGTGGTCCCATTTTAGTTTGGTTCAGTTCTCACAATGGCATCCATGAGAAAACCATTAAATTGAAGTCAGTTTATAGATTTATTTATAAACAAACCCAATTATTTACATAAATAAACAAGTGGTATTTTATGCTTAAAACATGAAAAACTGTAGATGATGGAAAACTGTTTCCTACTTACTTTTCTAAAAAGTTACGCGTTTTGACTGAGCCGTCAAACCATCAAAGGTATTTTGGCATAAAATAAATCCCTTTTCCTTAAATATATCCCACTTTAAATATACAGATAACTTAAGGCACCCTACCCATTACAGGACCAGAAACCGAATCACAAACGCCCTAACCGTGCAGTCAATAAATCGATACATATAAATTAATTATGAGTCGTCTGTCCGTTTGTCTCGATTCCCGTGAGACAACATGTTTATTGGTTCCACTTTGATCTTCCGTCTTAGGTGTTGTGCGAGAGGTAACCAAGAAAAAAATGTTTTGGTATAATGTTCATTAAAGTGGTTGTTTGTACCTCTATTTCAATGAAATAGAGGAGCGCACTTCTTTCTAAATAAATAAGTAAATACTCCAACATAGGTTCCTTAAATGTAATGCTCTTCAAATTTGCGCCCTGAATGGGAATAATTTTCAAACACTTCGTCATTTGAGACGTGCATAAATCTGAGTTGCGTTTGAGTAGGCATTCAGGCGATAAATATTCAGATAATGCACTTAAGTAGGTGAATAAGCTCAGGTGAAATAAGTTTAAGTAACCAAATATTTGTAGCCGTTGTTTTTAAATTTACCTAACCCATGATAAATACAACTAATTATAAATGAAATATTGCGTTCTTTCTAAATATTCAGTCAACGAATAGCTATTTCAGTGTCACGGTAGTGCATTGCTCTCTACTGCATATCACCGTCCCTAGCCACTCGCAGCCAATTGACTTTAATGGAGCTACCCGCCGCCGTGTGTACAGAGCCTAACATTGCGCGGCGCAACAAAATCATGTGGCCGAGGTTTTAACTTGCTACCAATTTACTGGCGTGCAAAAAAATGGTTTGTTAATATTTATGGACACTTATTTTAGGTTTTTTTACGATTTGATTTGGAAATGTTTAGTAATTTTATTTTAAGCTATTGCATAGCTTCTATCGCGGGCTTTGAGCGTGGAGATCGAATCCAGAAATTCCGTAACGAAAATAACCTAACACCACACGTCTTTTTTTAATAAAGTTTCATCTTCTTTAATCCTTCAGGCGAGTGCAACTCTAAAAACTGGGGCAGACTTTTGCTCAGAAGTGGGATAGTCCGGGTTAACAAAGTAACTTTTATTAACAACTGCCGGGTGCTGGTTATTTTTGCATGGAAATAAAAAGTAGCTAATTATAAAAAGTCGTAAAACAAAAGTTGTTGCTGATGATGCTGGGAAGCTGTTCACCGAAGGTTGCCGGTCTTTTAAAAATAACCCTGTATAATAATTCATTTATTTATTTTATGTTTAAAATTTTGGAGAAACTTACAGCTATAGCTGATACTACTTAATATAGATATTTCTAGAAGCATAAATAAATTGAACACCCACATTAAAGTCAGTAAGGTTGGTGCAAATTTCAATCTAGGTACTATAGATTATAATATAATATATTGTAGATAGAAACTAACATGAGTACATAGACTTCGTAAACCAATAAGGTAGGTACTTGTTTCCATGTGTAAGTAACGTCAATAAGCTACTTCTATGTTTTTGACGTTCTCCTCAAATATTTTTATTTTTTTTATTTTATTTTCAATTTTTTGGAGAAACTTACAGCTAGGTTACAAATATTTAGATAAAAATGTAGAACATGCCTGGATAGACCAGAAGGTACATGTTTGTTGACGGCTAATTACAAGTTTCCGCTGATAGGTATGCTTAAAAAATTGTATAATACAAACTAAGTTGACGACTAATTAGAAATAACATAAACTTAATGAATAGAAAAATACTTAAATACAACAAGAATTGAGTAAAATATGTAACTTAATGTTAGTGGTTATCGCTAAAGTAGTACATAGTTAGCTACACTTGAAAGAATAGATCACTAAGTAAGCGTCTAAGCTTACTTGTACTATATTTTAGGAATGTAAGACAGTTTAATATTAACCCATATAAATCTGTTCTATTTAAAGCCCTTAATAACTAACAAACAAGTACCAAAATACTCCGAGTTAATTTATAACCCTAATTAAAGGGCTCACTACATTATACGACCACAAACAAGATGCTAGAGATTTATCATTTCACTCCCTATTTTTATCAAACCCTATCATTCAAGTTTAAACTTAACCCTAAATGATATAAGGACTATTTTATGAAAAGTGATAAGACTCGACGCCGCAATTATGATCGAATTTATCATAAAGTGATAAATTTAACCCGTGCCTGAAGTAATTTGATGTGGTATTAATAAAAAGCGTATTATGGGGAGACATTTTATAACATCGTTTCTCATCTTACGCCATAACTAAACTAGTTTCATCCCGTGGATTCGCATGCGTTGTTTCTATGAAAAAGTTTTCTGTCCCATGGGAACTGATTTATGGGATAAAAAGTAGTAGTAAAAAGTTGATGCTAGGGTTGTTGTTTCTATGAAAAAGTTTTCTGTCCCATGGGAACTGATTTATGGGATAAAAAGTAGTATTAAAAAGTTGATTCTAGGGTTTGAATTACCTGTACTTATGCAAAATTTCAGCCCGACGAAGTAACTAACATTTATACATACCTAAAAACTTTCCCATTTGTTATATAAGTTTGATGATAGACCGAAATAAGTAGAGCTTTGTTTTATAATTAAAAAGGCACCTGAAATTAATAAATAATGATGGAATGGAAAAATTGGTGATGTCCATAACCATCGTATAAAATGGATAACATCATTTTTAGTGCGATAATTAGTTTAGTTATATTTGACGAATATTGAATTGACACCGTCTCATAATTTGAGGTTTTTCCTTATTTAGTACGGTTAGATAAGCGCTTGGAAACTTAAACAAATAGTCGTGAAATAAAATGCATCTAAATAAACTTTTTGAGTAAAAAAAAAACAAAACACTGCATAAAACAACAAGAACTTATTTCTTGCAGCTTAATTATTAAAACGTTTTGTTCCTTTTTCTCTGTCCCGCAGTGTACCTAAGCTCGCTGTGGTCCAATTAGTTCAAAATCAGAGTAATTAACAAACACATGTGAATGTTTTACGACACCACTAAAATAAAAGGGAAAAGTTATTTGGAATGTTTCTATAAAAATGTCCTGGCTGAATGACACTTTGTAGACAGACTGACAGACAAACTCATAAGAGACTTATCCGATGTATTTTTGACATTAGACGCTTTTTTCGACACTTATGGGTTTTGTCCAACACGTTTTTCATCTATCTTACTTGTCAAACTCGCCACATAATGACTTTGTTGGACGGAAAACGTGGTGGACAAAACTGATATTGCTTGAAACACGTTTGAAAAACAGCGCGTGTTGGACGAATGCGTTTTTAGAGGAACTGCTAATGAAAATCGTTTTATGTATTGTTTCATGATGTGGAAATTATAAAGTCGTGAAATTGTTAGTTGTTTTCACGACTGCTAGTAGGTAACTTAGTAAAAAATTAAGTTAAGTTGGTACACCTTTCATCTACGAGTATCTTACTTAGAAGTTTGAAGCTTATCTATTTGTATCTATCTATTTGTCACCACCTACGTTTATCCATTCAACGCTTTAACGATAAGGTCTTGGCCTAATTGCTAAATATGAATTTTCTAATTTTGATCCACTATTTGATCGAAGCACTGTTATTTCAATTTCAAGGGTTTCGACTTTTTGTTTTATCAATATTTAGGTAAGTAGCCACTATATAATAAATAAATAATACTGGACAAAACATAGCATTATCTAGCCCCAAACTAAGAAGAGTATATTATGAATACTAGATAACTGATATACATAAAAGTATACGTATCATAAATAGATATTTTTTATTAAACATTAAGTTATGTAGAAAAGGACTAGAACACCCTGAACAAATATTTGCAGGAACAAACATTTGTCCCGAGGAGGGAATCGAACCAGCAACCTCCTACGCAAGCAGACCTTCGCCCACCACGCCACAGAGGTCGTCAAATAACAACGCAAACGAATCCGCGCGTATAACTAGTATTACATTATGTTATTCGAGTAACGAAAAGACATTTATTTTTGGCTCGAAGCCAACGGGAGTTGATGTCTCATAACGGATTTGGTTAAAAATGATTTATCTTTTATTAACATAACACGAACCGACAATGTTAAGTTAACAGATCGTTCAACTCTATAAATAATATGAAATGTAATTAATAATTGTAATCTTATTCTATTTCAGAAAAGAGTATATTATGTTATGACATGAATGGTAAGAGATGCGAACGAAACTACCTCTAATGACTTGAAATGGGAGAGGTCTTTCATAAATAAACATAAAAGTCAACTTTAACACGATTCTTCTTTAAGTTTTTAAAAATATGTATGTTAGTCTTTAAGGTATTTATCATATGGGCCCTAGTTAAGTTACTATGTACTTCTCTTATGATGCCTTGAAATAAATTATTATTATTTAAAATGTACCCTCGAGGGGTCGGGTACTGTCGAGGGGTACCCTCGACATTCATCATCATCACATCAGCCGATTGACGTCCACAGCTGGACATAGGCCTCTCCTAACAAGACCCAATATATTTACACACACTCATATATCACAAATCGCACATTTTACCTTACTGTTAATAAAGTTAATAAACTAAACCATAATTAGATTAGATGTTAGAATTTAACAATTAGAATACATTTAGATTTAAAAATAACTTTTGCTTTGTTTCTTATTTACTGTAATCTGTAACGTTTGTTATGGAAGAGCGAGACCCTCTAACACAAGTTTTTTATACTTAAATGAGGGTCTCAACCATAGAATTACCGATTGTAATATTGTTACAGAAATAAATATTATTATTATTATTATTATTATTATATTATTAAAAAAGTTTTCATGGAACTCCACGCGTGCGAAGTCTATGTATTGCTTCCAGGCTTTTAACTAACTGTATGGACAATTTCAGTACGATTTTTTTGTAGTTTTGGTGTGAAGAGGAAATAAACCATTCATCGCATTCGCATTCGCATTTATAATATTAGAGTGATTAAATGAAAACTTGATACAAATTTATATTAAGTAATAATAATAATAAAAATATTTTGTTGCAGCATAATAATACAAATGTAAGACAGATAAACATAACCTAACACACATGCAATAGGAAATGTTGTATATAATTTGCTGAGTGTATAAAGTGTCGCGAAATTGGCGGCCTTATCGCTAAATTCTCTTCCAAGTTAACAAACTATACACACAAATACACCCTAGAATTTATAAAACACCAATATTACTGTCAATTTGTAAATGTTGTCTTATCAATGCTTACGTGTAACTAGATTTTATTTAGCGTAAATTGGGCTTATCTAGACTTTCACGTATCAGGTGTTATCAGACGGGTTCAATGACCTTATTTACCTATCTGTGAAGGCAAATTCACTTTACTAACACATGTATATATAATATATGTTTATTATAAAACAAAGTATGTAAGTGCTGCGTATGTCTGTCTGACTCAAAAACTACTGAATTGTTTTTATACGGTTTTGTCCATTAAAAACAGAGTGATTTATGAGGAAGGTGAACGTTAGTAAGTTTTTTTTATTAAAATAAATAATGTATAATTATATATAATTAAGATTTGTGTTAATGGCTGCGATTATGGCGACGACCACCTAAGAATCAAATCATAAAAAAAATTGCCCTGAGTAAAAATTACTCAGGGTAATTTTTGGGATAGTACTTATTTGATTTATGGTTTTTTAGACATCTACGTCAGTAAGATGTTAAAAAAACCATGCCGCCAATACAGCAAGCCAATAGAAATACATAGAAATTATCTAAAAAATATACATATACAGTCGAATTGAGGACCTCCTCCTTTTTTGGAATCGGTTAAAAATGAATGTGTTACAATTTATACTGGACAATAAGTTCCACACTAAAGATTAACTTTTTTAAATCTGGGCGTTCGTCTTTAGTCATTTCAAGTAAGTAGTAAAAGAATTAACATTTTTGCTTTACTACTTGATGAGTTACTTGAGATAATATTTTTGACGATCCCGTATATTCAAATCAAGATGTCATATAATTTATTGCAAAAGTTGTACATAGGCAAACATAATGCTAGAGAGCATTCTCTACCTACTAACCTTTGGGTAGTATGAACAACAATTTAGTAGGTAGTGCTAGAAAACAGAACAAAGAAAAATGCTATTAATAAACATAAATAAAACATAAAAAATCAACGAATTGTCAGTCCTGAAAATTCCTTTAATGTCCGCCATAAATAAAGTTTCCACGTAAAAATGGAGGTAAAGAGACGGATCAACTTTTCTCGCGGTAAAATATAATATAAAGTTTTTAAAACGAACCCCTAGGTTAGGGGACTACCGGTTGGAGGTAGAAAGATAATATTCATGCTCTACTGAATGTTTGAGGTAAATTTATCAGTTACAACAGTTGGTGTGGAAAGAGTTTTTCGAGAAGTTTGATAAAAACGGGAAAGCCTAAGCAAAAATTTTTTTTTTTTCGATAAATTTGAATTGAAAATGAAAGTTTTTAGGCAATGCAACCAGCAGCGTCATGGATACGCTTCCGACTTTTCTTGGTTGATATGGATCATTTGAGCTACCTGTAGATTGTATGTCCGAAGCTAGCTCAATTGTAAATGCTAGTTTTAAATTATTTATTTCCTGTGATTATATATTTCTTTTCAATTAATGATTTCCTAGTAACACCCGATACGGAATCGACCCTTATCTGCTTATAGGACTACCTACTTCGAATGTTGTTTTTGGACACCTTGTATTCAAGTGGGTAGGTTCCATACGCACTTAATTTTTGTACTATCTTGTGTATAGGTACTATAGTGTATAGGTATGTGGTGCCGAATTTTGCTCTCTCTTTCTTCGGGTGTCTTAAGAAGCGATATCCACCGGGGGTTGGCAGCAGCGCCCCCTGCTGAACAGCTCCACTACCAAACTGAGATCCCCAACCCGCATGCCCAGCGCGGGGATTGTAATACTCGTATTACCTCCTAATGATAAGATATTAAACCTACGTAACAAACCAGGAATTAAAATCCTAGACAAACGATTGAAGTTTAGTCAATAACATTCGTGTATTTGAAACGTGCAATCCGTGTATAAGCGCGCTTAGTAAATATGTGAAAAAGCAACAATTTATATGAATATAGCAAAGTAAACTCGTTTAAAAATTTACTGTTTGTTTATTTTTATCATCACGCAAAGACAAGGTGAAACTGATAGTTATTGAACACGTCTTTCACAATGTTATGGATGTCACAACATTAGTAGGTATCATCGGTTTAAAATTACACAATTTAATGCGGTAGATTTGTAGTTAGGTCCGGCTTTTTATGAAGTCCGGCTTTTGGTAACTTCTTGAGGAATTGGTCTAAACATGCCTAATCGTTGAATGTCATGAGATAATTGAATAAAAAATCATTTTATCTCACGGCTTTTATATTGCTATCCAGAATTATCACACAGGTGTAATAAAAGTGCGATAAAAGCCAACGTTCACAAATTTCGAGAGACCTAAACAACATGTACGCAACAATTGTATTTATTTCACGTAGGTACACTTGATGTCGTTATGTTGACAGAACTGGACGAAAATGAAGCTCCAGCTTTCAAATAAAAAAAGAATCATGAAAATCGGTTTACCCAGTCGAAAGTTCTGAGGTAACAAACATAAAAAAACAGTCGAATCGAAAACATTTTTTTACGTCGGTTAAAAAACAGACAGATATGAATAAAAATTGAATCTTGAGCCGAGATGGTCCGATCTTGGCCCGTACTCTTAAAACCAAACCATAGTTTAGTTTTCTTGTAAATTTGCGACAAAAGAATTGGTTTTGCACGACAACGAAAACTAAACTCCGGTTTTCCTTTTCCGAGTAGTACTTGTTTGAGACCCCTAGAAATCTGATTTCGGCGGCCCAGGTCATCTTTGGTTCGATGAGACACAGCATCACTAATCTCTTTCTAACCTCCGGCTAAAAGACACGTCCGGCTTTCACCAGCATCTCTAGGCCCGGTTATCTTCTGCAAACAGTTCCGTGCCCTAACGGATACTCGAACAGTCAATATTTGACAACTCAATGACCTCTCCACGCACTTGTGTTCGATTGAACTTGTGGAAACTAAGCCTTATTAAATTTACTATTTAACTAAATTTTTTCTACATTGCAAAAGATACATAAGTTGAGGGATAGTTAAGTGTATATAACACACTAATATTATAAATGCGAAAGTTTGTATGATGGGTGGATGGATGGATGTTTGTTACCTCTTCACGCCAAAACTACTGAATGGATCTGGCTGAAATTTTGCACACATGTAATTCTATTCCCGGAATCAAACATAGGCTACTTTTTATCCCATAAATCAGTTCCCGTGGGATAAAATCACCTTTAAACTTTTCCATAGGAACAACGCGTGCGAAGCTGCGGGGCGCAGCTAGTAATTTATAAATGCATATCTCGTCGGAGCAGTATGCGACAGAGACGTATTTGCTCCTCTTGGAATTGAAACCCTGTGGTTTGTGGTTTACCAAGGCTCTCCTAGTCTGCAAAAAATTTCATTTCCAAATGCAATTCTTTGAGGTCAAATCTACAAGTAGTGCTAAAAGTTACAAGCATAGAGATATTGATTTGCCAAAAAAACATGTGTATGTCAAGTATGAAGGTCAAAAATAATAGTATTATGTGAGAAACTACATAGGTACTTGGAACCTATGTAGTCAAGTCAAGTCAAGGTTACGGAATGCAAAATAAGTAGAGAAAGCATGCAAATAAAATATCTACACTATAACAGCACTTTGTAATAAATAAAGTATTTGTTTAAATTAGGCCCCATGTTCATTTAGCCGGAGTATAGAAAAGGCCGGATTCTAAATGAGAGTAGGACAAGACTACGGATAATATTGAAATAGACAGTCCCGAGAAATGGACTAGAAAAGGTTTCTATTACGCAGAAAGACGTAAGCAACATTTTTCCAATACTAGAATGGGTCCAAATACCGTTGGTAAACATGCAAATAGAAGGAGCCCGCGTTGCTATTTGCCTAAATGGAAGTCACCCTGACTGCTTTTGACAGTTTTATGTAGGTATGCGAACAAAAACGACTTTGGCGATGGAGTCTATCTATTTATTTATGACTAGCAGCGCCCCGCGGTTTCACCCGTGTAGTTCCCGTTCCCGTGGGAATTCCGGGAATATAGCCTATGTCACTCCCTGAAAAGTAAGCTTTTTAATGGGGAAAGTATTTTTCAATCGATCCAGTAGTTTCGGAGCCTATTTAATACAAACAATCAAATCTTTAATCTTTATAATATTAGTATATGTGTATATCGCGAGATTTATAAGGAAATAAAAAGCTTATTCCAGGTTAAATCCTGCAGCTAGGGAAAAACAATTTTGAGAAGGAGGCCAAGAGGAGGATCCAGCTAGGCTGGGCAGCGTTTGGAAAGCTACGTCGAGTCTTCTCGTCATCCATACCGCAATGCTTGAAAACGAAAGTTTTCAATCAGTGCGTCCTACCCGTCATGACCTACGGAGCTGAGACGTGGACACTCACCATTGGGCTGGTCCACCAGTTTAAAGTCGCTCAGCGAGCTATGGAAAGAGCTATGCTCGGAGTCTCTCTGAAGGATAGAATTCGTAACGAATACATCCGACAGAAAACCAAAGTTATCGATATAGCTCAAAGAATTAGCAAGCTGAAGTGGCAGTGGGCCGGCCATATTTCGCGAAGAACCGATAACCGCTGGGGTAAACGAGTTCTTGAGTGGAGACCGCGACTCGGCAAACGCAGTGTAGGACGCCCTCCGGACAGGTGGGATGACGATCTGCGAAAGACTGCAGGCAGATGCTGGATGCGTCAAGCTGAAGACAGGGCGCTATGGCGCTCATTAGGGGAGGCCTATGTCCAGCAGTGGACTAATATAGGCTGATGATGATGATGATGATTTACTTAAATTACCTTTGTATGATAACTTTTGTATAAATTGTGAAGGCATAAATACCTTTTTTGTTACAAACTATTATGAACAAGGTGATAAATAATAAAATCTCAAACTAAACATTCACCCTGTTTCGATAACTCACTTTCGTTACCTCCCCTTGATATCTGCGATCAAAAACATCAAAAAACATTCAGCAATCTCCCCAAACAAAGGACAAAGAACGTAAAAAGCATTTCAAAAGATAAGTAAAACGCTATCTGAGTGACGTCGATCGGATCGGACACTTACTCATTTTACAGTTACAACCTTATTTCCAAGGGGTGCAGCCCTCGCCCTAGTTACAGCTGTAAGTCATGAGCGGAAGCGTTTACAATAGCACGGTAATGTTATAGACACAGATAACATTACCGTGATAATGGTGTGATTTCAGAAGTCGTGTCATGCCGTTAGTAATTTTGATGAGTAATTTCTTAACTCCAACTGCCTCCATTGAGGTCTGTCCTCTGCGACTCTTGTTCAATATGGCCCTAAAATCATAGTCATATGGGACAAAAGTCTCAGAAGACAGACCTCAATGGAGGCAGTTGGAGGAGGCCTATGCCGAAAGGCACACCAAACTCAGATACATTATAAACATGACAGAAATGAGAGAAACCAAACATGAACCAGTTATTTTAGTCAGTTTAATCTTAAAAACAAAATGTAACAGTTTTGGAAATAAAGGGCTATATTATTATTTAATTTCTTAACTCCCTCGTTATAAGTTGTGTATAACAGCGGAGATAAATAAAAACGCATTAATGAAAGCGAATCAACTACGGATTATGTTAGAAACTTTAAAAAACGTTCTGTTTTGCCGGATTGCCACATTTTGGCTGAGTTCTAGCGAGCTTATTAAATAGAAAATTAAATATTATTATAGCAAATTTGTCCTTTGACAAATTTGACAGACTTCTGTCTTCTGGTCCAAGTCTGTCAAATTTGACATTTGACAAATATGACAGACTTGGACAGTCGTCACTCGGCTATTTCTCTAATCTTATAACATGTTCCCTACTTATTCTAGTATCGAGTGCTAAACGAAGCACAGGGGGCATTAAACATGAATTTTCCACCACCTGCCCGAGGGTGAGTTTTCAGTTCAAATATCTATTGTGAGGGCTTGTGGTTCTGTGGGGGCTACAAGCTGACAGTACAGAAATATAGCTGCAGGGTAAATAAGGGTAAGCATTTCCATAGCTGCATTGTTTATTGTTCCGGTCCTGTCAATGAACGTAAAAGCCTATGAGACGTACACAAGGCATGGAGTCTTGGTAAGTCAAGATACTGACAAATTGGTCAAATACTAGAAAAGACGTTTGCGATGAGTCTACCCACATCTGTTGGCCTAGCACGGGGTTTGTTGTCTAGGGAAGAATAGAAAAAAAATACGTCACTTTGTCATCGAATGCGTAACATGTTTAAAATTCATTCTTCAACTTCAGTAATTTAACGCAATGTATGACGATGCGATGTAATTTTTTCCTCCGACTTCAAAAGGAGGAGGTTTTCAATTCGAGTGTTTTTTTCATGTTTGTTACCTTAGAACTTTTGACTGGGTAGTCCGATTTTTATGACTCTTTTCTTATATGAAAGCTGGTGCTTCCCGTGTGGTCCCATTTTAATTTGGTTCAGTTGTAACAATGGGATCCATGAAAATTCATGAAAAAAACTATAAAATTGAAGTCGGTTTATAGTTTTTTCTAACTAAATTAATTATCTTTATTCTAACGTAGACAACAACCCCGTGCTAGGCCGGCTGAACGGACCGTGAAACAAACTTTTCTGTAAATAGCTATTGACTCTACGCAGGTTCATTTTGTCTAAACCCGGGTACTGACCGGGGTGTTACGAGCGTTTTTTTTTATTGCTCATGGACTACATTTGGCTACCACCAACTCACTTTAGGAAAGTGAAGATGTAGCCTAAGATGGCAGAAGGAACTTATTTACCCTAGATTTGGAGACTCCGAGTACTCTATTGAGAAGACAGGCGCAGGAAGGTCATTCCACTCTTTGGCTGTCGATATCTTCCTAAAATCTATTGGCGAATAGTAATACTGTTTAGTCGTGTTTTCAATAATTAACTTTATTTTAATCAACTTAAACATTATACTGTAAAATATGACTTTTCCTGACATCTATTGGCGAATAAAATCATTCTAAAATATCTCAAAAACAAAATTTACCGAAAAAAAACCGAGCGAAACTTGGTCATTCAGATACATTACACCCGGTAACACCCCGGTACACGGCTTTAAATAACTAAACTCAAACAAAAAGACGCATTATTTCCCTTTTTTAACAATCTTCCTCCTTTTTATCCATCTTAAAGCCCTTCTTTTGACCTTAATCTCACCTGATGGAAAGTGACGATGTGGCCAACGAAAGTCTAGAACATCTAGTCATTCCTATTTATAAGAGATACAGGTTACAATTGAAGAGTCGCTGTGACGGGCTGTAATAATATACCGCTTTATTAAAACATACCTAACAATTTAATAATCTTGAGGAACTAAACTTGAGAAATACATCTCCGAACTTCCCTTTTGAATAATTCAACAACAGCTAAGCGCCGAACAACCCCTTGAATATCAGGTGCCTAATTCTTGTTTGGATTATTGCAATTAAGCGTCTGAAATATTAAATCAAATTCGTCATCAGATTCCGCCTAATCACGTTTCGCAACCCCTCTGTTTCGCAAGGGGATGATTTTAAATTAGATATTAATTTTAGGGATTAACGACCCCAATTTCCATTAGTTTACAACAGGTGAATCGTTTTAAGCTGTCGCTTTTGTTTTGACAGTCGTTAAAAATGTGATGGGCATAACAGACAGCCAGACTGTAAAATTAGTCTTAAATTAAATCACGTAAAATTATGCTATCGGCTATAATTGCTTATTTTTGTTTTTCAAGCTCAAATAAACGCACAATATCAGAACATAGACAAACTTTTAAAAGCATTATTTAATGCGACGACGCGGTACGTTTTTTAAAACATTCTTGATTATTCCGCTTTGTCAGGGGAAATAATTGATAATAGTGTATAATGAACAAACCCTAAGATGTAAACTTTATCCACCATCCAAATATTTCTAATCTCTGATCAGAAAATGTTGATCATAGCCTTACCTGAAACAAACCAAAAAAAAACAATTAGTTACAAGAAACAATAAACACAATCTAAGAAATTTGACTAATAGTTGCTGAAAACAAAACAGCATCATCATCAGCCCATGCTAGACCACCGCTGGACAAAGACCTCCCATCAAAGCCAGCGCCCTGTCTTCTGCTAGTCGCATCCAGAATCTGCCTGCAGGCATTCGCAGGTTGCCATCACATTTAGGCTTTAGTTTAGATCATATATATTTCAAAATTTCTGATATTTGGACCATTTCTGCAAAACAAAAGCTTGGGGCGGGGCTTTTGATTTGACATAAAAAATATCACTTTATTTCCGTGATTTTTTTAACTTATATGATTTGACCTTTTTTAAGTGAACATTTTCTGTATTTATGGAAATAAAGCACATTTGAATTTGAATTTGAAATGAAGTCCCTATTTTAAGAACAACAACACAACAAGATCACATTGATGTATGTCCAATAAAAGTTGCCATTTGGAAACATGGCAACACTTTGTGTTGCGATCCTCTGGAGCTCGCTTTATCGAGAAAACTATTCCACCATTCTACATTTTTGAAGCATACAATTTTTGCTCGGGAATTTTGTTATGTAGTTTTTGAACCAATATTTTGAAACATAGTTTTGGACAATGAGTTTTGAAATATAGTTTTGGAGACTGAAGATATATTTTTGTTTTACATGGTTTTGTATACGACTACCTGAAGGCTTGTTTATAATGATTTGAGTAGATATCTAGAAATGTAGCACTCATCCACTCTGATAATATTGACAAAGCCATTAATGCAGTAGATTCGACTTTTTTCAACGTTAATCCATCAATTCAATTATTCGGGTCCGAACTTTGTTAAGTTTGTTACGGTTTACCTATACTGTAGGTATCCATCGAGCATGTAGAATTTTAGTAAACAAACCGCCCATACTTAAAATAAAATTCACTTTGTTGTGGTGTCCTAATTATACGTGATTTATATTACTTATCGATATGAGATCCTTCCTTCAATAAATATTGCTTAAACATCTGAAACTTGACCCCATGCAAGTGAGTTTTTGTTATTTGTATCAGGGTTTGATTACTAACATTCTACATGCTCGATGGATACGGTATAGGTACCTTAATCTTCTCCTAAAAGTAAGCTTGGTACATCTAGCGAACAAATTCAAAAGAATAATCTTACACAAATTATCTTTCAGTCATTTCAGCGTTTTGATATTTTGCCTCGAATAATAAATATTCCACCTCTCAAGACGATTCAACTTGTGGAAGTTGACAAGTTGACACTGATGGTGCGAAGCGAACGCAGCATCTAGGGTGTTTTGTAGCAAAAATCTAATTTCTTTTTTCTTTTAAAAGCTGGCGAGGCAACCGTAACATGTCAAGTGAACTGTTTGGAACATGTTCCTGATTATATAGATACAAAATTACTTGTCTGTAATTCTACTAAGTAATAATGTAAAGGTTTAGATAAATTAGAAGATGTTTGTTGGTTTGATCTCTTACTGAGCAGATTATGATGTTTGGTGAAGGTATGAATGTAATTGAACTAAAATTATAGGCTACTTTTGTCCGGGAATAGCACGACAGAATCCGGAGCAGAAATTATTTTTAGCATAGTAACATTGAGCAGTTCCAACACTGTTGGCAACACTTTTCTAAAGCCTCTAAAAAACAAAAGCATCAAGGATTTAAACCAAAAATCTCGGCAGACTTAGACAAAAGACGGGGGTTACAAGCCAAAGTGTATCAGCAACTGAAAACAAAATCCATTACTTTGCATTTCTACGCCATTAGTCCCCCATCAAAACTAGAGTTCCGTTGTTTACCATGCATTTGAAAGGTGTTCGCGGCGTAGTGAGAAGCTATTTTTCAGAATCCAGAACCCTCCTGGGACGTCAATCAAAAGCTTGGCCATTTCTCACTGACAGGAAGGAAAAGAGCAAATGTAAATCCAGGTTCGATACCGGATCTTTGTTTGGATTGATGTAGTTTACGAAAGAGAAACATGCAGTTTTGGAATCTTTTAGGTCGGCTTTGCTTTTGTGTGCCCTAACCGAAACCATATTTTTGATATTCAGAAGAACGTACTTAATATATTATAATAGAAAATTACAATCAAATCATTAAAACTAGTAGTATTTACTTTCCTTATAAAATTATCCAAGGTTTATAATTTAATTATGAATCACAGTTAAAGACTCAATAAAAGAGCAAGAAGGGGAGTCAGGATTAAAAAGTTAAACGCCAATTGATTTAGAATTAAAACTTTAGCAATGATTCGGTCAACGAATTCCAAACAAAGTTTGCTCGCACCTTTTAAGGGATGAGGCACGAGTCACTGTTTTCTTTTTAATTTGTTTGAGTTTAAAAGCACAGGGGGCGCAAGTGTTGGCAACTCGACAGGTGATGTGTTTGATCCGGTGGTTCAATACAAAGTGAAAGCGATATGAAAATGGATGATCAATTTTGTGAAAGCAAAAGTTACAAAAGCGAAATAATTCAAAGAAGTGTTTTGTTCTTTTAGTTTTGTAAATGAAGAGCATTATTTATATATAACGGTCTTATGACAAAAGCCACAACTTTTTAAGTTTTTCGTATACGTAAATAACAAAAATATGTGGAGTGGCACAAGAGAGAGGCCCATTCCCAACAGTGGGTGACGTCGGGTTGTCGATGATGATAACAGATAGACAGAAAGTATCTCCCTCAACCTAAACAGCTTTTATTATTTTATTTATTTATATTTATTGGCCGGGCCGACCCCTGATAAGCGCTTCACTGACTATTATCTCATGGAGGGTATTGCCTATGCGCTGCCCGCCCCCCGGTGGATAACCCTTAGTCGCCTCTTACGACAACCTCGGGAAGAATTGGGGTGATGCAAATTTTTAGCCAGCACCACACAGATAGATACTATAGAATAGATAGAATATACTTTATTTCACAAGTTTTACGTATAATAATGCTAGATAGTAAGTATCCTCTATTTTATGTGATGATGAGTTTCACTTATCATCACAAAAAGTAGAGAATGCTATCAATGCCAATATTATTATAGTTATCTCAAATTAAAAACTTGATACACAGGAAACATTTCACGTCCCAGTCCCAAGAAATAAGAAAAATCACTATCCAAGAAAACAAGCTAAGGGAAACGGAAATATGATCGTTCGGAATTCGAATCGGCTGAGCTGATTTGCGCGGCGAGATCAAAGCCGGCCGCGGACCAATTGCCGCGGTGCGTATGCGCAACGAAACGCTCCAGTTTGAATTATGTTTGGATTAAGTTACAAAATTGGTCGAAGTAAGAAGAGATTTTTCTCAAATTTCCTATTCCTACCTTGAATAGGAAATTTGAGAAAAATACAAAATGTTAACTGTAACGAAAACCAGCTTTTAGATCGATAGAGAATAATAAAGTTTGGATGTATGGATGGATGTTTGTTACTTCCTCACGCCAAAACTACTGAACGGATCGGCCTGAAATTTTCCATACAGGTAGTTCTAATACTGGAATAAAACATAGGCTTTTTATCCCGTAAATCTGTTCCCGTGGGATAAAAATCACCTTTTAATGTTTCCATAGGAACAACGCGTGCGAAGCCGCGGGGCGCACTATCCATCCATAAAGTGATACAAAAATAAGGGAAAGCCAATTTTTTTAAATAAAAACATGGAAGATCTAAGTAATAAGTATGCAAACTTATTGTGAAGAGGAAATAAATAAATTATTATTATTATTATTATATTAATAAGTACCTACTACATTTTGTGAGCGAATTCGCGAGATAGAGCCAAGATAATAAGTTGAACTTGAATAACTTGAACCACGTCGTCGGTGTGGCCGCATGTTTGGCAGCGATGTGGCAACATTGAAAGTACATTACCCTGTCGCTGGTCATTCTGCATTGCATAACGGGTGGTTTATATTAGAACTTTGTTATTGGTTTTAGAGTTACTTTTTTATTTTTGGATTGATGCTTGAGTCTTGAACAATGACATGACGATTCGCTAAAATTAAACTAAACTAATTTAACAACAGTAAAAATTATCCCAAGCTTTTATTTTGGTTGTATCAGTTTTCCCTTGATAAATCCTCATTGAGAAGGATTACAGGAATTCACTTATTTGAAGTCTTGTTTTCCCTCTAAATGTACCTAGTACCTGTACCTACCCAATGTCAAAATTGACAGTAAAATAATTTTAATGTTAATTCGATTGTCATACAGATACAAGACAATAAATACAAGGGACGGGTATTAGTGCAGTCATAGTTTAAGTATAGCGACATTTGGTGTCTATTCAGATGCTGCCAAAACTAAACTAAACTAATTTGACAGGACTAAAAATGTCCCCTTTCTGTCATACCTAACGATCAAAATAAAAAGGATGGAATTCATTACGGATGATGTAAGCGGGTTAACTACGAACCTTATTTGTGTTGGAAGGTTAAATAAGGTTCGTAGTTAACCCGCTTACATCCGTAATGAATTCGTCAAACTACGATAGTTTTTATAATAAAAAAGGATGGCATTAATTTTATTCCTGTCAAATTAGTTTAGTCTAGTTTTGGGGACATCTAAATAGACACCAGGTATTTGAATTGACACCAGTATTCATTTTAATCCTAAACTGGATTAGAAAAAAATCGGAACACCGGGATTCTATGATAGCTCATGGTTGAGATCGGCTTTGGTAGTTTTATTAAATAATAACTCAATGAGATTAAATTATGCTCTATGTCGTTGAATCGGTCAGATTTCAGAAGTTAGTCAGAAGAAAATCATTTCACACTGTTTTATTCATCTTCCTCGATACAGGCCCAGCCTTGTGAAAAAGTCGTCGGAAATCAATGTAATATAATAGGAAATTTTGTACTTAATTTGCTAATCGCTCAGCCATTATGACGAAAATTCTCTATCCATGTTTGGTCTATTAATTATTGAATGTAAGTTTATAATTATAACATAATTATAAACTTACATTCAATAAATTGTTAACTGTGTTTGTTCGTATTACTATGTTTATTTATTTTATTTTATTTGTAGTGTTGTGTAGTGTTTAATAAATCATTTTCTTTCTTTCTATATTGTATCATTTGCTCCCATTTTTTTTACTCTCTTCTTGTTCTAGTTTTTTTTAATATGTCAATTATATTTCTAACGACGTCACCGTCCCCATTAAGCCTGGTAACAAGCTCAGACGAAGCTCTGCGCTGTTCCACCGAAGCTAAACTTAGTCTAATAATTCACATCCTCCCTAATGTCACGTTCCATCACTTATGTTCAGGACTCTCGTAAAAAAACTAATACGTCATAGCTTCCACTGAAAATATAGCCAGTATTTGGTATAGTTGGGTTACTTAGAATGTTCAATACGAAACTAACTGAGCCGAGAGCTGGTGTGTATCTAGCGTAAGGCATCAGCTAGCTTTGCATACAGCGGGGCACTGCAGCCAGCGTCTTAAGGACTGGTATCGATATGCTTCAGTTGATCTATTGGTATCGATATGCATCAGTTGATCTATCTGTAGATTCACTCAATGAGGGCCTTTCAATGCAATCTTAGTCAAGTGTCAATAAACAACGAAATAATTTTATGTTTTCACCGTTTCGTTGAGTGATGTGATGATGCGTGTGAGACCAATCAACCCGTGCTAGATAGATAGATAGAAAATAGCTGGCTAATCCTACACCTATACCTTTTTTTGGGTATCCGATAGGTGGCCTGATTCACATATTATAATCGATCAGTTTACATCAACTACTAAGATTCTTGTCAATAAAATTTAACTTTATGAGAGCAATCGCGACTAGATTTCGCGAGTTCCCCCTTACGGGAAATCTTTAAGGGGGACGACTGAAATTCATTTTTTTAATCATTGAGGGTATTTCAGGGTGTAAAATTGGAATAATCCAGAAGCAAATGTCACAGCAATCATCAAACAACGAAATAGTCTCAGTAAATTTCCACACTGCCCGGTTGCCGGGTATCCAGCCAGCGCCGCGTATCCGACAACCCGAAAGAATGAACAAGCTTGTTTCTCTTGTTTATAGTTCTCAACTTTACCATCTATGCAGTGAACTAGCTGTAGACAAATCTGCTGCACTTCAACATAAAGCAATGATCACACTCGAGGGAACGCCTGGGTGGTAAATAAAGATTTTATTGAGTTCTAAACTTAGCTTTCAAGTGTCGGTACCGGGAGTGTGCGTTGTACTTACTGTATTTATTGCCAGCTAAGCAGAGTCGGATTTATTACTGTTGGCAGCACAGAGATCGTTTACTGTTTGTGATTGGTGGAGGAAAAAGACAGAAACAAAAAAATAATTCAATTGACAACAAAGCATCTATCTAGCGATCTAAGTAAAATTTATATCCATGCAACAATGGCTTAGCTTACCTATTTTCGTTGGATAAGTTAAAGATGCATTTACAATACGATCAAATCAAAATTAAAGTTTGCCAGAGAAAATCGTTCCATCCACAACCAATTTTCAAAACTGGTTTAGGAAAAACTCTTTATTCCTTATTCGATAACTGGTTATTATGTGATTACAATAGAATACAATAGGTAATTTTCTAAGAGTAAGTAATTAAAACAAATAAGTATGTTATTTAAATTCTAACGCACTATGTTTTACTAACGCATTATGTTGTGTTCAAAAACTATTTATAAAATAATCATTATATACCAAGACTACAGGGATTTTTTTCCACTTGATCCGACTGAAGGCAAACTTTTCAAAGTCAGACTTCTTAGAATCTCCGAGTTAAGTACTTCACTGTAAAGGTTAGTACCAAGGTTAGTACCCAGTAACAACAGTAACTATTCATTACCCAATGGGGTACTCCGGTACATCTGTACTCGTGAGATATGGCCGACACCTGTCATTTTCCGGAAACACATTTATGGTGATTCACGTTTCACAGGAAAGTCTTACAAGATTTATATTGTTTGGGTTGAAGTCGAAGCGATTCTAAGAGAAAGGGCGAATTATGCAGCGTTTCCGTAAAAAAACAGGAATTATGTGATTTATGTGGGGTTTCTATTTGATAAAAGACTATCTGGACGGGCGGGTGTAACTGTGAATTTGAATTTTTTGGCGCGATATATCGCATCGCCAAATGATCTTGGAAAAACATGATCTTATACCCGAAGCTTATCGAACCGAGTTTTAAAGAAGTAAAAAACAGAAAGTTGCATTAACTAAACCACCCGACTTATTATCCGACATGCATATAATAAAAAAAAACGAAAGAAATTGCAAAAAAATACGACCGTAACTTAATTACGTCATAGAGACTGACAGATTGGTAGTGTCAATTCAGATTCAGATGTTTTCAAAACTAAAATAAACTAGTGCTTGAAGGGATGCGCGTCTAGAACCGCACTCGTCCTGAAGATGTCACTCGTTAAGGGATGAAACGTTAGTGTTCTTCCAACACAAACAAGGTTAGTAGTTAACCCGCTTACATTCATAATGAATTCGTCTATTTTATTTTACTATAGAAACTTTCGTATTTTAACTAATTTGACAAGACTAAAAATGTTACTGTCTCTTTCATAACGACCGAAATAAAAAGTATGGCATAATTTTAAGTGCTGTAATGTTTAACAGCACTAAAATTATGCAAACTGTTACTTCATATAAATTTTGGTGACGTCTATCCTTATGGATATAGAATAATATAGATAAGGAAGATAAGCTTTATGGATAAGGATATAGTGCTTTAGGTAGGTTTTTGTGTCTGCAAATAAATAAGGAACAAAGAAATCGTAAAACTATTAACGACCAAGAAAAAGCAGACAGACGAGAGAAGATTAAGTTATGACTACCGGAGTCAAGTTGAGCTAGCAAATCAAATTAATCACGAACGGTGACACTGCTATCTAATATACTGTTTGCTATCGAAGGACACAGGTCACCTTATGGCAATAGGAAACATTCCTGATAAGCATTAATCAAAACAAAATGATGAACCAATAAATGGTAAGAATAGGTTTATTTGCATTGACCGGAATCGGAGAAATAGAGACATTGATGCTATAAATAACTTATTTTCGTTTTCTAGAAATATCAAAGCGGAAGTGTATATGTAAATATGTTTTTGTGCGTCATTTTGCATTGATGTAGTTGAAGTCTAGATCGATAAAGCTCTTATCAGGGGAGGTATGCCGAACAGTGGACTGGTAAAGGCTGTTGATGATGTATATTTCTAGATCTGGACGAAATGCCTAATAGATAAGTAACCGTTGCCCTAGAAAAACCCGGCAGAATCAAGTGTGATATAAATTTTAAGGTGTTTGTTAATCTCAACATTACAATCAAAGAATAGAAACCAATTAAAACTAATATTTACAATTTAAACAAATAAGCTAACTGCAGACTGTTGCAAATAATATACTTACCTGAACTGATCAATACCAATCTGAAGCAAATATAATATGATTGTTGCGAACTGACAGGGTTTTTATGCATTGTGTACCCTCTACGACCTACACCTAAGAACAATATCTGTAAGTACATATGCATAAAATCACAATAAATGATTTGAATAAAAATATGAATCTAAAGCGTCCCCAAGACGCTGGAAAAGTTGATTCGATAAATAAAAGAACAAGTACAGATAACTCAAATATCTCCGTAAACTGCAAGCCCTAGGCGCAGATTACAGAGAACCAAGTCTCTTATTAAAAAAGTTTTAAATCAAAATTCGGAGACAAAACTCGAGCGAGGGATTTTTAATCATACTAAGCACTAATTATGCAAGCTCTTGGAAGTTGGACCAGAGGAACAGAAGAATGCCTGGAGCTTGGGGAAATTCTGGAAATCGCCTGGGCTTTGGGAAGTTTAGAGCATTGTTCTGTATATTGAGATCAGTGGCCGCATTTATGTGGATTCCCCAATCTACTTCTGGTTCTTTTGTTTTAGAACGTATTACTTGCTACTTAAACCATTTTGTGCCCAGCATCTTCAGTTAACTTTGATCTCATACTTACTACTTGCAGTATCAAGATCACCTGATCAGTTTATTTTCATACTTTTACACTGCCAGATAGTTTGTGAAAAACGTTCTCACTAGATCCATTCTATGTATTTATAAATAGAAATAGATCTACTGATAAATAAAGTTCTCGATACATCCATCATGGATCTAAAATCTAGACATAGATATAATGGGAATCATTCATGGTAATGGATAGTAATAAATGAAACAAAACCCGAACCAAAACTATTATTATTTCTGCTAATACTTTCAAGTACTGGCCGTTTTAGGGTGTTTTCAATGCCGACAAGTCCTTACCTTACGTGCGTGTTACTTTTTAAATTTCTTTTGCCAAATTTTGAGCTTACATTTAAGTTTTCTGGCTTTATGAAATTTATACTCTATTTCTAAACTTACCAGTAAATTATCTATCTCTATGTCATTCTTAGTCCTCTCCTCTCGTTCCTTGATCTACCCTCCCCTCCCTCCCCCGGTCTAGGAAGTTTGGAGTGCGACGCGTATCGCAGTTGCTTTAATTCGGATACAAGACAAACGCATTTGTGTCAGGATTCGCCAGACGGATCTGTTAAATCTACATTGTATTTATAATGTTGGTACTTGAGTTGGAGATTGTGAGTTTAGTGTTTCAATTGGTTTTGTGTGAACAAGATGGTTCCCGCCCTAACTACCTACACACTGGATTAAGTCAAGATTAAACCGGTTTTATTTTCACAATATGGTTTTTACTACATTTTGTATTAAATTTTCATAATTCTGTATTGTTTTTTTTCTGTATTGAACTTCAGATTAGATGTATAATTCACATTCTGTATTTCTCTACGATGATATAAGCATTGATTCATTTTCTTATATGTATACTTTGGTGTATGTGACTGTAATTTTACCTGTAAATACCATACTCGTCTTTTTACAGCAATGTAAGGGCCGGAGTTTACTAAAGCGGAGAAAAAATGTGTTTTAACCAACTAATAGAACGTCGATATTCACACATCTCATTTCCGCTCGGCTTCAGTGGAGACGATCGAGCGGAGATGTAATTTACGATGTATTTATATGCGAATAATTAATTTTGTTTTATAAAACTATAAACCGACTTCATTTTTTACAGTTTTTTCATTAATTTTCATGGATTCCATTGTCAGAACTGAACAAAATTAAAATGGGACTACACGAGAGGCACCAGCTTTCATATAGGTAAAAAAAGAATCATGCAAATCGGACCACCCAGTCAAAAGTTCTGAGGTAACAAACATAAAAAATACAGACGAATTGAGAACCTCCTCCTTTTTTTGAAGTTGAATAAAAAACAAAGAAAGATTGAAGCGGAGATGTTAGCAGTGTCGAATATCTTGCAAGCTGTCGACGCCACGCAGCGGAGATGAGCAGAGTTGTGAGTGTGCAGTGCAGTGACTGGCGCTACTAGTGCAATCATATCAACAAACATCCGACGCTCGACGCACGCAGCTCAGTTCCGCTTTAGCTGGCACACATCTCCGCTTCAGCCTAGCCAGTACGCATCTCCGCACAGCATCGGTGAAGACACCTACATATCTGAAACGTCTATTCGTCTCTGCTTCGGAAATTCCGCAGATCTCCACTTTGGTAAAGTTTGGGCTTCGAATTTATGGGCTCGAATTTATGTCTCACAAATCTAAATGCTAGTGCAACGCAAGTGCTAGGTCCTGAAATAGAGCTAAACCCATATCGGCGAGTTGCAGTGCACTACGTTAGTCAGAGCCCGAAATGGTCCGAATTAGATTTATTAGCTGTGTTATGTTGAGTTTCTTTGTAGATGGGAATAGACTGAACACTGCATAGTGAAGATTGAATTATTTAGCAAAAGGTCTTGGGTTTGGAATCGGACGATATTCGAGCTGTTGCGTTGATTCGAGCTTCATGAATTATGGAACTTCGCATAAGTAATTTATTATTCGTGTTTCTCTGTGCTAGTTTGTGTTAAATGCTTCTGGTTTTAACCGGTCACTGCCCAGCGTCATTGCCCTGCTGCGAGGACGAGCTCCATCTAGGCATGTGCATCATAGACAATGTGAGGGTTAATCAAAGTCTTGTAGAGTTATTACAACATTATCTTCTCATGAGTTTGAGTTTGAGTTTGAGTTTGAGTTTGATTAAACTCTTACTTGCATTGATTTTTGTTATAAAATACCAAAGTTCCATACCAAGTGGATTAAAGCATCTTCAAAATATTAATAGGGCATTAACAGAAATTTTCATACAGTCCGAAAAGAAGTTACAAGACAAGACATCATCATCAATGACCTCTACCTACATCCACGAAGAATGGTTTACCTACACAAGACAATACGAATATAAATCTGTTACTTACTTACCCACATATTACATTTGGTAAACAATGATAATGTTTGTTTTACATATTCATAACATAACATAACTGGTAGGTAGATTTGTACCTTTGCATTAAAGGTTAGTATTGTTTATTGTATTATCACGTTTAAAATCGCCGTGACCTCGTTCAAGTTGAGGGGGGTCATAGTGGGTTATAACTCAAAATATGATTGTATTGTTTCTTTGTTAACTTAATGTTTTATTCTCAACTCAAGTGTTTTCGTACTGTAAACTTTGAAGTGCCTAGGTTCAATCATAAAACTTCATAACAATGGAGGTTGGGTAGTTGATACAACCGTAGTAAAATTCGATAGGTTCCCGCTGTGGTATGTCCAAGGAGATTCATTGCAAGCACAAAATCAAAAGAGCGTATTTTTCGAGTTGTGATAGTGAGTCTTCGTCCTTTTTAACCGACTTCAACAAAGGAGCAGGTTCTCAATTAGACTGCATTTTTTTATTATGTTTGTTACCTCAGAACTTTTGACTGGGTGGTCTGATTTTCATGATTCTTTTTATATATGCTATCATATAATGTGAAAGCTGGAGCTTCCCGTGTGGTTCCATTCTAATTTGGTTCAGTTTATAAAATGAAAAAACTATAAAAGTTGGCGTCGGTTTAAAACAAAATTCATTAATTATATAAGTTAAGTTAAAAATAACAGTCTTATTTTTCCTTCGCCTATTCCGCCGCCACAGCTGGGCAAAGGCCCCCCCAGATCTCAAAATATGTTTTTTTTTTATTTATCGCGAATATCGTATATTGCGTGCTTTCAACAGAATCATCAATTTATTTTATGTCGCCGTGTGGCACAAACACGACTTTTGTAAGAAGCGATTCAGTTTACGTGACTAAAAGGTAACAACTCAAAAAATTACGTTCGTTTGGCATCAGCTTAATATAATGATATTCTTAAAGAGGTTACAACGCAAACTAGGATATTATCACAATCTCCCAAAGTTGGGCTCCAAGCCAAATCATTTTGCAACATTTACGACTTGCCTCATGTTTTTAGGATGTGGGGGATATATCGACGAGCCTTAGAAAAACACATAAAACCTTTTTATAGCTATTTATTTAACCATCAGTTTTGTAATCCGTCGGTTTCAGTAAGTTTCAGTGAATGAGGTGAAACCATGATGAAACTAAATGGAGGGACATGAAATATTTCCGGTTTCCGCTCAATTTGAGCGTTTTGGTGGGTGTTGGCAGAGCTGAGATAAGTAATAGCTGGGTAAGTGTCTCTATTTATGATCAGGTATTTTATTGGTATTGGTATTTTTTTTAGTTGTCTTTATCAAATTGACAACCTAAAATATATTATAATTATGATCGACTAGCTGCGCCCTGCGGCTTCGCACGCGTTGATACTATGGAAACTTTTAAAGGTCATTTCTATCCCACGGGAACTGATTTATGGGATAAAAAGTAGCCAATGTTTGATTCTGGGATTAGCTGTGTGCAAAATTTCAGCCAGATCCGTTTAGTAGTTTTGGCGTGAAGAGGTAACAAACATCCATCCATCCATACATCCATCCAAACTTTCGCATTTAAATTATTAGTGTGATTAGCAAGACTTTTTGAATTATTTCTGTGTGGAAAATAAAGATTTTTTTCAATTTTTACTGCATGATAATTCTGGTTCTTGTAAATAATAATTCTTCTGAAAGAAATGAAAACTTGAACTAGCTGCACAGACCAGCTGTGGCAGGTATCGGGGAACTAGTGGGAGCCTTTGAACTGATTTGAGGGTAGTCCGCGAAGTAACGAGTCCACATCATTCAGCCCTTTGTAGAGTTCTATTAGGAAACATTTATTTGCCGCTCGGTTTTCTCGGATATTTGTCGGCAAAAGAGATTTCATCAGAGAAAGATATTCGAAGAGTTTATTTAATGATCCATAGAGACTTATTAAGCAGGCTTGTCTTTATGAGAATATTTGTATATTAGTAGATAAGTATTTATTAACCATTATAACATTGGATATACAGGGCAATTCATGGTGTACAAATTAAATTCAGGATTTTTTTTTATGTTTTCATAATTTTTTTTTTATTTATTTATTGAAAAAAGGTTTACCAACCACATACAATACATATCAATCACTTACAAAAAACTTAAAATTAGGTTCTGTTCTGATACGCATGTCAATAATACACAATATACGAGTACATAATATTCCATTCATATACGTAACTACCTACTACCGATAACTCGGTTTTAGTTTTTTCAAACCAATCAAATTGCTGATAAAGCTAGGAAGGAAATATCAAAGTGCTGAATAGGCTTAATTTTAATAATAAATAATGTTGGACAATTCACACATCTAGCCCCAAGCAGAGCTTGTGTTATGGGTCCTAGATAACTGATACACTTAATACAATACACTAAATACATAGATACTTTTCACTATACACAGAAAACACCGAAATTATCTTGAAAAAAGATCTGCAAATCGTATAGGTATACCTACACACATTTGTGCGAAAGCAGGAGTCGAACTCGCAACATCTTGCGTCGCAGGCGGACCTTCGTCTTTAATGTTGTCATCGGTGCGATTATATCTATCGAATCGGAAGTGGTCTCGTTCTGTTGGAGACGAGATATTATCAAACTGTCATGTTTGCGCCATATTTCATAGCTATCAATGTGACCCCGAATCATTCGAATACATTATCGATTCGATATCATTCGCATTCGCATCACGCGCGAATTTTTGGGTTTTTTTTTCTAGATTTTAGTTATGTTGATAATGATCTTTAGTAATCTCAGGATTTAAAACTACGGGAAGCTGTCATTGCAAGATTTTTTAATAAGCGAGTTATGCACTAGTTTATGCCAGCGGCTTCGCACTATTTGTTTCTATGGAAACGTTTATTGGTCATTAATATCCCATGGGAACTGATTTATAGGATAAAAAGTACGGTGTTTGATTCCAGGCTACATCTATGTAATATTCAGCCCAATAGGTTCAGTCGTTATAGTTATCTAACAAACATCCATCCAAATATCTATAAAACTTTCGCATTTACAATGTTAGTGTAATTAATGATATATTGAGAGACACCCTGTGGCCAGATAAAGTCGATCTGCGAAAGGTATGGCAGATGCTGGATGCAGTAAGCTAAAGTAAAATCAGTCTCTTCAAATGAGCGCTATAACGCCCTGTTTATGGCGTTCATTTGATGACACTGATTTCCCTTTTTTATTTTGCGGTACTTTTTACGTAAAACAATAGAGAAAACTTATGCTAAAATAAAGATGAATATAGGATTATTTAAACGTTAGTGTATGATGTATATCAGTTATCTAGTGCCCATAACACAAGTTCTGATTAGCTTGGGATTAGGTAATACCATGTGATTTGTCCAGCATTATTTATTAATTTTTAAGCTACATTTAGGGGTTATCAATCAGTTTCTCGTCAACTAAAATTGAGTACCTACACATTACATAAGTTACATTAAATTCGGCATGTGAGATGTTACGTTGTGTGTGTAGTCGATCCAATATAGCTTTAAGATTCTACCAATAAATTTAAGACCTATTTTCCGTAAGAACTAAATCCGTCTTCCTTATACGGATACGGATGTTGCCCCTCACTAGCTTTATACGCACCGTTTTATATTCATAGCTCTGTCATGTTGTTTTTATCAGTGAGTGGTGATTCGAGTTATCAGAGCAAAACACCTTTTGTTATCGATCACTTTAGCTGTTTACTTGTATAAAAAGCAAAGTCAACCTATTCCAACCAAAATTATGTGAAAGTTGAATGGAAAAGCAGTGCCCCATAACTTTTCAACAAACAAAAAGGTGACCATTGGGTTACTATTTTAGATTAGCTTAAAAACTTCTAAACCAGACTTTTTAGTAGCAACAACCTTTATTGCTATTGGGGGGCATCCTAAATTACGTGATATTCTTTATTTGTGGTTATTATTGTTTTGTGCGTTCGATAAAAAAAATCACTATGTGATAATGTGATGGAAAATTATTTTTTTTGAAATTTACGTGAGATTTGCCGAGACCCCAAGTTCTCACTTGGGGTCTCGATGGATGAGATTTGTCTAATCCTGCTTCTTCTTCACGCTTCACGTAATTAATAATAGTCCTAACGTGATGATTATGGAAAAACCCTCCTTGATTGAAGTGTGTAAGACAACGAATCTTTGAAAATTCGGACAAACTCCTTTTTCAATGAAAAACAGATTTGATGACAAAAGAGGTTAGATTCTACCTTTTTTAGACAATGTTTGTGGTGACGAAGGAGGTTTATATACACATACCTAACGTGGGGATTATGGGTATTCCCTCCCATTAGTGAAAAGCCAAAAAGCCGGTATTCAGGGGCCGGCCTGCGTCCAGTAGTGGACTTATACATACAGGCTGTTGAGGTGGAGGAGGTTACGGGTTCGATTCCCGCCTCGAGATAAATCTTTACCGACTTCAATTATATGGTTTTATCATGAATGCCAGTGTCAGAACTGGATTTATTGTTATATTTAATTTGGTCCAGTTCTGACAGTGGGATCCATAAAGAAACTTGAAAAAACTATATTATTGAAGTCGGTTTTTTATTTTTTAAAACAAAATCAATTATTCCGTCGTAACTTGCACGCATATTATAAACGCGGTTTTGCACAGTCCCAAAAGTCACACATATAATTTGTCTCGCTTGACTCCCAAAGGTTTTATAAATGCAAGTACTTATTTAAAGAGATAACACTTAAATTTACTTCTCCCATTGGCAAGCGCATTACCATTAATTCTGGCAAAACCTCAAATTGAGCAAAAAGCAATATTTTTCCGTTCCGATGCGCATTATCGGCTCCAAACTATCCAATCACAATAAAAATATCACTCAGTAGCAGCTTTTCTTTATTTTCGTGTATTTGCACATTACTCAGGCAATTTAGTTTCAGAAAAAGAAGGGCGAAGCTTCGACTTTAACTAGCCGTGTCACACTTATCGATACTAATATTATAAAGAGAAAATATTTGATTGTTTGTTTGTATTGAATAGGCTCCGAAACTTCAAGACCGATTTAAAAAAATCTTTCATCATTAAAAAGCTTACTTTTAAAGGAGTGACATAGGCTATATTTTATCCCGGAATTCCCACGGAAACGGGAACTATGCGGATATAAAACCGCGAGGCGCTGCTAGTTTATCATAAATGCGAACATATGGAATGCGTTTCGGCGGATTAGGACCACAATACGAAATGAGAATGAAATTTATGCGAAAAATATCCAGTTTTAGAAATGTCCTCTTCTATCTTCCCACTTCCAATAATATCCATTTCTAGCAAAGCCCGTTTATTTAATTACGTTGATTTTTGTTTGTTTTTATATCTAATTTAAAAGTTTTGATGGTTTTTACCTCTTCTTCACGCCAAAACTACTATACACATCAGGCTGAAATTTTGCGTAAATGTACGACTTGGACTTAGAGTATAGGCTACATCTTTGACCCGGAAAATGCGTGCAAGGTGCGAGCATATGGCTCGAAATAAAATGGGCTTTGACCTCCTATCAAAGGCGAAAGTTTTTTATTTCCAGAAGACAGTACGATATATCGAAAGTTCTTTATTTTCACAAAATAGTAGATATGTAGCTGCGGTTTAAGTGTATCTACTGTTTCAAACTACACATTGCGTCGTAAGCTAGACCAAACGACTGTAATTCGGGCCTTTGTCCAACAACTCCGTCCCAAATGACTCCTTTCAATGTAAGAATGTTTTTTCCCGCCATTCAAGCAAAAACAATGAACCTACAAAAGTTCGGGAAAAAAGGGTATTTTCATAAATCTATGGAAATGGCGAATTGTTGCGAAAGAGACGATTGCCTCTAGATGGCAACACATAAAAAACACACACGTTTCTGTTTGGGGTAAGAGGACCAACTTGCGCCCGTGCCTGCGGTCTCTTTGTAACTTGTAAGATTGTATTCCGTTACAGGATGTTCCCTTAATCTAGTTGTTCTGATTATTAACAGCTAAATGGCCTACCATGTCGTTATTATTTTTAGTCGATTACTATTCTAAATAACACTTTCACTGCCCATGACGTACGGACATGTGCGTGCGACTTCCTTGAGAACACAGTGGCCGCTCCCCTGTGTTCTGAACCGGCAGAGGCTGGACAGTGGACAGTCAATGCATTAATGACCCATTAAAATCTTTTATTTTTTGTTTAGATCCGTGGAGCGAGAGCAATGGTGATCATACAGGTTTCATAACCCTTTTCAGGCACCAGTCTCTCACAAAACAGGTTAACATAACAACAGAGTGGATCAATATCCTGCAAACATAACCTTTGTAGGTATATGTGAATATTGCTTAACCTTCGTGAAAGAGAATAAATGATTTTATTATTTCAATATTTAAACTGATAATTTCACTCGGGTATGTATAAACTAAGAAGACGAAAAATGTTAACAAACATGGGCGAAATAAGTTCCAGATTTAATTAATCAATTTATCAACGACGTGATTCTGTTCAATGGTTTTTATCCAAAACAATGGAAGTGCCGGAACTAAGTCATGGTCCAAAGGGAAACGAGCATTCTTTCGATTCTATTCAAGTTATATTTCACTCTAAAACAACAAAGCTGTCGCAGCGATTCAATATAACGTTGTCCATCCATCTATTTCTTCGAATAATTGGTTTTATTGTAACTTCTCGTCCAAAAAAGATAGAATGAGATTTGTCCTTCCCCAATGAATAAAATGACCTTTGTAATGAAAGAAATCACGGATTCCTCGGATTTTCCTCAAAGAAATAATGCCAGGTAGCGGATACTGCGAAGTTGTTATAATAGCTAGTTAATTGGGTAGCGCGGTTCTTGGATAAAACATGGTAGGTATTTACTTACCTACTTAATAATAAGATAAGTACCTGCTTAACATTTTTTTTTATTTTGACGTACTCAGGTAAGCACAAAGACATAAATAAAAAGTAATGACTAAGCGCGCCGCACTCAGAGACTCCTCAGATTCATAGGCCCGTATTATGAAAGCTTCCCTAAGCATTACTTATGCAGTCATTACGGGAGTTCTACTCAAGCTTAGAATCTCTGATCAAGTTAATATTTATTAAAGAACGTAACTCTGACGTTAGTTGCATTAGCAAAATCTATATTTGAATGAGTAGGGTTTTTTAAAATTAGTCTTTACTCAAGACTATACATAAGCATCACTCGAGCATAGATCGATGACTGAGCATGTTTTTTATAATACGAGCCTCAAACTGTAATAGTTTGAGGCTCGTATTATAAAAAACATGCTCAGTCATAAGTCAAGGTTTTTGTATTAAAATCTTTACTAAGTGATAGTTTAGGTAATGAATAACATAAAACATAAACATAAAAATCGTTTACTAGACACAATTACAAAGTTTCTGTAGATATTGAATCCGTAGGATCCCGAACTAGCCTAGGCTGTATTTCAGGACCCAGGGCTTTTCATTTAAAGTTTTACAAAGTGCCTCCAACTACAAAATTACACAAAAATACAATATAAAAATCTAAGTTATAATAAAAATGAAATAGAAGAAATAAAAATAAAAATAACGTCTCTGATTGCGGCTGTAAGACTTAATAGTATGGCGTTCACACTCGGCATACAGTTATGATATTGACATACTTTACTATCAAACAAAAATAAAACCTCTCTGTCCAAAGAACGATACGAAAAAATTACATGAACTACAAAAACACCCGAAAACATAACCCGGGGTCAGTAGCTAAAGGCACGTTGGCAACAGAAAAGGGATTGTAATAAAAAGAAAGCAATTTTCCGAAACAATAACGAAATGAAAACATGAATTTTACGCAACAGCCCCTCTGGAGAATTGAAGAGGTTCAGTAAGCAAAGATGTTTTCAAAAGCTATATTGTTTTTCCAACACAAAGGAATAATTTGGGATGATATGCGAATGTTACCTGAGTAGTTCGTATTGAGACAATATCTGAAATAGTCATGAAATACGTAGCTTCATATAAAGTAGCAGCGCCCTGCGGCTTCGCACGCGTTGTTCCTATGGAAACGTTTAAAGGTGATTTTTATCTCACGGGAACTGATTTAGTGGATAAAAAGCTTATGTTTGATGCCAGGATTAGAATTACCTGTATGCAAAAATTCAGCCGGATCCGTCCAGTAGTTTTGGCGTGAAGGATCACTTTAGCTAGATCTACATTGTTTGCAACAATCTGCAGTTAGCTCAATTGTTTCAATTGTTTAATTGTAAATATGAGGTTTAATCGACTCATTTACTTTTTCAATAAATATTTATTATTCGTTTTGTTCTGGACAATTTAAGGATTTTTTTCTTCAATTGCGGCCGACATAACTGTTTTTGAACAGTTATGTTGGCCGCAATTGAAGAAAACTTTAATGTCTTGCAAACCCTTGTCCGTTGTTTAAAATCTTTCAAAGACCTAAAGAGGTTACTATGTGGAGTAGGAGTATTATACAACCGAGATATTATAATCTATTGAAGTAATTGTATGAAAAAGGCACAACTCAGAAACAAAAGCAGACAATAACGAGGATGTCTTGCAAGCCCTTGTCTCTTTTATAAAATCTTTTGAAGACCTAAGTAGGTTAATATGTGGAATAGGAACATACAACTGAGATAATATAATCTATTGAAGTAATTGTATAAAATAATACTTATTTAAGACACCACTCAGAGAGACAAAAACAGACAATAAAGACAATACAAAAATACCACTCAATTTAAAATCGTCGACATTTCAAAGGAACTTAAAACAGCAATTTCGGTTACGGATAAATATATCCTTATGAACGTGGTTAGGATAGGTACCGGAATCTTTTGTCGGAACTAAATCTAAGGAACCACTTCACAGTCCACATTAATGGAAAGCGGACAGGATTGTATATCAAAGCGGATTCAAAGGGGGTAAACGCTTTAAATGGATTGGGTTTACCGCTTATGGAGGTAACTTTGAGTCTAAAAAGACAGATGAAAGGTATGTCTAGAGGACATTAGAATTCAATTTAGAAGAATTAGAGGAGTTACAACTTCGTTTTGTAAATTGCATTTCAGTTGCAAAATTTCTTTATGAACATAATATGTTTATAAAGAATTATTATTATTAGTTCATAAATTTTATATTATAAAATATAGTATTACAAATGACTAGTGTTTAATTCTAGTTCTTGTGAACATAACTTTGAGCTGTTTTTAATGCCATAGGTACTTGGCTCATTTCAAAACTTGAGAAAATTGCATTAATTGCATACGATCTAAGGCTTAATGAACATACATTTATAAAATTTGAATAAACTAATACTTTAAGAGAGATAATAAACATGTACATTTTTGTTTATTGAATACTTAATAGACTATAAATTTAAACAAAAAATGAAAGAATTAACTGTTTTTTATAAGATTATGGATTTCACATAAATTTTAGGATTATCCTTCATATTAAATATATCTTAGTTATTATAAAATATACGAAAATGTCAAAAGACTTGTTTTTGCAGCAACAAATCGATAGCAATAACTTATTTGTACATTTAGTATGACCAGCGAAAATAAATACAATAAAACAGCTGATTTATTTACCCTCCTTCAAAGAACTCTAACATAAGTAACTAATTCCTCAAACTCTCAAAATAGTACGTCCTAAAGTGGTGAATGTTTACACCACCATCATGATGCTCCGTTTGATGAAGTGTTTACCCACGATCTATGGCTGTATAAGGATTATGGCGGCGTTAAAAACTCTGTTTGTTTAGACAACTTGTTTGATGCTATATTTTAGATGGTTCTGAGAACTTTAGTTGGATGTAGATGTAGTACAGGTTCTTAAAAATGTATAATTCTGTAACCAGTTTATAATAAGTTACTGTGAGACCCTCATTTATGTATAAACACTTGATTAGAAGAATAGGGTACTTATATATGCATCGATTTTTTTTATTGTTTTAATCGATTCTTTAGGTCTTTATTTAACCCAGGAATGATAAGACGCTCACTGAATTTCGCATTAACAAGGTAAAAAAAAACAAATCAAAACTACAATCATTTTCGGGTGATAAAAACGCTGCCATATTGGCGCCATGTTTATGTGACGTCGACGTACACACTTGATTAAAACCTTTGGTGACGACCTCGGTAGTGATCATCTCAGGAAAGAGGTTTTCCGAAAAAACTGAAAAAAATCGATAATACGAAATGTCAAGTGGGCAGAATAGTGTCAAATCAAGGTGCAGCAAGCAGAATAAAAAAAGAAGAAATGCGTACAGTGATGTCACGTCCGCTCTAGTCAATGGAGTAGCGTTTCGAGTAGCTTAGTTAATTCTATTTCATCTGGAAAATTCTGTGATGTCTGTATTAGAGATATGGTCGATTCATGACTGTTGTTTCTTTCAGGATCTTGATGTTTCTTGTGTTTATATAAGGTGTAAACGGATCTAAGCTCATTAGTGGAGGCCTATGTCCAACAGTAGACTAATATGGGTTCATGATGTTGATGATATGATAGGGTGTAACAAAAAGTAAATTCCAACTTTCAGGGGTTCAGTTCAGACTCGATCATAGTATATTTTGAAATTAAAATTAAATATATAAAATAAAGTTATTTTAATTAATCTTATTTAAGTGCTATTGTTTTATTTATGTATTCGTTATTTATGCATTATGTATTCTATTTAGATTTAGATCTCGACATCTGAATGAAAATTTGCCAAATATGTATGGTATAGATATTATGCCAAATAACGTTAATTGACATTTTAATAAGTAACAGCAGTTCATAAATCAATAAGTCTTATATACTTCGGAACTGCAATTTATCAGTCAAAGCGATTATTCTCATTGTTCAAACCAGCGCTATCTTGATATAATTACATTACGTCGTCCACGTTTCTGCTAAAGACTGTATAATCTGAACCAGTCACGATTCTTAAGTAATAGATGAAGATACTTACAGATAACTCTTTACAACCAATAAAAGAGCCTTTATGTTGGCATACGCCAGATTAAATGATACTGAAATTATAAGGTTAACCTGAGGTTTAGCTCATATCAAATATTTGCTTATTACGTCTTGGGAATGCTTCCGACTGGTATTGATATGGATCAGTTGTTACCTGTAGACTGTTTGCAAGAATCTGCAATTAGCTCGACTGTTTCAATGTTAAATACTAGTTCTAACTTATTTGATTGCAATTTTCTTTATAATCCGATCTCCACAACGTTCCTGGTTCGTTTTTTATTATTAATATTTTTTATAATGTTTGTTTTTCGTTACAATGTAAGTATAATTTTATTAAGATACTAGCTGTTGCCCGCGGCTTTGCACGAGTTGTTCCTATGGAAACGTTTATAGGTGTTTTCCCGGCAATTATTAGATTTTTTCTCGCCGTAAAAACCATCCTTGAACTTCAACGAACATTAAAAAAAAAAACAGCCAAATCGGTCAAGCCGTTTTATGTTATGTCGTGACAAAGGAAAACGGGTTTCATTTTTATATGTATATATAGATTACCACAACATTATTTTCTTTGTGTTTTTAGTATAATTTAGTAATTTCTACCAGAATTGTATAGGATTTATATTCTCTGTCAGTAGCGTACCACATTAGATAAATCTATATGCAATGTTATTTTTGTGATTAATAAAGTGAATATGAATTTATTTTGATCCTCGTGTAAAAAGTTAAAAAAATACCAATCGAAATACTTTTATTTTTCTTTTAGTACACTACTTATTGTTTGAGAGCACTGGTTGTAAAAATGATGATATTTTATAATAAATCCGTTTGTATGCTATGTAAGAATAAAATATGAAGAACCACAGACCAATATCCAAAGAGCTACAATATAAAAATGCTTTATCATCGAAATGCCGGGCATTCCCCTGCAACCTCCGGGGCCAAATACAAACGAAATGAAATATTTACTCGAAAGATAGGGACTTATAACACCCAAGAGGCCACGGTTCGACCAATTTCCAATAACTAACAATACCAAAGTCAAAGTCAAAGTCAAATCGTTTATTTCTTTAGACTTACAAAATAAGTACTTAGACAAGTCAAATTTTTACTATATAAACAGCTTGATAAATAGTTATTACTATCAAACAAGAAATAAGGTGCAATCGACTCTGATTCACTTCAATTTTTTGTCCACTAGCGGAAGAAGTGAAAAAGAAACCACTAGCAAGTTTGTCGCTTATCAACTAATACAATCTTAGGATAACTTAGTCTAACTGGTCTTACATACTATTGTCTGTGTGGAACTGGGCGACATCCGGCCAAGCATTAACATCATTGACGTAGACATCTACGGAGTAATAGGCTTTCTTGTTAAGATTTCGTTTTATGTACAGTTTAAATTTACGAATAGGGAGTTCAGTTGCTTCAGATGGAAGCTTATTATAGAATCCAATATATACCAAGTATACCAAGTCACTAACCTTAATATTTCTAGTCAATACGCTAATGTTATTCAAATAAAATGATTTTGTGTAACCGCAACCTTGTCCTGTCGTTAGTACCAGAAAATTCGGTTAGGTTTTACCTTGACTGCAAATGTCTCTTTAAACTTGGTTTAGTCACTTGGATGCTTATTTTAGTAGGTAATGTTTGTTTACAGGCTATCGACAAGTGTTTCGTTAGATAGATAGATATGTAGATAGATTATAACTTTATTGCACCATCAATACATAACAAAAACAAAGAAATTACTGCTAACTAATAAAATAAAAAAGAATGCCTTATCGCTAACAGCGATCTCTTTCAGGCCACCTTTGGATGGATAGGATCGGTACGTATAGAAGCTGACGGTGCGGTGGCGTAATTAATGACACGTTAATACATATATAAATAAACACAGAAAATTAACAATTAACAGAATATCAAGAAGACTTATCAAGAGTGGACAGATAGTGTTGGTGAACCATGCTTTTGAACATAAGAAGGGATTTAGATTGTCGGATAGAAACGAGGAGGGCGTTCCAGAGTCTGGCCTGCAACGTGAAGATAGCCTGTCGAACTAGGAAGTGTAGTGTAGAAAATGTCGAAAAACAATTTCTGGATGGTAACGCAAAGGTTGAGTTCGTGTCAAACCTATGAAGATTCCAGGAAAGTCTCTTATAACGACATCGAACTTTCTATCATGCACCATCTATTAGTGTCTATGTATACTAAATATTCCCTTCTAAAACGGAGTTACCAGTTTTATCGGGAACTATGTAAGTCACAGTTTTTTGTTTTTAGTTTTCGGAGTAGATAATATAAACCGATCAGTGAATTTTATCTCTATTTATATATAATATATTCATTTATTGATGTAGGAATTACCTTTGGTACTAAAAATTCTAACATCAATGTGTAAGTAACGGTTTATGAAATTGATGTCGAATATACATTAATTAAGAGAAAAGCATATGATTTTCCTAAACTAACATGTGCAGAAAGGACTTTTTTATGTTTTAAATATACATAATGTTACTCAGTATTATAATGTATTGAATAGTTTATCGTGCTAAGAAATTATAATTTCAAGAACGCGACTCTTGGAATCAGAGAGCTCCAAAACTAAAGCCAATTTCCTATATAAAAACAACATCTAAGAAAGACCCTACGGAGGTTTATGCTAACGAGAGAAGGAAGGTTGCTGGTAAGGTGTTATCGCCCGCGTTTGTTTTATCAGACTAATGCGATTTTCTGGCAAGTAAATTCACTGTACGTTGAATTTTACCGCTAAACCCGCTTGGAAATCGTGTTTGGTTTTAGGAAATTCAGTTTTACTTAAAACGTCTGTGTTTAGATAATGTTTTAAGCGGGTCGGTTTGTCTGGTAGTCAGGAATGAATTTAGAAGTTTATGACAGAATTAACGAGGCTTTTAATAAAATTGGCTCACTAATTTGATGCGTGTGTTTGAAACAATAGAAAAAAATGGTTTTTCGACAGGATTTTATTATAGATGCCATGTGGCGTGAAACATACCTATACACATTTTCTGGTCGATGCAGAATGGACATGTATTTAACAAATCGTGTATCACTCATACTATTGCTCCATTTTGATAACCAATAAAAAAGTAGAACCATTAAGCAGCCAAAAAAGAAGGAGTGATTCACTCACAAATACATCAGAATCGACCAGCAGGATGAGAAGCGAATTTAGACCATACCTACTGGTTTCCCCCTAAAAGACTCACCTCACCAATAGTACTTTAGAAATTGTATGTATGCAGCAATAAAAGTGCATGACCTAATAAGTATCCTGAGCAACACCACTGCTACCTAGTAAGTCATAGTATACAACGCATTGCAATATTGTTAGTATTTGATGATAAAACAAATTGTGTGAACGAGTTAACCAGTACAAAACTGCAAGCGTTATTAGCAATGACAATAAAGATCTCTCAATTAATGAGTGAAGCTGACATCACATTGGCCAATACAATCAGACGCCTCAGAAGAATCGCAACAATTGCAACATGCAAGTCAATTGATATGAGCTCTGAATAGAAACAGATCTCACAGCGTCATAGTTAATAATAATAAACGTTCCATAAACGATTGCAGGTTTGTTGTCACCATCATCAAGATTCAGACTGGAATAAACCATGACGACCGTAAGAAATCTGATTAAAATTTGTTGAAACAGATGTATGTAAGTATTTTAGATGTTACGTTTTAGATGTTTTAATGCATTCACTGGTCGCCACTACCCGCCAGATAGACATCCGAGCTTTGGGACATAAATTAAGTGTTAGTACGTATACATATTTTAGTTTAGTCTATTAGAAGAAATTGAATAGAACAAAGAGATCTAGTAAAAATGGTTTCAAGTAACACGGAATACATAGAGATGCGTCTAGTAGACATTTGCTAAAATTGAATTTAAATTCGCAAAATAATAAGTCGTCTTAAAGAATTTAATGGTTTTGTATCTCAAGGAAGGTGATGATGGTGGCCTTAATAAACAAAACATATGCCCCGCATTGTGTTTTAATGTTGCTTATAATATAATGAAACATTAAATGCAACGAGTAAAAACAAGTTGGAACCCGTATCCACAGGTGCAAAATCCACGCACAAGCTTGCATCTGTTTTTATTGAGCTGTTTTTTAAAGCTGATAAAGGAAGTCAAGCCCTATAACCAGTATTGTCAAGGACTGAAATGCAATGCTTTGTTATGCAGCAGCTGATTGATGTAATTTAAGAATGTTAATAAGCATTTCGGCGCCATATTTTTATCGAACTGCAATCTTTTTGATAAATGTGACTATAAAGAAGGCTACTTTGTTAACGAGACAGGAAGCAGTTGTTGATTTGAGTTTTTTTTGTTGTCTCTTGAAAGTTAAGTCAATGTTCTTAATAATGATGGCACTGATGGTGTAATTTGTTATCATATCATCAATTGAAATGTTATTCAAGATTATTTAATCGGTAAGTCACGAACAAAATCTGATAATGATCTTTTGAAAGTAAAACAAGATAAAACTAAAAATAAAAGAACATCGTAAAGACCGAACACAATACCATTTCAGATTTATGTTTAAAAGTGTACGGTAAATTTTATGTTAGGCTTGCATAATAAAATCAGGCTTATGCCGGTAATAACTATAGATATCTGTGGTTTAACGTCCACGATAGCCTCGTGCCTATTTGTTACTCGAACGTACTATAACTATACTTTTAATTTAGACCCTATTGGGTCACGAACGTAAATTTATTACCAATAATATATTAATTAGAGACCTCCTACATGTACGTTGTGGGCATTGTAATAAATAAAGACATCTAAGGTAAGATTATCTATAGGCTTTAGGGCGATGAGTTTAATGGTTTTAATTATACCTAACTATTAAATTATTGAGAACTATACTACCCACATATCCTTATATTAATGGATATTGCAGAAACTATATGTGACTTTATGGTTAATAGAAAATCCAAGATAAATAATACACTTTATGAGTATATGGACGTATACACACTTTACAGAGCGAAAAAGTTATTTTTTAAATCTGAAGCACTATTGTTTTACTTTAAATATATGAAGATTACATAATCATATTATGGGAGGATGATAATGATGATGATAAAGTAAAAATAGAGATCTTTCTAAAAAAAGCTAACAAAACTATCTAATCTTACCAAAACAACGCATCAAACCCGACATACCTGAAACAGAAGAAAGTTTATTATTAAAAGCTGCATTGTTTATTATTAGTTAAAGATAAACTGTAGACTGTCTGTATGTATAATGGATCAGTTGACAGGTGTATTGTAGACTCAGGCGCATACCCTATGGCTGGAACGATAGGGCTGTCAAGAAATAAAAGACTATAGAAAAAAAAATATCAAAAAAGCCTTCTTGTTTTATACAATTGTTGGAACACTATTAAATTAAGAAAATTGAAAATTAAACAGTGTTATAGGGACAAATATCTTGAGAAATTAAAAAATTATACATAAAAAGTAAGTACATACGTTATCTCTAGGCAATTTCATTAATTAGGATTAACCTAATTAATGAAATTGCCTAGAGATAAAGTATGATTCATCTAGTCAATCTAGCTGTTGAAATGATTTATTTAGTTTTAACAATATTCAGAAAACAGCTATTCTACTGAGTAGATATGTGACTTAATACTGAAGGCTAATTAAATATTTCCACAAAAAGCAAAATAAATATATCTACCTGAAAAAATTTAAACCACGCTTTCAAAGACACAAAATTTCTTACACCTTCCAGTGAAGAAAAGTTGGTAGTTTCAGTAAACAACTATCTATTAGCACATTACACTTTGCTTTATCTTCAAACTACTTTGTCTCTAGAGAATATTCACGCCTGCTTCTAAATAAGAGGGAAGAGTTTTAAAACTTCGCCTTACACTTTTCACAGCTTTTGTGTTTTGAAAGTTTATATTTTGTTACAAATTTTCTTGGAGGTATAGAAGAATAAGCTAAAAATATTTCACGATTATTATGTACTAGTGACCCGCCCGGCTTAGTACGGATGCAATGCTGATGTATTATACATAATCATCCTTCCTCTTGAATCACTCTATCTACATATAAAACACTAAATAACTAAAATTGGTTCCGTCGTTTAAATGATCTAAGCATTCATAGGGACAGACAGACATGGGGTAGCGACTTTGTTTAATACTACGTAGTGATTAAAGAGCCTGGCTTATGTCGATGCAATTTCTTCAAATTTTTTCTTCAATGCATATAATTATGTCTATAAAAACAATATTTAGAAAATCTTAAAATACTAAACCACAAAATAATGTAAGTATATTAATCACCTTTTCAAGGAAAAATGTTAATGTGTCGAAATAAATACAATAAAAAACTCAATGAAAATATCTCTAGTCTTATTTTATTTATTATATATCCGTCTTTTATTAATAATAAAACCACCACAAGGAGACACAACTTTACATGCGTAATCTGACAAAAACATTTTATTATGGACTTATTTTCCTGTTTAAGTTTTGAAATAGACTACGGGCCAGCCCTAATCCTTAAGGCCGGAAGCACACTTCAAATGTTTATCATAAATTGTCACCTCTTTACATCTAACATACTTATTTTAAGCTCTGATCTGCTCCATGCATTAGAATGGGGTAGGTAAAGTTTGTTATTCCATTATGTAGTCCCTTTGAGACGTCGGCAACTTGTAAAGTTGTTAGTGAGTTAGTTAAACTAAGTGTTGGAATTGTCCGTCCAAAGTTCTATTTTAAGTTGGTGTCTTAATTGTTTCGACGTAGCGTGTCTGGGTAGTGTCAGTAGTGTGTAATCTTCTTTAGTTGGACGTGTCTGGATTTTCGAGAATTTGTTTGGCTTTTATAAAGTCTTTTATTCGTGTGGGTAAACTTAAGTTTGCTAATGAATCTATAGGTACATGTTAGTTATTTATTAATGTGATTTTATGAAGACTCATGAAAATTTTGCTAAACTTTAAAGGGTTCATCGAAAACCCAATAATCTGGGCTTTTAAACTGATTAGGACGTAGGTTTGGTACTTATAATTATTCTATCAATAACTTTTAATTACAAGTTATCAACATCATCGATAGAGTGTGGCTGCTTGACTATCAATGTTTATATAGTGTTAATTAATATATTAATCTTATGTAGAATGATTTATTATATTTTGACTACTATTGAAATGTTTACTTTCCCTTCATTTTTAATTTTACTTTCCTGTGACATTACTGGTAGTTCTACGGGTGTAAAAGTTAATTTCCAGTGACACTAAGAACCACTTTATTTGTAGTAGGTTAAAAAAAACCTGCACACCTGGTAAACATTCGAGTATAAATTTCCTATATGATCGAAAAGAGATTCTCAAAAGAGCAATTACTTAAGAAAGTCTCGCGAGTCCTCAGGTTTACTTTGAGCACCTGTCGGCGACAGG